>JAOPHQ010002559.1:265000-430000 GCA_030340625.1 Merluccius polli | reverse complement strand
TTAATGATGAGTTTATCTTAGCAAAAATGTGTATACAAGTCGTACAAATAAATAAAACGTGACAACCGTATTTAACAATCTTATTTTGGGCAACGTAAGTCCAAAAAGCCTAAAGCACATGGGGACAAGACAAAAAACCAATAGCCTAGAAAACAATAGAAGAGAAAAGACAATAACAATGACCTTTAACTTACATTTGAAATGAACAAATGAACTGCGTTTTCGTCGCATTTTACAGTCAGCCTGTGGTGTGGCGAGCGCTTCAGACCCGCACAGTAGGCTACGGGACAGTTGGGATCGCAGTGTGTACGCTGATGAACGCCTGGTTGTGACATAACCTATCTGGTCGCCATAAATATTTTTCCCTCTCCAACTGGATCTGATTAGAGGACCTCTCCTATAAAACCGTCTACCGGAGCTCATTAACACGTGCCTTAATGAAGCCATCTTCTGGACCTCGGCGCGACCACGGTGCCGCGGACGCGTGCATGCCAGCGCTACCAATACATACTGTCTCAATGTGTTTACTGTAGTGATGGGGACGGACTACTTGACCCGAGGGGCATGATCAAATTAACGGTGGTCAACAGTGAGACACGATACACGGATAAACGGATGCACGGCAACCATGGGACATTGATTAGACTGAGAGCTAGAGGACATCTCTATCTGGTCCTCTGACTTAACCCTTTCCCCAGATACATGGCAGCCGAAGACGGGACAACACCTGCGGTAGCCTTCACCCTGGTAATATAGGCCTATACCTTGGTAATATAGGCATACCTTGGTAATATAGGCATACCTTGGTAATATAGCCCTATACCTTTGTAATATAGGCCTACACCCTGGATATTATAGGCCTATACCTTGGTAATTTAGCCCTAGACATTGGTAATATAGCCATATACCTTGGTAATATAGCCTACATTGGTAATATAGCCTACCTTGGTAATATAGGCCTGTACCTTGGTAATATAGGCCTCTACCTTGGTAATATAGGCCTGTACCTTGGTAATATAGGTCTATACCTTGGTAATATAGGCCTATACCTTGGTAATATGCCAAATACCTTGGTAATATAGCCCTATACATTGGTAATATAGGCCTATACCTTGGTAATATAGGCCTATACCTTGGTAATATAGGCCTCTACCTTGGTAATATAGGCCTCTACCTTGGTAATATAGGCCTATACCTTGGTAATATAGGCCTCTACCTTGGTAATATAGGCCTATATTGGTAATATAGGCCTTTATATAGGCCTGCTACTCACCTCACCGTTTGGGAAATAAAGTTCTGCTCAAAGGAGACTTTTTTTCATGAGAGGATATTGGGGAAAGTCCATTTATTTAGAGAATTGTCCTTTTGTTCAGCTTCTTCCAATTGGTTAACCAAATAAAGCCACAAATTTAAAATGTCATGGGCAATACAATCTATCGGTAGGCCTATTTATTTGACATCTTAAATTCCTAGACTATTTTCAATTTGTTCTCAACATAGTGTAGATTAATTTAGTAAGCAAACAAATCAAATAAGTCAACAATTGTATTTTATAATGTCCAAACTGGTTATATAGCCCGCAATTTCAGAATGGGTAAAACAAAATATAATACGGATACAAATATTTTGCAGTATATCAGCAGACCTAATTATGGTCCCGCGTTATAAAAGCCGGTTCCTGTCTGATTTAGACAGCATAATGTCCAATCCAGTTATCCGTTGGAAAAGGCAATTTAACAGCCGTATGAGGCCTATGTGCATTAACCAGAAGTTATAAGTACATTTGAAAAAACAAAAGGCTGGTAATTTGTTTATTTCCAATTAGGCCTCACATTCTGCTTTTAGACTTTAAATATTCAATTGTTAAATTACAATGTAACTCGAACAACATAGTCGAAACGGTTCAGTCTATAGCGATTAGTTGTGCTAAAATTCGCAGCAACATTTTTTTGGACATATCTAAGGTAATAACTTGGCTAATAGGATAATTGGACGTCAAGCAAATGATGTCTGACTTCGTGCCTCACGTCCTATAGTAATATAGTAAAAACAAGAAAATTCACAAGAAAAACCAATCTGTGTGTGCTCAGAGAAGGTGAAGCTTTAAAACAATTCTTAGGACCATCCCATAGCCTTTTCACATTTTAATTATTATTTTATTATGACTGCAAAAAATGATTCAATATGTGCCTACGATGTTTGCGATTAAGCTTGCAAAAATGTTGAGTTGCCATACGATTCAGGTTAAGCCTGTGAGGACTTAGGGCAGCTACAGTGGTAGGGGACGGCGGGCCCCTCCATGTTTGGCCCCTGGACAGCAGCAGCAGCAGCCAGCGATGGACGGGAGGGTTTGGCGCAGGGGCCAGTGTCTCCCACCGCCATAGGCCCGTATGGGAAACCTCCCGACGCGAGGGAGAGCCTGTCAGCCGCAAACACTGGCGGCCAACTGCTGGATAAATATTTATATTTTACAGCACGGGATGATTTTTTACCCCGCTGTCCTTAAATAAATACGCTGCTTCTTTCGGCGGCACGTTCCGCTAATTGGACGCATAAATTGTAGGGAATAATATAGTCTGTACAGCCTATTAGTTAATGCAACTGAACTTCAAAGTTCAATTGTAGAAAAATACAGGACTTTTATAGTAGGCCTAATATTAAAAGCAGCCGATGCAGTGTGTGCGTATGTCTTTTTCCAAACACGAATATGGGCAGTTGGTTTCATTAAAAAAAAGTTTTAAAAAACAGCTTAATTTCTTAGGGATTAGACTGTTTTCTCAACAGGAATAGGTCTAATCCATAGCACTTTACTGCTGCATGTTTCATTCTTTTTTTGTTTCATTGTTGTTGCACATTATCTGCAATGTTGTTTGATGCAGGGTATTTGTTACTGTAACATGTTATGTAGGTTCCTGTGCATCGTCAATGTCTACACACTTTCACCAAGTCAAATTCCAGCAGACGTATGTCTTAATAAAGTTCTGATTCTGAAATAAGTCTCTACAGTTCTTCCCAGACCACGCCCGTCTTTTACAGGGTAAAAACACGAAGTATAAAATATTTCGAAATATATCATAATGCAACTCAATCCTCCAGAGGGGTACCGTACCCCCCTGGTGTAGCGCGGCCCGGGTCAGATGCACCTCTTTGTTCCTGGCCAATCAGATGCAGCTGTGCAAGCGGGGTCGGGATAGCAGGGGTCATCCCAGCGGATGCTCGGGCCCATCCTGCTACTTGTGCCCCCAGGGCCTGGGCATGGTTGTGTGACCCCCGAGAAAGCCACCCAGACACTGGGGATAATACAGACCTTAACCCATGATGCTCTGCTCCCTTAGCATTGCAGCTAATGTTTTGTCTTGGGTCCCCTTGGTCTCTCTCTCTCTCTCTCTCTCGCTCTCTCTCTCTCTGTGTCAATCTCTCTCTCTCTCTGTCTGTCTGTCTCTCTCTCTTCCTTTCTATTACACACACACTCAAATACACACATGCACGCACACACACACACACACACACACACACACACACACACACACACACACACACACACACACACACACACGTGCATACATCATTTAGTTACCAGATCTAGGGAAATGCTCAGTGTGTGTGCTTGTGTGTGTGTGTGTGTGTGTGTGTGTGTGTGTGTGTGTGTGTGTGTGTGTGTGTGTGTGTAGATGCGAGTGAGGTATGGCTTTAGAAAGGGAGCGTCACATCTCTGCTGGGGAAGAGAACAGAGCATGGCTAATCAGAATAAGTGGAGCTCCACAGTCGAAGAAAGGACATGGACCAACCAAGAGAGAGAGAGAGAGAGAGAGAGAGATCCGACGACCCTGGGGGTTGAAGTGACTGAATAGAAAATAAACTGTTTGGAATTACTCCTCACATCGAGGAATAGAAAGCAGCTGACAAAATTGTCAACCGACTCGTTGGATTTCTCTGCAATTCGGGGCGAGCTTTCAGCATGCACATCACACCAACAAAAACCCCAAGGCTTGGATGGCAGGGTTAGGTTTTTAGAAGCAAAAGCCTGTGTTTTAACCTCTTTGTTGTTTACAAAAGTGGTCCATTGTGAACCGTACAGGCTATTTTTGCTGAAGCTGCAGAAAACTAACCGCACCCACCCCCACCTACCCACCCCCCACCGGTTCTTTGTGAATGGGTCTGTGACGGCAGCAGAGGGCCGTAGGTAAATAGGTAGGCCTACCGTGCTGATACCCGGCACATGTCGGTTGATCAGTGAGGTTTTAAGGGGTTTAGGGTATGATAAGCTGCAGCAGGTTTAGGTCTGGTCCGGGGGTCCTGGGATCTGG
This sequence comes from Merluccius polli, assembly GCA_030340625.1. Lineage (NCBI taxonomy): Eukaryota > Metazoa > Chordata > Actinopteri > Gadiformes > Merlucciidae > Merluccius > Merluccius polli. The sequence goes on along the minus strand of JAOPHQ010002559.1, from coordinate 425,693 downwards.
GGGTCTGAAATCTCCAGCAAACGCCAGGTTCCAGAAAATCTAATTTATGGCCAGTTCACTGCAGCTGGATTTACACTTCTGATCAGAGGATACCGTTACTAATACTGCAGAGGGCAAGCCCTACTCTCTCTCTTTCTGGTTCTCTGGTTCTCTCTCTCTCTCTCTGTCACGCTCACTCTGTCTCAGCCTCTTCCCTGACCAACAAACTCCCCCCCACACACACACACACACCAGCTCGCAATGTAGGCCTTTTTAAAAATATTTTTGAATTGTCTTCATACTTAACTGACTTTTATTATACCATGGCTTGACTGAGCATTGAGCATCTTTGTGTTGTATATACTCAACAACAACAACAACAACACTCTTAACTTATTACAAACTAAACAAATATTTAGGTCAAAATCTTGCATCTTCTACTTTAACAATTAATGTTGTAAAAATGCATTTGCAACATTATACTTAGCCATATCAGCTAACCCAAACCAGACAGAGAAACCTATTTTAGGTTGTAGGTTTATAATTCAGCGGGCGTCCCAGAATGCCACCTCAGCATCGGCCTGGACGATCAACTGCCAGCTCCAATATGTCATCCACAAATCACAATTTTGCTTGCCATGGTCATTTTACTGAAAAGCACGGGGGACTTTTAACTTTGTTATTTTTGATGTACATTATACAATTTTTTTGTAATTTGATAGTTCAGACCAAGAAAAATAAACTGTTGACATTTCAAAACACACTTCATTGGAAATGTTTATTCTAGAAAATTACATGCTGATATGAGACCAACGTGAAATAATACAACGACAATGAGATAAACAAAGATGGCTGTTGTTGTTGTTGTTGACTCCAGCTGACTCCAATCAAACATCTTTAATTTCATGGATGTCCTCCAGAACTTTGCCTTGACTTTTTTGTGTTTATTTTGTTACGCCGAAAAGGAGCAGAAATGCTCACCACTACATTGCATTTTTGTCACTTATCCACACACATTCTCTGTCACGCATTTCTGATCACAGGACTTAACGCTGCCCTCTCGGCTTTAAGACCTGACAGTGAACTCTGCAAGGCCAGCCGCCCCCCAGACAATTTGCCCCAGGGGGCTGGGTCTCCACATGCCAGCCATTGCCTAGGGAGCCCTCACCCTGGCTGCCCTCTCTTCCTTTCACTCTGCCTCTCTCTTTCTATGGCTCCCCCCCTCTATCTATCCATATCCAACCCCTTTTTAATATCTTGACTCTCTTGTAGTCTCTCACTTCCATTCCTTACTCAATGCATGGTTTTACTCTTCTTCGCAATCTCTCTCTCTCTCTCTCTCTCTCTCTCTCTCTCTACCCATTCCTCCCTGTCTCTCTCTCATTTTCTCTCTCTGCCGGCGACCCTTTTTCCCTCAGTACTTTCAAGAGCTCCCTGTGTCACCAGTCTGATTAAAGCAAACACAGGCCCTATTTTGCTATCTAATCCAATTGTGCTCTTTTTCTTCTCACCGGCCCCGGAGCACGCAGAGTATTAGGTATCCTGTCCCCCCCCCCCCCCCCACCCTCTGTGACAGTCAGGTTGGATTTCAAACACTCAGTAACATCACATATGGTGGCAAAGAGTAAATAATTTTTTTTGTTTTATTAAATCTCTTTTTTAGCATGCAGGTTGTAGACAGGATATGAGACGTATCTTTGTTATAATTCCTCTTTGTGTGCTCTTGTTTGGAATGAGGTGTGTGCGTGTGTGTGAGTGTGTGTGTGTGTGTGTATTTGTGTGCGTCTGCGTGCGTGTGTGTGTTAGTGTGGCGTCTGTGTGTGTGTGTGTATCTGTGTGCATAATTTAGGGGGGTGGGTTGGAGTGGAGTCTTTCAGAATGTTTAAGAATGGGAGATGAAACCGGCCATGGGGGTTATTGAGAAGAGACTGATGTTTATTGTTATATTAACAAGGCCATGTTGGCTTCACCAGGTCAAAGCCTTACCTTTGACCTCCACCATGGAACAGACAAGAACGGTTTGACCTTTCTGTGCATCAAACTGTGAGACCAAAGCCTTTTGAGGTCTCACTGTTGGTGGACACACACATTGCAAGGATTGTCTTGCCAAATTTGTATTTATTTATTTCATTGTATTATTACTATTTATATAAGTTATATAGGCCTATGTATTTTTTGCGTGTTGTGTGTTCATTCTGTTTATTGTAATTTATCCTGTAAAAACTGGATAAAAGTTCATACAGATGCTTGGAAGTTTTCTTGTGTTTAAAAGTTGTTTGTTTCTTGATAGCGGTTGTGGATGACCTTGGTGAGCAAACATTATGACAGTAAAACCCTGAATGAAATCTATTGCATCCAACTTTACCCCTGGTGTCACATCTGCTTCGGTTACCTCCTCGGGCACACCCTCTACTTCAGTGTTTTCAGGCACCTGAGGTTTATCAAGTCATCCACAGTATATCAACCCCAGTGTTTCATCTACTCATCGTCAGATAATTGTTCTCACTTTGTGGTAGCTATGTTTCAGATTCTCTCTCCAGTTTACTCATATTTGTTATTTCCTCGTTCCCCACCAGTGACTACCAGCCCGATGCCGAACCATTACCCGTCTGACCTGCCCGTTGCCAAAACTGCCTGTCTGCCTACCCGTACCCGTTACCGAACCCCTGCCTGTCTACCTGCCTGTTGCCGAACCATTACCTGTTTTTCTGACTCCTGGGTGTACAATAAATCCTCGGTTCTTCACTTAGTTCAATTCATTTCCCTCATGACACCTGGAACCCAGGAATTGTTTAGTTTGGGGAGCTTATTTCAGTTGTTCTGTTTTTAGCTGTGTTCATAATCGCATACTAACGTACTATTCATACAAGTATGACGTTAAATTAAGTATGTAGTGCGTTCCAACTGCATAGTATGTGGATTTTGTGGACACAAGAAATGCTCAACTGCCCCACAATGCATATCTTCAGACTGCGAAATGGCAGACTGCGAGTCAAACGGCGTGAGTACAAATAAAGTAAACCCGGCCAGCGGCTCTCTTCACATCCCTGAAAACGTTGGAGCCAATTTCCAAACAGGCGTCATTTAGATAAACTGACCACACTTTGGAAATCTACAGGGTTACTTTATCAACCGAAAAATATTAAAACTCAATAAAGTGACATATAAATAGTCAAATTACAACAGCTTTTAGCCTGCTTTGGTGCGGTTGGTGCGAAATGCATTCTGGGTTACTTGGCTTTATACACTGTGAACGGTCTGCTGGTAATGGCATACTTAATCGTTCTTTAAGTAGGCAGTATGCAGTACATACTCATTGAGTATGTAGTAGGCAGTACATTAGTATGCAGTTCTGAACACAGCCATTTTTGTATATGTTGTATCTGTGTTATAGGCCTAGTATTTTGCATTGTAACCTGCCTTTTAATCTTTAATCTCAGGGCTAGTTGCCACAATGTGGTTGTTTCATATTGTTGCCGTTTAATTTTTTGCAAAAAGTGCAAAGTGCATGCAAAAAGTAAGAAAGAACACACACCATTTATATAATGCAGTTTCAAATCTTAGATTTTTTTTAAATTTTTTTTACAGTTTTCCAGTATCTAATATGACAATAAAGGGGAACCATATATTCTGTATGGATGATGGATTTACATGGATCACACATAGACTACTCTTTACACTCTAGTGGTTATCATATGTTATGTATTGTGAAATCAGCCCTTGTTAATGCTCTTAGGCTATGTATTTGTATCACTGAGTCCTACAGATGCTGTTACTCAGCTCTGTTGTATTGTTACTACTGTGTGATTATCACTAACACCGATTGGCCATTGAGAAATGTCTCAGATTTCCCTGCAGCGAGCATATCGTAGTAAACAAAAAGTAAAGGTAAACATGAGCCAGCATACATTTCTTCCTCACTAGAACTAAGATAACATCTGGTGCAACATCTCCTCACTTCAGCTGACACCCCCCCCCCCCCCCCCCCCCCCCCCCCCAGTCACCAAGAGGTCACCGACACACCCTGGCACTACTGTGACACAACAGCTTTATAAAGAGGAGAAATACGGCCTGCCACATATGTGACTTCAATGCATGGAAAGCAGCTTTGATTCCCCCTCCCAGCACCCCTGCCAAAGCTGAGTTGCGTGGAGCTGGTGAAATACGGTCTATTACCCTCAGCCTCTATATGATAATCATTTGTTTTCCCAACTGTCTGAAGCAGACCCTGGAAGTCACCGTTGCCTTGTTACTTCAATAGGCAAAGGAGCGCTGGTTTAAATATATGGCAACGGCCGTGCTCACTAATGGCCGCAGAGTCCCGGGAGCAGAGGCAGTATTTATAGAGTTATGACTGTATGTGATTAAATGACCGGGTCATTTAAACTCTGCACTGTGTTGTTTGGGGTTGTAATGGCAGACTGTTGCCACTTGTCATGGCTGTGAAGGCTGCTTTTAACTCAGTAAAGATGGCGTTGACCTTACAGTCTCTCTCTGTGGTCGGAAGACAGAGAACCTTGCAAGTCAATTAAACTGTCAGCTCGAAAAGGAAGCTTGAATGAAATGTGTCTTAATTTGTGTCTTATTTTTGTACGGTGGTTTTCTCTTCCTGCATGGCAGCTGAGAGAGGATGGACTTGTATTGAAGACAGCAGTGCGATGCTGGAACAAGACATCAGGATGTGATCATCAGCACCTGAATCAATCCCGAGTCCATGGGGGAGTCAGAGAATTGAGAGATTAAATGAGAGAAACAGAGAAGTGAGGAGGGAGGGGGGCATGAGACATAGAGCCGCAGCGATCGATGGCGGCCACAGTGTGACGGTGGAGCCCTGGTCATTTATAAAATCGAGGGCGAGATGGAGAGAGAGACGGGGGAAGGAGAGCGAGAGAGAGCATGGAAAGAAAGAGGGAGAAGAGAGAGGGAAGGTGGAAAAAGGAGAGAAAGAGAGGGAGTGAGGGAGTGCAGTAAATGCAGAGAGAGAGAGAAAAACTGGGAGAGGAAACATACAGACAGACAGCTGTTGGCACATGGCCAAACTCCACATGAGGGTGTCTATGAGCAGTGTCTGAAATTATTTATGACTGTGGCGGTCGGCCTTGTTACAGATGAAGCCATGAATCTGAGTGCGGCGGGGAGACGGAGCTGCACCGAGGGGCAGGTATCCGGTGCTTCCTGAGCCTACACACCCCCAGAGACCTCTTATCCAACGGCTGGTCGTCCAATAACAGAGAAATTCCTGAATCAGCAGAACAATGCTTTTAAAGAATATACTCTACCTGTGAATACTAGTACAGTATGTGGTGTGTGTGTGTGTGTATGTGTGTGTGTGTGTGTGTGTGTGTGTGTGTGTATGAAATTAAATTACAACATTTGAGAGCTCATACATACACATGCATGCAAATGAACATCCAATGTTTCAACACACAGCCTGTGTACATTACATGTTTAGTGTGACCTTTCTGTGTCTGCCTCTCCTGAACAGTTTTCTCTCTCTCTCTCTCTCTCTCTCTCTCTCTTTCTCTCTCGCTCTGTCATCCACCCTGAAACATTATGATCTGGTATGCTGGTGAAGTACATTATGCATTTAAATGGTCCTGTCTGCTGCTTGTTATGATGCTATAATTCCAACCAGCAGAGGGCACACCAATATCAAACTTACCACAATATGGATGCCACTGGGAGGAGATGGAGCTTTTTTTTGCTGGAACACATGGATGAATGGATGGACAGATGGGAGGAGAAATCGTTGTTGCCACAAGGAGAAAACGTTCACAGTGAAATCAACTTCACCGCTTTTAAAGTGGCTGGAGGGGTGCACTCCCCACAGAGTGATTTTAACACTTTTTAAAGTGTTGGCATTCTCACACTATAATATAGTTAATACACACTAAGCAGGGTTAGTAAACACTACAAAGTAAACACTATACAGTATATATATATATATGCTACTTTACACAAACATTTACTAGCCCCTCAGTCACTTTTCAGCATATAATGATTGTCATTTTGTCTATTGTCATTAGAGCACTGCTGCACAGTCAAATGGTCTGCCATGTGGCTGCACCTCTAACCAAACAATTCCAGCAGTTTCTGGGCTTCGCTAATTTCTACAGGAGGTTCATCAGAAACTACAGCCGTGTGGCCACGCCTCTGACCAAACTCACCTCTTTAGCTACCCCTTTTTCCTGGACCCCATGCTGCGCTTACTGAGCTGAAGAGGCACTTTACATCAGCACCTGTTCTGGTACAACCAGACCCTTCACATCAGTTTATTGTCGAAGTTGATGTGTCAGACATTTGGGTAGGAGTCCACAATGTGGTCCGACTCCACGGGATCCCCACTGACATCGTCTCCAACCATGGACCACAGTTCATATCCCAGATATGAAAGGCATTCTGTTGTTCTCTGAGCCTCTGTGAGGATCTCATCTGGTTACCATCCCCAGACTAATGGACAGACGGAACGGGCCAACCACCATGGACCTGTGCTCCGTTGTGTCACAGCCTGGAACCCCTTCTTTTGGAGTAATCATTTTCCCTGGTTTGAGTATGCCAACAATTCCCTGCACAGTGCCACCACAGGTATCTCACCCTTCAGATGCTCTCTGGGTAATCAGCTGCCTCTGTTCCCTGCTCAGGAGGATGAAATCGCCATACGCTCGTTCCAGGCCCATCTTCACCGCTGTCGCAAGGTGTGGAAGGATGCCTGCTTCGCTCTGCTCCACTCCACTGACAGCAACCAGTGGATCGCTGACCGTCACCGGACTCCAGCATCCAAAGACCAGTCCTGAATATTTTGCTGCTTTAAGCAATGTGTTGCCACCAGTCACTTTGTATTAGTCAGTGTTACTTTAGGCAAGAGTTATTGTGGAGCACTGTTCACAGGCTACATACAGTTTTGCTCGCATCCTAGCATCCAAGAGGTCCCCATTGTGTATGAAAGCAATGCAGAAAAAACGACTAACTACAGCAAACAGCAGCCACAATGAGAGCAAATGAATGGAAAAACGTGCATGTTAAAAAGTGTATTGTAAACTTGCTTTGTTTGGAATCAATCCTATTCTAATCGGTTTGGATGTTCTGCTGTTTGGCAAACACAAAAATACTTTTAAACCTAATTGAAACCAGTGAACATGTGGAAAACATTACTGTTTGTACTGAACATTTTACAATAATAGGAAATAATGAACCACTTAGCTTTTCATATTGTCTGATCACAAATACAGGCTTTTGAATCATTGTTTGCCTCCATCTCCATCAGGGCAGAATGACTCGAGGCAATCGACCATTAATACCAACATGAACACAACAATTGCTTCTGATTATGCACAATGACGATAAATGTACATCACTCCACAAAATGATAGACTATTGATCGTGGGTTTTTGTACAGTATTGAACAGCAGGGGTTGAGATGACCATCTGGTCCTCTGGTGAGCAGAGGAAACACAATGCTAGCCACTGAGCTCGCTCCATATCTCCATAGATGGCTGGACTCTCAGTGTCGACGATAATTGAAAATGTGATATCTGATTAAATTAACAATGGATACATCTTTTTCTAATCCAACACCACTAAATAGCTATTGATTCTCTCTTCCAGGAAAGGGTTATTGTAAATAACATCTAAGAAGATCTGAACACATTGGACCTCAATTGAACCACACTATTCTTTCTTTTCTTCAATATACTGTATGTTACAAAAATATATAACGTTGTTTCCTATCTGTCGCCTACCGTTGACATGATGTGGCTGTAGTAGACAGCCACTGTCTATGCCATTAAACACCCTCCTCTTCTCCTTCTGATGTGCACACAGCCAATGTGTGCAGTGTTTGCTCATGTACGGTGTGCAGATACACACACACACACACACACACACATAGATGCACACAGGGGAAAGGCTAGACACACAAACACGAACACGCACACAAGCACACACATACCCACGCACGCACACACACACACACACACACACACACACACACACACACACACACACACACCCTCACACACACAGTGGAAAGGCTATATTCGTCATAAAGGAACAGGGTTTAAGGGCTCTCTCGACATTTGCATTAGAGGGGGGGTGGGCAGACACAAAGACAAAAAAGAGAAAAAAGCAAAGAAATCTGACAGATCAGAAATACTGAGAATAATGTTGTGTTTGAAGTTTTGATATATGGGACAGTGGTGGACTGACTTTGATCTGTGCTTTCAAAACTGCATGCAAATTGCTGTTCTTTTGTTTTAGAAATCTGGTAAAAGCAGGATCAGTAAATGGCAAGGAGGAAGGCTAAGGAGGATAAGAGAGTAAATAATTAATCTTGTTATTTTGTGACAACATCAGAGTTATGAATGATGACCAGACCATTGTGGCAGGGCATTTTATGACTTCAAATTTTATGACTTCTAATTTTATTGACACCAGGCACCAAAAATTGTCAACTCAATGAGGTTTTAGTAATACATTCTCTCTCTGTAAGGGTATTTATATGTTTTTTAGATGTTTATCCTGATTGAAGGTCAACGTCAGTAGCAACACAGTTGCAAGTTGTAACATGATAAATTGTCCCTGTAAATGTACGACTCGAATGTGTAGATTAAAACTTTGTGTTTCGTAACATTCATATATGGTCAATCTAAATATGTTCAACTATGAATTGCCTTGCACGAGTAACCAGTCTACCATTTGTGCTCTCGCCTCTTTTTTGCACGCTCGCCTCTCCCATCTACACACTCAAAATATCTTGTGTTTAACTAGAGACAAAAAAGGATTTGAGCAGGGACTCGCCAGGCCCAGTCATCTCTTTACGTGATTGGTCGGTAAAGCCCACCATGTCTGAAAATTCAGCGACCTCATCCAAGGTATGTTTTAAAATTCTTTATATCTAGATATTTTATTTTTTTTATTTTTTATTTATCTTTAAGACGTACTGTACCTTTAAGACGTACTATGTTGCCGTCATTAGACGTCATTAGCTTTAGTTAGTTGTGCGGAGCACACATCACAGATGGATGCATGTTGTTATGCTCCTATTTGATCCTTTTGCCCCTCAACTTAACGATGACATTTTGGTTACATGTGGCCTCTGTTTTGATCGTTTTGTTCTGAGCTGCCTAAACCCCAAACACGGACCTGAACTGTTACAAGCCTCTCAAGTGTTAACTACAACTAAGAACATGAACTACTGAACAATGGATGCTCCTTCTTAGGGGTGCAAGGTGTACTCGAAGTGAACAAGTACTCTTCAAGCAAATTATCAACGAAAATCGTTTTTCACAGTCATTAACTAGCTAGCTATATCCAGTGGCGGAGCTAGACTTTTTTAATTGGGGGGGCCAGGGGGGGGCCAAAGCTATTTGAGGGGGGCCAGTATATAACAATGACTTTTCAATGCTGCGCGATTGTTGACCGGGGGGGGGGTGCTGCGCGATTTTTGACGGGGGGGGGGGGGGGGGGGGGGGGGTGCTGCGCGAGTGTTGACGGCGGGGGGGGGGTGCTGCGCGAGTGTTGACGGCGGGGGAAGGTGCTGCGCGATTGTTGACGGGGGGGGGGGGGCGTGCGGTCAGAGTGCGGTGCCGCGACAGGGGGGGCACCTGGGGGGGCCAATGAGATTTCGGGGGGGGGCAAATGCCCCCCCGGCCCCCCCCCCCCCCCTGGCTCCGCCCCTGGCTATATCATAGTGCAATCATATAGAGCTCAACAGTGACCGTCTACTTTTAGAATGGCTCCGTTCCCCGGAAGTGAATTTCCCATTTATTCACTCCATTGACGTTTCAGAAAATCCTTATATAATTAAGCAATATCACACGAGAGGGAATGCTGTTATACTGAATATCAGCACGGCCAGGGCCGCCTTAACCTAATGTTAGGCCCCGGGGCTGAGAGGTTTTGTAGGTCCCCCATCCCCTCGATTTATAGAGTCTCATTTTAAAAAAGTGTAATATCTAGGTAATCTACAAATTTGTCCATATATTGCACCGTGCAATACATGGACAAAGTTTAACACAGTCAAGCTGCAAATTCCTCTCACTATTGCAAAGGGAAGGGAGTGATGATGGAATACGATGATCGCAGCAACTGCACTTCAAATATGTATTTACCCAATTGTACCTATTACGTCTTGGTGCCTGATTTTTCTTCAGATACTTCCTTTTTACCGCAGACCACTATGTGTCAAATTAATTTCCTGTATTCTCCCAACATAGCCCAAGTTCAGTTCGCAAAGTCACTTTTAGGGATTATGGACTGGATCATCCGAGCAAATGCACTACCGGGGCAACAACAGGTCTTATTATTCCATGGAGGAGATCATGCAAAAGGATTTAATTAAATCTTCTAGCAGGGCGGACATGCTATTCAAAAACGACTCGTACGTGATAGCGAGCTTCCTCCGGTGCTGGATCCATCTTCAGCAGCAGCTGGTTTAAAAAATCCGGTGAGCTTTGGGATGCTCTTTAGTAGTTGTTTTTCGCGCAACTCCTTCTTAAAATTTTCTTTTCTGGGCACCACTCTCAAACGTCCTCCCCGACATTTTCCACTTAATGTCATTCAATCATAGAGGGACACACCCCAAAACTAACTATAGACATTCTGATAGGTAAGCCCACGGCCAATAGGCTATGGGGCCACGTGGGTCACTCCTCATTTGGATCAATTAGCAGCCACGTAACGTGCGATTAGAGTGATTGACACCTGACAAGTTATTATGATTGAAACCTGAGTTACAAGGTTACAAAGTTACAAAACAATATGACCTTTTCAGCTCATCATGAACCTGAACATGGGAGGCTTCAGCCCAGGTAAGCCCATGCATTCAAGCGGCCTTGAGCACGGCTGAAACAGATATTGCTTTTATACAACAGTGCTACAAGCGCCATTTATTAGTTGACGGTAATAAGCGACAACAAATTAGGATTTGTTTGTTAAATAATTTATTTGGCTCCACCAACACAAATAGTTCCTCAACTGGACTGGGTATGGACTGTTGCCAAGCAACACATCAACATTGTCTTGCTACATTGCTTGCTACTTTGTGTAGGTCTACAAGTTACCGCAGGCCAGCTTCTTTGTATCGTGTACATTTATCTGTATGTTTCCATTTATGGTGCAACCAGTGAAATAAGAATATATTGATAGATAACGATTGTCAATGTAATTAACGGTTATTAATAGAACAGCTGTAAAGCGGAGGGATACATGTATCGTTAAAAGTCCCAGTGTTGTTATACTGAATATCAGCACTCATGGGAGAGAGCACAAATGGTAGATTTGTAACTCGTGCAAGGCAATTCATAGTTGAAAATATTAAGATTGACCACTGACCACTTGAATGAATGTTTTGAAGTTTTAATCTACACATTCGGGTTGTACATGTGCGTTCACACCAAAAGCGTCTTGCGCTGCAAAGACGCCGGAAGTCATTCACTTTCTATGGGCAAGAGCGTCCAAAGCGTCACAAGCGTCAAACGCTTCCAGCGTCAAAAGTTGAGCGTCCAGAGCGTCAAAAAAAAGTTGAAGACAGTTTAACTTTATGCAAATGACTATGACGCGTTTCAGCGGCAAAAACTGACAGCCAATCTGAATGTAGACGCTCTCCGTTTGGGTGGGTCCCGGGGAACACCGGCACTTTGGTTCCTACTGTACTTTGTTGGTTCCTACTGTAAAATGTCGACGGAAAAGATAATCGCGGCTGTGGCGGGGCACCCGGTGTTGTACGATCCAAGCCTTTTTTATTTCAGAGACAATACCGTAATAATCAGCTTAAATATCATTTTTACAAACACACGCACGAAGCGGGCCGCCTATTAACGGCATGGACCAAGCGGTTCTGGACCAGGTAGGAGACATTGAACACTTAATCGTATTTACCGTATAACTGCACACAACTTTATTTAAAAGCAATCAAATGTAAAACATGTGTGTTTGTATTCTGGTGTCCGGTGCGTGTGGTGTGCGGCTCCTCCGGCGGAGCGGTTCATGTTAATAGCGGAGTCCGGGAGGGTTCACCTTCACGGCGTAGTTACGAGAGATGTGCGACTTATCAAACAAGCAAAACCGTCTCTGCAATATATGGCCAAAGTGTGTGGGAGTTAACTCTTTGATATGGCTGTCTAAAAGCATACAGCTCCTTTAAATGCGTCTGCATAATTTAATTGTACGTCATTGAGCGTCTTGAGCGTCAAAAGCGAACAAAAATATTCGCAGCGAATCTTTTTGAGCGTCAAAGCGTCTTTGCAGCGCAAGACGCTTTTGGTGTGAACGCACAGTTACAGGGATAAATCATTATGTTACAAGTTGCAAATCTTTGTTTTGCCGATACAATTTTGTAATCTACAAGTGTGAATCACAATTGCAACAACACAAAACATGCATATGCTCAAATCTTGCTACATACGCATACAGTATTTAAGTGTTTAATTTACCTTCATATAAATGAGTCATCTTTAACTGGCTTGCAGTTATGTTCTCCTCATAATGACCAACAGAGCTGAGTGGTCATGCCCATATGACATCATTTTGATTACAAACACATTATGGCCGGTGGGCATCTGCTTGTCACTGTCAATAATCTAGAAAAGAGCTAATGCCTGCTACGCCTGCGGTCATGACGTCTCAGAGCGCGGGAGAGCGAGGGACAGAGACAGAGAGAGAGAGAAAGCCTTTATCAGGCACGTAATGGTGAATGATGAATCGTGATCACTTGCTTCCTGCATCAGGTGATTCATACTGCGGTTGACTAACCAGTATGGCTCGAGGCAGAAGCCGTTGCATCCACTGCTTGCATAATGAAAAGGCTCAATGAAATAAAATAAGATGTTGATAGGCTGAGAGACACGCTTTGCTGACGATGAAGCTCAGTACACTGAGTCACTGCAAGCAGACACCCCATCACAACTAGTGTTGTACGGAGTAGGCCTACAGTGGGTCTGTACTAAACTCACCTATTCATAGCAGCGCCAGACAGCACTTGAATATGGAAAAATAAAATAATGTGTGTGTGGGAGAGAGGAGGGGCTTAAAACAGTAAGTAACAGTCATGTGATCAGTGGTTGCCATAGCAACTGATCCGGCAGTCAGCCTTTGGAAAAATGAGTCACATGAGCGAAGAATGTGAGGAGACAGCATCTTACTGTGTATTCATATCATTGCACGGCACAGTGCTCCTGTGTGTGTGTTTGTGTGTGTGTGTGTGTGTGTGTGTGTGTGTTCCTGTGTGCCTGTGCGTGGGCCTGTGTGTGTGTGTGTGTGTGTGTGGGTGTGTCTATTTTGTGTGTGTATGTTCTTTTAACTGAACACAGAATAGACCAATGTCGACCAAAGTGCTGTACAGCATGTGAGTTAAAACAGCATAAAATATAACAGACCGACAATAACACAGAGAACAGAAGATTAAAAGACGTACATGCAGAACGAAGATTAAAAGCTTGTGAGTTAACAGCATGTGAGTTTAAACAGCATAAACTATAACAGAAAGACTAAGGTCAGGGAGAAAAGGTATGTTTTTAATTTAGATTTAAAAGTGTCCACAGAAGGGGCAGACCTAACAGAGAAGGTATATTGGCTATTCCAGTTTCGGGGCAGCAGCAGAAAAAGCACGATCGCCCTTATGCTTCCGCCGGACAGTTAGACACATCTGGTCAGAGATGGTGGTGCCAGTCCATTCAGGGCTTCATAAACAAATAATACAACTTTAAAATCCATTCTAAATCTGACTGGGAGCCAATGAAGGGAGGCCAGTATAGGGGTGATATGGTCCCACTTACGGGTGCCAGTCAGGAGTCTAGCGGCAGCATGCTGGACGAGCTGCAGACAGGAGAGGGAGGAGCCAGCAACTCCTGTGTAAAGTCAGTTGCAGTAGTCCAGCCGGGATGAAATGAGAGCATGAATGACTTTCTCTAGATCATGGACAAAGAGGAAGGACTTAGATTTGAGCTAACTCTCTGAGTTGGAAACAGCTTCCCAGGCAGAACAACAGAGGTGATCTGCCTGTTGAATTTGAGGGCGGAGTCGAACAACACACCAAGGTTTTGTGTGCGATTTAGTGAAGGAAGATAGTGACCAAGGGATGTACAGATATCATCAATGTTGTCAGGCGGGCAAAATAGAACAATCTCAGTTTTATTGTCATTAAGCATAAGAATGTTATTGGACATCCAGGATGTTATGTCATCAAGGCAGTCGAACAGGGGTTTCAGGGAGCATTTCATATTTGGTTTTGGTGGGGGGCACAACTGGGTATCATTGGCGTAAAGATGGAAAGAGACGCAGTGTTTCCGGATAATGGAACCCAGGGGGAGTATGTAAGGAAAATAAAATGGGACCTAGAATTGAATCTTGGGGGACCCTGCATGCAAAGGGGGTAGAGGAGCATGAAGGATTGTCAACCTGAACTGAAAAGCTTCTATCTTGTAGGCACGACGTGAACCAATTTGAGGCTGTTCCCCGAATGCCAACTCCATATTTGAGTCGTGAAATTTGATTTTTGTGGTCGACCTTGTCGAGTGCACATACACAGACAAAAAGTTAACAGTGGGATGTTAACGCAGCTTCACACTTAAACCTAAGATAACAGAAAATATTTGAAATTGTGTAAAGAAAAAACATGCTATAGCATAGCATGGGCTATATTGTTGCATATGTTACATCAGGAATTGATTAGAAGTAATCTGTCAATCATCCAAAATATTCCTCTGCTGCTGATGAGCGAGAATGAAATTTCAGCATTTGTTACTGTAGGAAAGCCCTTGTCATTGCCATGTCATGTGGGATCTAGTGAGTTTAGCCACTGCTGGTACTAGGTCACTAGCCCTTTAAGGAGAACGGGGAAGTGTCTTCCTTCTCCAATTAGTGCTTCCCTGATTGCTTATTAGCTGTGGCCTGCCTGCTGAATTGTTTGTTAATCTCTTCTGTTCCAGGGAAGTTGTGTGTACATGACAGATGTAAGTATTTGTAATGCATCTTATTGTGTGTGTGTGTGTGTGTGTGTGTGTGTGTGTGTGTGTGTGTGTGTGTGTGTGTGTGTGTGTGTGTGTGTGTGTGTGTGTGTGTGTGTGTGTGTGTGTGTGTGTGTGTGTGTGTGTGTGTGTGTGTGTGTGTGTGTGTGTGTGTGTGTGTGTGTGTGTTTTTATGACAACTTACCCTGGGTAATGTTATATTTCTCTGTGAGTCGGGCAGATATATATTTTACTAGTTAGTTAGCTGTTATGTTAATGTGTGTGCACGTGGATCACAAGATTTATTGTGCCTTATTGCTGTTCATTAATATTCTGTATCATGTTTGCCTTTAGAACCACACATACTTTCCTGAAAATAAACCCCATTGAGTGAAGCTCTGCCTAGTGATTCTTTGAGTCACACCCATAGTGTTCACCGGCTCTGTTCTGTGCATCTGTAGAGGCCCCTAGACCTCTAGTATAGTTACCATACTTTGATTTTACAGAGTTGCTTGGTGGACATAAAGGGTTTGGTTGTTGCACGAGGCCTGCTGTATGGAAAACGTATTGTGTTCAAATTAACTGATGTTTTATACTTTGTTGTATCAGTGTTTGTCACAGAAAATTGCCTCGGAGAAACAAACAAAAAATTGTTTCAACAATCAAATGATTGTTTCGCCGGAGCAATTTCCTGTGACAAATGTTCCCCATCACATTCTCAATAACTCATTTTATTAACTCTTATTTTATCCCATTTAAAAAAAATAACGATGACATCCAATGCTGATCACCTTTTTAAGTGAACTTTACAATATATCCTTTAGAATATATCAGATGCATATGTTCAATACAGTCAAATCAGTCTCCATGCAAAAACATGTGGAGGACAATACAATAGTTTATATATTAAAAACCAATGATTATAAATGGAAAAGCTAGCAGGGTCTGACCTGATGTTGCTTGAGTAGGCCTACCTGGGTTAGTCATGACCTGCAGGCTCATTAGCATACCGCCCTGGGAAACACTGCAGGTGTGGTGGCCCTGGAGCATCACTGCTGACGTCAGAGTCCCACCTGCGTCAGACCCGGTCGTGACTTCGCCATAGTAATGTCCTCACCCTAAACAAAAGCACAACCACGTGTTGGAAACAAGAGGTGCATTCACTTCACTTTATCCAGCGAGTAAAAGAAGGGGTGGGTGGGTGGGGGAGGTGGAAGTGGTTATGTAGGCCTATTTATTGTATTTTTATTCTGTCTCCAATGAGTAAAAAGTGACGTTTTGAAGCGTTTTGTTATCGGCCGGGGGGAGTTTCTGCGTCGTGGTTTTTACATCTCTCCCATCTTTCTCTCTCCCTCTCGCGCTCTCTCTCTCCCTGCCTGGTCTCCCTTGTAGCTCCGCGTCTCCCCGGCCGCGCTATGCTGCTCCAGGTGTCCGAGTAACGCCGTGCTGCCGCGGACCCTCAGCCTCCCGCCAGCCAGGTAACCGCCATTTACCTTTACTCTCATGGGGATGACATGTCGCTGCGTCGACGGATTATACCAATATGACCCGTTTTCATGTTGTGTTTTTTTTCAATTCCACTTCAAATTCATTGTAATGCGATCCGCCTGACTTTTATTATTTAATTTTGTATATAGTCCAGTGTGTTTGCCTGACGGAGAGATGCGGTGCTTGGCGAGCTGTAAGCGGCCATAGGTCTGCTAAGTGACGGGCTCCATCTTTTGGCGATGGATGTCGCGGGAAATCACGTCCGCGTTTAATATGGCGAGCTAACGAGGCGCGTGCGTCCAGCTGCTCCAAATTGAATCACGTCTCGCGCTTAACCCGCACCTCGTGACGCGCGTGCGTTTGACCTTGAGGCTGTCGCTGTGTTGTGCACACGTTGGCGTTAATGCAACATATAGGGACGGGCCGACGTCAGCTTGCGTCGATGGCCAACGGGGGGGAAAAAAACCCGTCTGAAATGGACTGAGAGAAGAGCCATTTTGAATTTGTCACATTCTCGTGTGTGTGTGAGAGATATATGGGGGGTGACTTTGCCATTCAACCAGGTGACAGGGAAAGTCAATCATATTCACACCGTCGTTGATCAATGATGCTGCCCATCACTGATGATCTCTAGGTACGCCATACCAGTATCCCCACCTGCCTGCCTCCACTATTTATTTCCCACCTCCTGTTTTGTCAAAATAGCCCCTGTGTTGTGTGCACATCCTTCAGGGAATTGCAGGTCTGTCCATCGGCGACGTGGAAGTAGAGATTCCCGGTCTTGCTACAGTGATGGGATCTCATTTTCACGAGAGCCATTGCTTAGCAACCAGACTAGATAACAGTGGAGCATATATACCTCTATACAACAAGGAGGGGGATGGAGAGGACAGCGGGTGGTTTAAATCGCTTTGCATTCAGAAGCCATAGTACTAATTAATGATGGTATTGTACTCTCTTCCACTGTTTCACTGGACAGCTAAAAAAGTTACCTTAAAGGCCCAGGCTAAGGAAGTCAGATAACTGCTTCTTTCTGTTCTCCTATTGTTGGATCCTCTTAGCCTATGAGGGGAAAATAGTTGAGTGACAGGTCTGTGCCTCACTTTCATGTCAATGACCTGCAAATTCACCAGTGACATGGGCAATAAACTAACTGAAATCCTGTATAATCCATGTATCATGGATACATGTATATCAGGGCATGTTTGTCTTTATGAGTCGCATTTACATACTAACTAAAGTGTATCCCATTGTTTTTTTTTTATTATCTGAAAAAGCTAATTGTATAGCTGGGGAACCTCCACCCCCTCGTGTGTACGCTATTGATTTGTAGTAGAACGGCATGGTGTTGGTAGCAGTGGAAAGTCATTGTGGTTGGAGAGCTGGGGAGTGCAAGCTGGCTCTGAACAGCTGCATCAGGTGACTGCAGTGATGGGACTGAGGAATGTGGTGTACACAAAATGTCATCTATTTACTTGATGAGTACAGAAAAAGAAAAGTCATATGGCAATATGAAGAAAACAATTTAGATGTATAGTATGCATCTTACAAAAAAGTATTATGTACCATATTGTATACCGTTTTATTTTAGTTTCATGCTCCACCTGCTGCAGCCTATAGATATTGCTGCCTAGATAGATATTGAGATCAAATTTACATTAACTGTTCAACAGTAATGTCTAATGTGTTGCGAAATGAATGCACCACAATCAGATCTGGACCGTAGGTCCATTACTATTGAGCAAGTAGTTATACAGTTACACAGCCTCTACTGTGGTTCTGAGTCGACCAGCTGGTGTGTGTAAAGCAGTGTGTTCAACAGGAATGTGAACATTTAAGAGCAGTGTTTGAAGAAAACACTCACGCACAGGTAAATATAGCAGAATACTCTCCACAAAGTACCACTTAATGAAGCCAATTAGAGAGAAAAGGCCCTCTGGTGCTGTTTCATATCAACTGCTCTTTTTGAAAACATCCTGCACAACGCTGGCAATGGGTTTGACAGATGGACAGAATTAAGAATTAAATATAAACTTCACATGGAAAATAGGATCATAGTGTTGGTGTTACTGCATTCAACAGACTCTGGAGACCAGTAGCAACACAAGCTGATGTCTGCTGTCCATGTGATTCCCAAAGTAGTGCACATGACTAAACCTTACTATGATGTGTCCGGCACTATATGGCTTGTAATACAATCTCTTTAATTTCTCCCACCGCTAAGTGCATTGCTGAAATAACTAACACAGGGCTTACTTTCCATAGCACACTGCATTTTTACCTTTTTTTTGTTACTCGTATTCACAGAAAGAGTATTTACTTTTCTTGATCTAATTAAATAAGGTGTGGTTGAATCGTGACCCATTGCATTAGAATGAATGCACTACAGTTCATCTAACAGTGTGTATTATGTTCCAACGTTAACACAAACTACCCATTACTTTAACAAATGTACTGTTGCCCAGCTATAGGGTGAATGCGTCAATCATTAAATCAATTGCAAAATCATGTTCAAATTGGTTTCTTATTAGTTACTCCATGTTCATTAGGTTACTATTTACTTAGTGGATGATACGTTATAATGTGGGTAGCAAGTGAGTTGCTAGCAGCAGTGTCTAATTTCCTTCCTAATTAAAGCGTATCCTCTTTTTGTTTGACAGGTTAATTCGGTCTCCCCCACCCCACACACATCTTCTCCCTCGATTCCCTTTCCAGATTTCCCCCGTTGAGACAGTCGGCCCTCCCCTCAAAATACTCCTGTGCTCCCCTCTGTCACCTCCACCCCTGAGAAGAGCTCCTCCACCGCCACCACCAGTACCACCATGCCCAAGAACAGCAAGGTGACCCAGCGGGAGCACAGCAATGAGGCCGTCACAGAGTCTGTGGCGGACCTGCTGGCCCTGGAGCAGCCCATGGACTACAAGAGCAGTCAGATGAGCATGGGCCTCAGTCCCGGGGCCACGGCGCCGGGGAAGGGCCTGCTGCCGTCCCCCGATGGCGACGCGGAGGATGGACGGCCGTCCTGGAACAACAAGCTGGAGTACATCCTGGCCCAGGTGGGCTTCTCCGTAGGCCTGGGAAACGTGTGGAGGTTCCCCTACCTGTGTCAGAAGAATGGTGGAGGTAGGTTCTATTAAGGATTGGGGTGCAATACAGTGGCAGGGCTGGGGTTGGCCAATGTGGGGGCTTGTAGATGTTTTTACGTTTTCAGACGTAAAAACTGTCGCTGCCGGTATGAATAGTTTTGATGCGAAATAATCGCAGCCGAGTATTTCGTCTATTCGTGTCGTCTATTTGTCGCCCCCGGTGTGTAAAGGCCTAACACAAAAACAAGAGCCACTAGATGACAGCCCCACAAACTGTTATATATATATATATATATATATATATATATATATATATATATATATATATATATATATATATATATATATAATATATATATATATATCGTCAAGCCTGCTTTTGATTTTTTTTTGAGTATAGGTGTAGATGCATGTTCTGCCTTCTGATTCTCAAACGGATGTTGATGACTGATTGTTGACAAACTGTTTTCAATGGTGAAAATCATTACAGTGTTGCTATTTTATATTGCTGAGCACATGAATGTTTTCTTTTCTTGTTTTTTTTTCTTTTTGGGTTACAATGCATTGGGTTTGTAATGCCAATCATCTTGTAATGCTTAACACTAGCAGCTAATGATAGAAATTAGGCATTTTTCATGGTCAAATAATTGGTGGGTATGAGCGAATAATCGATTATTCGGAATCGCTGATGGACTAAAAAATGAACACCTTGCTGGTGCCGACTGCAGTAGGAATGTTCCTGTTTGCCGCGCAAAATCTTTGCAGCTGCATTGTACCCTAAATATTGAAGTGCCAAACAGCTAATAATCTGTTGTTGCAGCCAATATTATCAATCAATTGGCCTTACATTTTTGTGATCTGAAAATGTAGAAATGTGTGGATCTCCTGTCGGAGCGCACATCCATCCTCTCCTCTCGTCTGTCGCTTTCTCGCATTTAATGACATGCCTATCCAACGCCAGCTTTGGTTTTTCCATTATACCCAAAGAATATATAATATTTGTAGCACAACACAAATGGTTATCAGATTCATGCGGAAATTCAAAAAACTTTATTTTGCATATTTTCTGACATGGCCGCGTGCTTTGGGCTTAACATTAAGGCCTCGGCTATTCGATATGTTTTTGAAGCAGCGTTCAAATATCAATATAATATGGTGTTTTTCCACTACATGCTACGGCTCGGCTCGACTCAACTATACTCGCTTTTGGTACCAAGTACTTTGTTTTCCACTGCAGATAGTACCCCCTTACAGTGTAGGCAGGATTCTTACTTATTAGTAGGTAGAGCTTTTTGGCATCTTTTGCCTTCGTTTAAATGAAACGGCTGCTAAATACGTTCATTATTAAAGCCCTTCTTTACTAAAACAATTAACCCATTAGCAATGTTGGGACAGGCTTCTATTATTTTAGAAAGTAAAACATAGAATGGACTACGATGTTTAAGATCATAGAAGACTAACGAGTAAAAAAGTTGTTCGATTTTTGCCGTCATGAACAATTAATCAGACAACAATTATTGTCATATCCCTAATAGAAATTGGGACATTTGAGACAAATTACGCCACCTTCTCTGAAACTGTAGGATGAGCAAAAAGATTTGTCAGTGTTTAGTATTTTTGTGCATAATGCCGAAAAGAAAATGTTTAAAAAAATATGAATCGTTTTGAATTTGTGAATCAAAATGACCAGAATTGGCCAGGCCTTTAATAGCATTCCACTCTCTCGTGAACATTGCATTTGGGTCACATTACAGAAAACGGCACCTTCAATTCCAACTAATTTAGTTTTCATTTTCTTAATACCAAACGCAGTCATCTAGATCACAAAGGCCTTGAGACATTTTCTCTCAATCAGTGGATGCAGCTGTTGTAGAGGCAACTCTCCCTATAAGTTGCCTTTTTTGTTTGTGGATTTGCTTGTGCATTTATTACACTGAGTGTGTCACCTGAGTCTTGGGCACATGCAGGGTCTCCCAACACGTAAACAACATGCTGAGGGTCACGCCTGCGGGAATTGTTTCACCGTCACCTGTAATTTCACACCTGTCCACCCCACCATAACATCGGCATGTTTATGTACGCACGCACAACGGCTCCTTTTTTCCACCATTAAACATCTGCCTCCCAGTCAACCGAGACTCAGGCTAAATGTAAATGTACAAAATGCAAGTGCTTTTGTGGGCATGGTGCCTTCGATGTGGTGCAGCAATTTTGTATCAGGATAGAAAATTGTACACCCACAAATATTGAATAAATCAAGCTCATGTTTTAAGAATCTATTGGAGGTTCATCATATTCAATTCTATGGTAATATAAGATTCTATTAATGTAAGGGATAACCCACGACGAGGTGTGCATGTATCGACAAATAATGCACGAGGGCTAAAAACCGGGTTTGCCTCCGAAGTGCATTATTTCACACGTCATCGTGGATTATCCCTCACTTATTACACACAACCCTTGGCGTTCGTTAGTCAATCAAGTCCTTTTCATTTGTGTAGCCCTAAATAAGTTAGTCTCAAAGGGCTTTAGTTTATGGCAAGCCATTTTGGCATTTAATGGTATTGGCGACAGAATGTAATTCTTACTAGTAAGAAGTAGATCATTACTAGTAAGAATTTTATTCTTACATTTTGACTAGTACAATTTTATCCTTACTAGTAAAATTGGGATTATTTCTGGTAACAATTGAATTTTGACTCGTAATGGTAGTAACAAGAAAAGGCACTAGTCACTTATTTGTAATTACTAGTACTTATGTTTTTGTATATTTGAATAGATACTAGTAACTAAAATGTGACTTTGTCCAAAGGATTAAATGTTAAAACAGCTTCCCATATATAACTAAGTTCTCATACTTACTAGTAAGAATTCAATTCTGCCGAGTGACGCTAAGACCATTAAAAGCTAAAGGTATAGCTTGCCATACTAGTGGCGTTAATGAATTGTTGACTGGAAGCCTCCGTTTTAATTTGTATTTGCTTTGCATGCAGTCTTTCTCAGGCTTGTCTCACTGGCATTGTCTGTATGCGAGGTGGCACACACTGCTGTGGTGTCGCTGGCATGTGGGAGGCTGTGATTACAACGCAAGTGAGGGAAGAGACAACACTGAATGGCTCAGTTGTATTTGTTTTACGTGGGAGGTGTATTGTCCACCATTTACAGTATACAAATTGCCTTGGGTAACTAAGCGTGGTCAAAATCTGTGTGTGCTTGACTTGGTGGTAAAGATTGTTTGCTGACGCATGTAGGTGGTCTGTCTGATTCTATATCATAACCAGCTCATATTATTGTTAGGATTCTATACAGCATCTAGTCAACTGGCAGCCTTCTTACTCTTCCAAAAAGGATGTGTTGATTTTTGAGTACAGGTCAGTTTTTCAGTTAACTGGATTCGGCAATATTGAATAAAATGCATCTAACTTGGAAGTATGTCATTATTTCGTCATTGAATGTGTTCTCTTTAAGCTGTGATGTGCACAGGGGTTCTTCTCAGCGAGACAAATGTCCCCCCTCTCAGTGATTAGTTGGCAGTGATTAGAGATTCAGCTGTAAGAAGGTAAGGCGGCTGTCCACCATGCCAGCCTCTCCTCCTTTGTGACTTTGGATGTTTTTGTCACGCCACTGCTTCTTCATGTCCTGACATGATGAAGAGGAGGAGGCTTGGATGTAAAAAGCTGGCACTAGGACCCAGACACTTGTCTCTCCCTCACTGGAAAAAGAGAAAACCAAGAGATAAAATGGTTGGGAATAAAAGGTTGGCAGCGAAACAGACAGCAGTGTCAAATTAAGACACTGGGGTAGAGACTGGGGTAAAGATTAATAGCTGGAGTCTATGCACAGCTCCGTTACTCGTTTGTTTATTTTTTTCTCATCAACTTTTCTTATTTAGTGAAATCACAGCTGCCATTCATTCGAAAGAGATGTTATTTATCATTTCATGTCATAAGCCGTGTAATAATGGGCGTGCGAATGCACACGCGTTCTTGGTTATCGCACCATTTTCATAAACAATCCAGACATGG
The DNA here is from genome assembly GCA_030340625.1 of Merluccius polli. NCBI lineage: Eukaryota > Metazoa > Chordata > Actinopteri > Gadiformes > Merlucciidae > Merluccius > Merluccius polli. The sequence continues at coordinate 402,173 of JAOPHQ010002559.1, read as the reverse complement.
TAAAGTCAGTTTAACCAGTTATTATATACAGTATATGCACACAAAACAATGACCATGGAACTGCAACTCATTTGTTATCCAAAGCTTAGTTACCACAGCCACTGCTTCCCGGTAGAGGACCCGAGAACAGCGTAGCTATCCTTTTCTCTGAAAGCGCATTATGGATATGTGCCGAGCATATCACAGGTGAAACTATTACATTTAATTATGTTGGGTTAAATTGGTATTGGGTGTATTATCCATAGTCTATGGTATGATCCATTATAGCTCCTTTCCTTGGCCTGACTCATTCCAACAAACAGTAATCCCACTAATTCCTTCTCCTTTGTTAAAGTGATGTTTCATTTATTCCTTGTTCCTTTACAGTCTTCCTTTACATCTAAACATATTAGATACCCATGTGGCTCCACTCTTCACTAGTCCAAACTAAATGAGTTACGAATGTAACATAGGTTCTATGAATTCTGGATGTCATCCAGAGGCGGTGCATTAGAACCAGGATATCCTTTGCATGCATGCGCAGCTCGAGTACCTTACGCATGCGCAGGTCGAGTACCTTACGCATGCGCAGGTCGAGTACCTTATACCACTGTTTTAAATCTCAAGTCACCCAGTCTAAAATGTATTAAAAACACAAACACGGCCAACACGATGGTGGTTGTGTGCATATTTTTATGGTTTTGCTTTTTGATTACATTTTGATTTCACATTTTTGTAACGACATTTCTTTTACATTTCTCATACTTGTTTTATGGCTTTTTATATTTTAATCAATTGTTTTTATTATAATCAACCTGATTTTATTACTAGTATCCTGTTTTCAGTTTATTGTATTGTTTTCAATCCTTAGGTCTCCTGTTTTTAATATCTGTTATTGATTTGTTTCGTTTGTCAAGTGCTTTGAGCTGTATTTTATGTTATGAAAGGTGCTATATAAAAAAATTTAAATGAGATGCTTAAATGTGACTTGCCATCAGTGGGAAACCTGAGCCTTGGACGATCCAAACAAAGGCCCTATTCTGGCAGCAGGATTGGAATGGCGCTACTTGAAACTATTTTGAAGTTGGTCTTTGGGCAGGACATTTTAGCTGGACCTGGCAACCCTGTCACAGACCTTCTCATCACCATGGAGAGAACTAAACGGTCTAAAGCGTGGTTACGTTTTACTTGAGTCGTTAACGACAACGCTCGTTGCCAATGTTGGCAATATGAGCAATTCATCAGAAGAACTGTAGGATAATTTTCTTCTGGGATAAACAGCATCTATAAGAGTAGTGGTATCGATATAATCCTAACAATACCCATCCAAGTCCTCCAACTATGCAAGTTTTGCACACCATCGCATTTGCAACTCTGCATATGCAGGCTTCTCTACCATCAGAAACGTTTTTGCACTTTGACCCTGCTGATGAAACCATTAGCACTGCCTGTCATGGCAGCGGCCCCATCAGTGCAGACACTGATAGTTTTTCCAACTTTGTCCCCCCTTTTGAAGATACCCAGTTGTTACACAATACATCTCCTCTCCGGTTGTTTTGTTAGGCATTGGTTTGCAAAATAGAAAAATTGTCTGATATGGTCCCCATCTATGAATTGAACATTTGCTAATAGCTGAGTGTGCCCACTTATGTCTGTTGATTCGTTGACTTTTTTTTCCAAAACCACGTCTTTAATATCAGCAGACATGTCATTCTTTTGCCTTCCGATTGTACAGTCAAACAGCAGAACCTTTGCAATTTCCCTTGCTGCCTGTGGACTGAGCATTTTATTTACAATTGCTGTGCATGCTGGCAATATGACCGTCAGCAATCGTATGTGGCTTCTTAGCCTTTGCTACTATCTGGGCCACAAGATGGCTAGCCTCCAGTGCTTTTGCTGACACTTTTGCACACTTCATTATCAACTTGCTCTTGTCGGTGGTGTTGACTTTTCAAACAAATGCAATACTCTGCATCCTTGCTGGCTAGTGATGGATAATTGATTGCTTGATTTGACATCTTCATACCACAATACCAGGCACAGAGGAAGAGGGGATGCTCTTGATGTCTTTTCTTCATCTTGCTGCTGGCCTCAAATATCCTCGTTGCTGGGCTACCACCGGATAACGAAAATGATTGCTCAGATTCAGTTATCTGATTCTGGTGCCTTTCTTTTCAAAAAATAGCTGGTGTGCACCGATTGCTCCACTCAACCGCATCCCGCGGTAATGAAAAAACACTGTATATCGCACTGTATGCTATTTGCGTAGTGACATAACACTCTGATGCTAATATGCATTTTCATAAGTTGTAGCTATAGTTAGCTTTTTTTCTATTTTGTGTGTGCGGTTGAGAGAGGCTGCCTTATACCAACAGTCACAGTGACTTGGGTGACGTATGACACGCCCCAGCGTAAAAGGGATGCCCAGCACTAAGGTTAGGTTGATTTCCGATTTTGCCGGTACAAGCCCAAACCGGTTTGATTTTAGATTTGATGCCGACGAAAGAGGCACGTCCGAAAAACAGATGCCACCAACTTTAGGTAGCTAAGGTAACACCTCTCGGTGCAGCCCAAGAGGTAGCCACGCTCCTAGTGGAGTGACGCCTGATACCAAGAGGTATGGGAAGTCTGCGGTACCTGTAAGCTTGGACAATAGCCTCAACAATCCAGTTGGACAGCCTCTGCTTGGACAATGCACAGCCCTTGGTGACTCCTGCGTAGCACACAAACAATGCGTCAGACTGCCAAAACACAGCAGTCCTGTCAACATAGGACCTCTGGGCTCAGACAGGGCACACTATGTCTGGGGCTCCCTCCATCCTGCTCTCCTGTAAAGGAGGCTCAAATGCTGCCAAACTAAAATGCTGGTTCACATAACCAGCTGACAGTCCCATTGATGGGTTAGGCCAAAGAGTTATCCCCCATTCCCTCAGGATTCCAGCATAAGCACTCGGAACTGATGGACAAGGCTAAGGCCACTACTGGGTCACAGGCAGCTAAAAGTGGCTCTGGACCTTCAGGGGCCACAGCCAGAGCTGTAACCGACTGGGGTGGGTGCCAGATACTGCCTTCCAGTTGGGAGAAGAGATCTAGTCTCTCGTGGAGGCACCATGGACTCCTGTCGAAGACTGGAGTAATGGAAACCACACTCTCCCTGGCCAGTTAGGGGCTACCAACAGCAGTGTGTGGTTCGCCCCAAGCACGGGGCAGGATCAATGGGACCGGGGGGAAATGCATAAAGGTGGCTGCCTGGCCATGCATGAGCCAGCACGTCCTGGCCCAGTGCGCTTGTCTGTTCCATCAAGGAGAACCATAGGGGGCAATGGGTTGGGGACTCTGAGGCAAATAGGTTCACCCCTGCCCTGCCGTACCTGCACCAGATCATCTCCACTAACTCTGGACTTAATCTCCGCTCCCCAGGTGGGGGGTTTGACGTGACAGGAAGTCCCTTGTCGATGTACGACCTGCTTCTCCACGTCCAAAGAGGAATAAGACATTCAGCTTTTACCCTTACCAGCCTGTTCCTGTGCCGTCGGGGGTCCAACCCTAGCCCATTCAGCCAAATCTTAAAGGAGCATATGAAAGGAGTCCCAAAAGTACCACTGCTGCCGCTGCCGTGAGCATGCCCAGCAGTCGCAGAAATGTACTGTACACCAGGAGCCTGTTCCTCTGGAAACAAGAGGGGAGAAGGAGAATGTCATCCACACGGGGATGGCCACACGATGGATATCCAGGTGCCATGGCACCCCCTCTGGCGGTCAGAAGGAATAAAATGGAACTCCATAGTGCATGTTGCCGTCGCCTCTTTTCTTTAAAATACAATGCATTTCCATTTCAGCTCAACAAATTAAAAATAACTTGCATATAAAACAGCATATATCGCGCAAAAAATGAGAATATAATCGGCACACAATGATTATCATAAGAAAGGTCACATTAATATAGGAAACGAACACTAAAAACATACAAAATGTATATTAAAACGTTAATTTGGCCTTAACCCTACACTTTATTGTGTGTGGACTATATATTACATTTATTCCAGTGATACATTTTTCCACGTTCCTTTACAGTCTTCGTTTGCGTCTAAACTTATTGACACGGTCAGAAAGTGTGGCTCCACTTTTAACAAGTCCGAACTAAACTCTGTAGTGCGCCGTGTTGCGTCTTTTCTTAAAGGCACCCAATGCATTTCCGTCGGCTACACTAATGAACAATAACTTGCATAGAATGCAACGTGTATATAGTGCAAATGGCGGTATCGGTGTATCCCTAATTGTAAGCCTATATAGATGTATTATATCTGCGTAAAGCTTGGACCAGCTCATGTATTAAACCTCTGTCTCTCTCCCTCTCTGTATGCAAGGTGCATACCTGGTGCCCTACTTCATCCTCCTTATCCTCATTGGCATCCCGCTTTTCTTCCTGGAGCTGGCGGTGGGCCAGAGGATCCGACGAGGCAGCATTGGCGTGTGGAACTACGTCTACCCACAGCTGGGTGGCATTGGGGTATCTAGCCTCATGGTGGGTGTGCTGCTCATTCACTTCAGAGCCAACTGTAGTGTCCCTGCACAGTACAATTGCAAATGTAATACAGCAAAATGCAATTAGCAATCAACCAGATGGATTATTGACATTCATTTACAGCATTTGAACATTGGTGGCCTGACGATGTGTATTATTGCTGCAGCCTCTGTGGATGACATACAAGTAGCGAGGCATTGCTTAGTGAGTATGTGACGCAGGGGTGATTCTGCAGCTATAAATACCTCTTATTATAAGGCCTTGGTCTCAGCCCGCTTAGAGCCCTCAATAATTCATACCCTCTCCGACTTCAGCTGCACGCTCCTGGTCTCAGACCTGACTGGAGGAGGAGGGATGGGTGGAGGGAACTGTCTTAATACTACACTGCTCTCACGGTGTGGGAGGAGGTAACTGTGTGATGATGAGCCTGTTAATTTATACCCCCCTCTTCCTTCTCCAGGTTTGCGGCTTCGTGGGCCTTTACTACAACGTCATCATCGGCTGGAGCATCTTCTACTTCTTCCAGTCCTTCCAGTCCCCGCTGCCCTGGGCCGAGTGCCCCCTCCGCAGGAATGGAAGCCAAGCCAGTGAGTCCACAACAAATAGCCCACACATCCAATGTCTATGCATAAAATATATGAAAAACAAAACACATCAAGCCTTCACTTGTGATGGAAAACAGTCAGGCAAAGATGGAACAGAGCTCCATTGTTGAGACGCATAAACCTGCCCCAAGGCGTTCCTGTATTGGGGGAATGGGTTGGCAGAAGCAGATGGGATCTGATGAGGATGATGCAGAGAGTAGGGGGGCTTGGAGCGGCTGGGCAGATGAAGCAACAGCTCTGCACTGGGACAACAGTCAGTGTTTTCCCTATAATTCTACAGGCCTGGCCAAATATCCATAAGAAAAATATCCATTCGGAAAACAATTATTTGCGTTTGGCAGAATCTGTGTGGCACTGTTCTGAAACGTGAGTCAACCTCTGTCTTTGCCTGGAAAAACTGGCGATGCAAGTTCCACCATCATACACTACACTGCGAGTGTATCATACTGTAGTGTTTTAGCCAGAGTCTATAATGTCCTTCTTTTCCCAGATGGATGACACAGGATGATTTGTAACTTTCAGACGTTACTTAGTAGGGCTGTATCCTAAATGTCGACTAGTTGTTCAAAGAGCCCCCAAGTTGACTATAAATCTATCGAACAATCGCAGGTTTTTGTTTATTTTCATGCGCATTATAATAACCAAATAAAACATGATGGGGATATATAGGAATGTCATGACAGAAATCATAGAAAACAATTATTACAATAGAACTTATGCTTCACGAGGAGATGTATTTCATGTTGGATCTAATGAGACCAACATAACTTGACGGGCAAATGCCGCAATGTATAATGAACTGAACATGATTTCTCCACCATGAACAGGGTACCGCTTTTGAAAGCAATATAAATCTATCCTTATATTTAACAATTTACTAAATAAAGACAAATCTTCACTTTTGGGAGGTGAAAAATAAATGGGCCTCCTGTGGCAAATTGTCCATATCATGCCATGGTTAAAATTTGCTCCAAGCCAAGGAAGTGCAACAATGAAAATGATGATCATATAAATTGCAGAGCGCCTGCAGGGCCATCTGACTGAAGTCGACTGCGCTAATATGCCATCCCGCGTGCCACGTCTGTTTAGTTTTTTTTGGTGCATACCACCAGGCTTGAACAAAATTCTAGGGGAAACACTGCAGTTCATAGACACCGAGCAGCTCACAGAAAGCATTAGTCATTCCTGCTGACGCCACACCCACACCTAGGGACACACATACACCTTATCCAAGTGGGCAGCTGTCACACACACACACACACACACACACACACACACACACACACACACACACACACACACACACACACACACACACACACACACACACACACACACACTCTTTAGCTCAGTCAATAGCTGCTTTCTGCAGTCATTATTAGATATATGCAGCAAAAATAATGTACTGGGGGTGTGGTTTGAGTCTTTTCTGCTGTGATTTAGATTAACACGAAAAGGCATCCCTCCTATGATACACTAATACACATCTACTACATTCTACCACTGCTACTACTACTAAGACAGTGAAGACATATCGATGTTCTTCTTTCTGCGGTAGTGATGGAGCCAGAGTGTGAGAAGAGCTCTGCCACCACCTACTTCTGGTACAGGCAGACGCTGAACATCACCAGCAGCATTGACGACACGGGTGGCCTCAACTGGAGGATGACTCTGTCCCTGCTGGGCGCCTGGATCATCGTTTGCCTGGCCGTCGTCAAGGGTATCCAGTCCTCGGGGAAGGTACAGGGTCTCCCGCCACACCGCCACAGTGGCAGTTTCTAAGATTACTGCTTTGTCATTCTTTTTTCAGTCCATTGGTGTATATAATCTGAATATTAATTTCCATGGGAGGATTTGGGGGGAGGATTTTATTTTTATTTTTTCTGATGCTTATTGGTCAAAGGTTATAGTGGCGAGAGCTTAGCTTAGCCCCTGTCTATTTTTGGATCATATCTGTTATGAAAGAGCAAGGCATGTAACAATAAAAAGGTTAGCCTCAACTAAGCAGAGACTGCTGCAGAATGGAGATTGGCAGGAAAAATGCTTTGGTGTCTTAATAAAGAATACATAGACCCTAGCATGGCATTTAGCAAGCATTCTCAATAAGTAGGGCGACCACATTTTCAAACCCCCAAACCGGGACCCTTGGGTGCCCCTAGGTCGTGCATCGACTGCCTATGTCACGTGTTAATAAAATAACGCCAGATTGCAGTAGTGTGTTGCACATAATTTAATTAATCATAAATGCATAATAAACACAATGTGAATGGCATTAGTTGGCTTAGCTTACATCTAGTAGCTATATGATAGATTTGTCACATGTATTTGATTATTTTTACCAACCTGGGATATTCATTTGGAGGCTGACATGCCACCGCCTTTTTATTCATGTCTTGGTTTGCCGTTAAACGATTTCAAACATCATACAAAAGTGTTCAAAGTGTCAAAACATTCAGCCTGTTTGACAATGCAAGGACAGAGTGGATTAACTAACGGCAACGTCCCGGCTATGGTTAGCTCACATTTGTACGTGTGATCATCACTTCATGTCGGACTGCTTCAGCAACAAGGGCCAGTTCACAGCAGGATTCACATCTAAATTGAAGGTTAAAGATGGAGCAATTCCCACTGTACGCCATCTGCAAACTGAGTCTGTAAGTATCACCATGTTTTGATATTATTTGCAAGTTAGTGTAGTTAGTATATTGCAATACTGGTTAGCTAATGAGCTAGCTGTCTTAGCTACGGGCTTGTTGGGTGTGGAAGAAGTAAGACAACTAAAGCTGGACTCAGGACACATCATGCAAAGTTATTTGTTGGAGTCAGGACTCGTCTTAAAGTTATTTGTTGGGACCAGTGCTTGCTTTACAAGTCTGTCGAACGTTTCCGGCTCGGTAGAAACGCATGAAAGCCTTGTATCAGATTTCAATGTAGTAACTGGAGAGCGAGAGAGAGGCAAACAAAAGCCTGCAGTTTTCAATGTGGTTTGACTTGTATAAATTAAAAACTGTTAATGGTTAATGAGATGTAAAATGTATGTTTATTTGCGCTCTATCTGGTAACTTCATTCTTGTACTTGTACATTTTCAATCACTACGATTTGACAATATTACAAATATTGTAGCGAATGTATACATCAAACTTTTTCATTCCCTGCCTTTAGGCTGCACATTACAGTGTTCTGCAAGGACTGTGAGCTCCCAGACTGACTGATCTCAACTGCGTGGCAACAGATTGGTTGCCACGCAGTTGTCCATGACAACTCTGCAGCATTCCTATCTAAAAGCAAAGTTGTTTAAAATCAAATAAAATATACCACGCTGTTTTCATTTACAGTTCACAGGGGCCCTCTTGCAGTGTAGTTGAACATAAATATAACAAAAGTATTTGTTTTCATTTACACATTTCACAACCAGCGGCAGAACATTTCAGCCTCCTATGGACAACCGGACAACAGGACGTCTGGTCACCGTATCAATAACGAATACATAGGCCCTAGCATAGCATTTAATAAGCATTCTAATGTAAATGGTGGCCATGATCGAACACTGCTTAATTTGTATTTTACATTCCAGGCCTCGTAAACAAATTATTAAAGCCAGACCACAACTGTTCTCCAAAATGCTTCAGGAATAATTTGATGCTGCTGCTCCAAACCTCAGTTGTTGCTCTCCACATTTCATGGAGATGCTTCGATGCCAAGCAAATATAAAGCATACTTGTGTGATTTAGTTTGTTCCTTTCTGTGCATATGCATCTGTGTGGGTGGGTGGGTGGGAGCATGCCTGCGTGAGAAGGGTCTGTCTGCAGACTGCAAGAGGGGTGTAACGTGAAGTTGTCCAAATCACACAGAACCACACGAGATGTCAAAATGAGATGTCGGCAAGATGGCAGATCCAGATTCCGCTACAGTAGATTGCGGTATGCACCTTTTAAAATTGGTTTACGATCGAGTAAGTAAAAAAAACTGATCTGCCAATAAACACAAAGAAGAAGAAGATGGCCGATCGTGTAGAGGAAGATTGCAAATCGTGTAGCGACAACAGTAAGAATATTTTCCTGAGAACCGATTTTAGATTGAAGTGTACAAGTCATTTTTCATACATTACACTGCTACCAGAACATTTCACATAAAGAAATCAAACATCTGAACCTATATTTTACACATGACCCCTTCTGTTCTTTTGTCATTAGGTGTGGTGAACTGGAATGTATTTTCAGAGGAGTATAGAAGGACCTGGAGAAATCTGCTGCTTAGGAAGACTGTGAAGGCTACAGGGGATGTGGAGGAAAACTTAAAGGATTCTTCTCTGAAAATGATCTTGCAGGATACCACGGCATTGACTGTTTTATGTGGCTGGAGGCACGTTCTGAGTGTTTGACTGCTATTTATAATGTGGCCAAACTGTCAAAGGACAGCCAGACTCATGTTGAGTGCCGTTCATGGTGGTGTACTGAGGGGATGGATGGTGAGATTTGATTCATTCTTGAATACTCGGTTACATCAGAAAAATCCCAATATTGCATGAATTTGAAAGGGTTTCTCAGATTTTATCCTGAAATCTGAAATGTATTTTTATTCCACACTTGCTTACTAAAAATAACCTTTTTGTGGACATTATAATCATTTGATTTCCTTGATGCAACCATTTTACGTGGCGCATCCCTAACAAGCAAGCTCAGCCTACACATCATTTAGTACAAATGTACTTATTTGAACAAAAATAGTCCACTGTAGCTGTTCTGGAGCTTTCGATCGTATCACACGATCCTCCTCAGCACATGGAATTTATCCAGTTGTTATGAAAATGTAATTGTTCAAATTTTCCTTAGAAACAGTTTTTCTAAGGTCAAGAATGAACTTTCAATCTTAGATGTACACATGGGAGCTGAAACAGTCAATCAAAAGGAAATGTGTCTGCACCGGTAGAATTTTGATAATTGATTAATCTCCAATGTGAAGATTTGCTGCTTTTCCGAGATGTATATGACAACATATGTAAATGAAATATATTTGGTTTTTGGAGTGTTGGTCAGACAAAAGAAGCAATTTTCAGATGTATTTTTCACTATTTTGGGGCATTTTCAGAGACTAAACAATACATCGAGGAATTAATTAATAGAAATGATCATTCTTGGGATTTTAAGAATTGATACTTAATCATTCACCTGAAAATCAAGATTAGTTGGAAAATCTTAGTAATAATTCAGAGCCTTCACCTTGACAAAGTCCCTATGGTCACCCCTGTCCCCATGTATTGTCATCACTCACATCAAAGAGCAGCTGCAGGATCTCCATGGCACTGGTTAGCATGGAAATGGCTGGTTCCCCTGGGGTCGGCTCTGATGCTCAAGTGAAAGTCACCCTGTTGTACTGCATTCACAGCGGTAGAATACCTCTGTTAAAGCAGCAGTGCATGCCTACAGCAGTTTGGGTGAACTATCCTGTGCACTCGTGCTGTTTCCATCTCTGCCCATCGAAGCCTCATTTCTGAATTTGAATAAAGCATGAGATATTATGGCATGTGTTCACTTATATTATGGAAATTGTATTAAATGAAGGGTTAATATATTAGGTAGGTCAACATTTTGTTCTTGTCCTTGAGCCCATGGTCATTCTTTTTTTAGTTTGTATATGTGAATGAAGGAAATGGCTATAGTTAACGCTGTTGAATGCTGTTGTGTTTTAGAGAATCGAGCCAGATCTGATCCATCTCACTGTTTTTTTTTTAGACAATGTTCAGTTGTTGGTACACCTTCGGTGACACTACCTTTATTACAACTCGCCAAGGAAATGTTTGAGCTTCTCATTTTGGGAGGCATAGAAGAAAATAAGTGTTTTGGAAGCTTTAACTGTGTCCAAACATCATTGTGTGGAATGTAACCAAGTACATTCACTCAGGTACTGTACTTAAGAACATTTCTGAGCTTCACTACATTTATTTGACAGCTGTATACGTTGATTTAGATTTTTAAAAAATGACGTTTTACAGTATTCAGTATTAGTATACAGCATTTTGTCAGTCAATTTTGGCTCCACCTTGACCTGCTACAACATTAAAATGCTGATTACATGTTGATTCTATGTTAATATATCAGTAATGACTCAATAATACCACCACTGCACGTAATGTTGTGATAAACTATCATTTGCAAAAATATTTTTTTAAATCACAGGTTGTTTTGATCTCAGGAATTTGTTATACTCTACTTGTAATTCTTTATGCAAATTTTGCGTTGGCAGTTATAAAACTGGCAGTTTTATTCTTCAGTCTTTATGCAAATTCTGCATTTTAAATGCTCATTGAACATCATTTTTCCTTCAAAATGTTTTTTTTTCCATCATAGTAGCTAATTAAAATAGATGAGAAACAGATGAAAGCCAGAATGCCCTCGGAGGGTCATACACCTTTAAGAAAAAAGGGGGCGAAACTTTAAGCGTCTTGCAGGCCGCAGACTACAAATGGCCTGCGTGTGTTTTGTGTTTTTGTCTGTGTGCATACATCAGAGTTGGGTCGAGTAGCCAAAATCCAGTACTCATTGAATGTTGATTGTCCAATCCCATGGCCGAACACACATTGCACTACGTGCTCATTTGCATAATGTTAACTGAAGTTAAAATGTTGTCCCCCGCAAGCCCCCGTCCGCCCAGGAGCTGTCCCATAAGCCGTGACATCGCGCCTCCCGCTCTCTAGTTGCTGCTGTGGAAGTTGTCCATGGAAGTGCTTAAAACCAGGAAATGAAATTCAACATGAGTTCACCACAGACCAATCAGTCTGCCATTACAGACTAAATGTCGATTGTCTCTGAAGCAAACTGAAGCAAGCAGAATAAAACATCATGTTATATAGTGTTAATACCCCTCTCAAGTGGTGGAGCTCTAGCAACTTCTAAGTTTTTTTCAAAAATGTCAAGTTATTCTCCCTAATTTCACTTCACACTTTTGAATACACATACTTCTTATCACACTCTGTTTCATATCAGCCAGACCAGTTTCTGTTTTTCTCCTGAGAGAAAATTATGCTACTATTTTAACTACATTTCTCAGTATCGTGGTGGTAGCGTTGCTGTTTTCTGAATTAAATAGCTTTTCAGCACTTCTGTAAGATAGTGACATTACGTACCAATCCTTGGGCTGATGCCTGCGACTTGTCTGCTGCAGGGGAATACAGACTTGTGACGCAAGCTTGAGTTTACTTAATGGAAAGAGATGGCAGAGCAGGTTGAGGAGGACGGAGAGGAATTGATACCGAGGTAGTCGCCGTGGCCGTACCTCGATAAATAGCATTGACTTGGAATGAAAATGTAAGGTTAAATGTAAAATAAAAATAGCTTTGATGTATTTAAAATACTTTTGCCATGTTGCTGTGGGTAGCTTCAGCGGAGTGAAGCTTCATTTAAAGTTGAGTAACTGGTAGCTTAGCTCACTACATTTTCCAAGTAGCTTGCCAAACACTGGTAATAACTGTCTAGCCATCTGCTCTTGTTTTTTGAGACACATTGGTATCTATATGTTAACTTCTGTTACATCTGGTGACCAACAGTACACTTGAGTGCTTTTCCACTCATCCTCTCTTAACCTCAGCTTGTGACATGATTATGGTTTTCCTTTAATATATTTGATTATAAAAGAAATTAACACTTCGGTCTGGTCCATATGGGACTGCAAAATATATCGCACATTATGCTCTTGTAACTTTCACCAGCAAAAAAAAATGATGATGGTTATGAGCTCAACCCCGCGGTAGGCATCACATGACCGCGGTATTGTGGTGATGCGGTTATCGTCACAGTCCTAGTCCTTACTTCCTTACTACAGTTTCCTGACTTTGGCTGTGTATTTTATGGACATGTGAAATGCCGGGATGTATACTAGATTAGCAAGAATTTCTGTGTAGGCGAGTATGTGAACTTACTGGACATACTCAAATGCCCCATAATGCATTGCGTCTCTTCAGACGTCACCTCAGATCTCAAAATTGATGGAGCCAATTTCAAAAGAGGCGTCATTTAAATAAACTGACCACACATTGGAAATCTACAGCGTGACTATCGACCGTAAAAATATTAAAACTCAAACAGTCAAATCACAACAGCTTTTAGCCTGCTTACAAATCTCAGCTATCACTGCTGGTTGGTTTGAAATGCATTCAGGGATACTTGGCTGTATACTTCAGTGTGAACTGTCTGCTGGTAATGGCATACTTAATCGTTCATTTAGTAGGCAGTAGGCAGTATGCAGTTGAGTAAGTAGTAGGCAATACGTTAGTATGCAGTTCCGAACACAGCCTTTGATAATTCCAGTATAGTTGTCCCAAGTCCCAGTTCCAATCACATAGTCACAGATCAGGTGTGAGCCCCCCACATCTAGGTCTCTCCAATCACATTAAGACAATAAGATTAGAGAAGTGGCCAAATCAGTCTCTTATCTTTCTGAACATTTTTCTCACATCAGATGACCCCTTTAAGCTAATTAGGAGTGATGTGATATTTTATCATGAATTGCCTATTAAATACAGGTGCGTTCACTTCTTGGAAGACCATATTGAAACATTATCTCACGACGGCTCATCCTAGCTGATATTCCCCATTAGGGGGTGACCAATCAACTGCATGGTCAATTCTGCTTCACAATGATAGGAAGAGCCAACATCGAAGGATCAAAAAGCGACATTGCTATGAACGCTTGGCCGCCACAAGCAAGATTATCCCTGTGTGTGTGTTTTTTTTTCTATTGGCCTGCTTACGAATTATGAAAAAAAATGAACCAGAAAAGGGCCTGATTATGAAAATAAAATGGACATTTCTTGCTAGAAATGTTTCAATGTTTTAATGGTGAAACTATCCTAAAATACACTCACCGGCCACTTTATTAGGTACACCTTGCTAGTACCGGGTTGGACCCCCTTTTGCCTTCAGAACTGCCTTAATCCTTCGTGGCACAGATTCAACAAGGTACTGGAAACATTCCTCAGAGAGTTTGGTCCATATTGACATGATAGCATCACGCAGTTGATGCAGATTTGTCGGCTGCACATCCATGATGCGAATCTCCCGTTCCACCACATCCCAAAGGTGCTCTATTGGATTGAGATCTGGTGACTGTGGAGGCCATTTGAGTACAGTGAACTCATTGTCATGTTCAAGAAAGCAGTCTGAGATGATTCGCGCTTTATGACATGGCGCGTTATCCTGCTGGAAGTAGCCATCAGAAGATGGGTACACTGTGGTCATAAAGGGATGGACATGGTCAGCAACAATACTCAGGTAGTCTGTGGCTTTGACACGATGCTCAATTGGTACTAATAAGCCCAAAGTGTGCCAGGAAAATATCCCCCACACCATTACACCACCACCACCAGCCTGAACCGTTGATACAAGGCAGGATGGATCCATGCTTTCATGTTGTTGACGCCAAATTCTGACCCTACCATCCGAATGTCGCAGCAGAAATCGAGACTCATCAGACCAGGCAACGTTTTTCCAATCTTCGATTGTCCAATTTTGGTGAGCCTGTGCGAATTGTAGCCTCAGTTTCCTGTTCTTAGCTGACAGGAGTGGCACCCGGTGTGGTCTTCTGCTGCTGTAGCCCATCCGCCTCAAGGTTCGAAGTGTTGTGCGTTCAGAGATGCTCTTCTGCATACCTCTGTTGTAACGAGTGGTTATTTGAGTTACAGTTGCCTTTCTATCAGCTCGAACCAGTCTGGCCATTCTCCTCTGACCTCTAGCATCAACAAGGCATTTGCGCCCACAGAACTGCCGCTCACTGGATATTTTCTCTTTTTCGGACCATTCTCTGTAAACCCTAGAGATGGTTGTGCGTGAAAATCCCAGTAGATCAGCAGTCTCTGAAATACTCAGACCAGCCCGTCTGGCACCAACAACCATGCCACGTTCAAAGTCACTTAAATCACCTTTCTTCCCCATTCTGATGCTCGGTTTGAACTGCAGCAGATCGTCCTGACCATGTCTACATGCCTAAATGCATTGAGTTGCTGCCATGTGATTGGCTGATTAGAAATTTGCGTTAACGAGCAGTTGGACAGGTGTACCTAATAAAGTGGCCGGTGAGTGTATACCATTTTCCACTGAGAATAAAAGGAAGGTCAGCCTTTTTTTTTTTTCTTTTTTTTGTTTCGCAGACAGAAACTTGAGTCACATGACATGGACGCAGGCCAATAGACAAGAATAGGCCAAACAACGTAGGCATCTCACAATTTTAAAACCATTATTGTGAAACTAGTACATTGTTGCGCTGTGGAAAGTGTAGCAATTACACATTTTAATGTGAGACTGGGTTGGTATGTATGTACGTATGTCTGTATTTGTCTTTCTACCTTAGCCTGTGTGTTTGTGCATGTGCGTGCTCTGTGTATGTGTGCTTGGTTGGTTTTCAGTCCTCTGTGTGCGAGACTGCAGACAAGGGGTGTCCATGGTAACAGCCGATGGTGTGATCGTGTGATAACTCTGTCTGTCTCTCCCTCTTTTTGTCTCTCTTTCTCACTGTCTCTCAGGTAATGTACTTCAGCTCCCTGTTCCCCTACGTGGTACTCTTGTGCTTCCTGGTGCGCGGGCTGCTGCTGAAGGGTGCGGTGGACGGGATCATCCACATGTTCACCCCCAAGGTCAGTTAGAGGACGGAAGGAAGCCGTCCCCCTAACCCTTCTGGAGCACAAACCAAACGTTCTGCTCTGCTTACCTGCAGCCAGTGCACACACACACACCTCCAAAAACCTTCTACTTCGTACACACGCCTCCCAAAACCTTCGGTAACACTTTACCTGGATAGACCACAGTTGAGTATCAACATTGTCTCAGTTTAGTCAGTTGACACTAACTTGACATGTCAACATTGTGTAAGTTGACACTCAATCAGTTTATCAAGAACATATCCACATATATTCAATTTAGTATTATCTGACTATTAACTGAATGTTGAACTTAACATGTCAAGTGAATAGCAAGTATCCATCTTCAGACATGTTTCAGTTGAATATCATGTTACATGTCTCATTTGTGTCAGGTGAGAGTCATCTTTGTGTCTGAGATTTGTTCATTTCTACATATTTTCATACTTTCACCTGACTTTGACATGCATATCAGTAGAATATCCATAATATTTTAAATGAATGACTCGGTGTCTAAAATATTCAAATAAGTATCACATCATTATCACCAACATAAAACCTGAAACTCAACAGCATGTCATATACGTTAACAGTGCCTGTCTATTAGTTGCATATCAACAAACTATAATTTTGACTATCCAAGTAAGGAAAGTTTGTTGATATTAGAACTCAACACCAAAACAAATACTCAGTCTCCCGTCAAATTTACCATCACTCTCGCTCCTACTGCTGGCTTTCTCTGATGCCAATTGGCTGGAATGACTCTCATTTACAGAGCCTGGGCTGTGTAAATGGCACTCACACAGGACAGACAGCTAGCGGACCATGAGGAGATATTTGCTGAAAGACAAAAAGTGTATTGGATTTGAATCGCTGACTATACCTTTAAAGTCCCCCTCCAGGCCGTTTTTAAAGTGTGAAAATACTCTGCTATGATTAATATTTTGGCGAACATGGTTGTCCCTAGGGATGGGGATTGTTAATATTTATTGATATCGATACCTTTATCGATACTCCTTATCGATCCGAGTCTTTATCGATACCACTATCGATACTTTTCTATTATTTGGTGGAAAGACGACGCAACAATATGTTTTTAACAGAACTGGTATTGCTTTTATTGCTTAACAAATGAGCATAACAAAAACGTTTCTAGCCTGAGGTGAGCTTGAGCTGACCACCATCTAAATGAATGGGAAACGGAAATGGTAGATATATTTTCACTTATAATTAAAAACAAATCATTACAAGGTCCTCCAAATGTTCTTCTCAGACAGAAAGGAAGTGGGAAATAAAATGTATTTGAAGAAATGTCCTATATTTTGAAGAAATTTCTTTAAAAAAAATATGCCCAAAAAAAAAAAAAAAATGTTCACAATTGTTGGTTAATGTATTGTCTACTGTCACTTTTCATCATGTTTTTAGTGATTAGGAAAATATTTAGGAAATAAATAATTGTATTTTAAATTAAATGTCATTTTTAATAAATATTGGCATCAGTAGTTTAATTATATATTCTAAAATGATTAGAGCACTATACAACTGTATTACTCATGTTTCTCGCCAAAATCTCAATTTCCCTTTTCTTTACGTTACACTTGAATGCATCATGATAACCTAATAGTCGTTTTACTGAGCCAACCTTCACGCAGCACGTCTGAATCTTTATTTACTTTTCAAGATAACTAGCTTGTATGCTGCCAATTACAACACGGATTTCACAATTGGATTACTATTTTTAACTAACGGGACAAGCTACAAAGTCTGCTTGTGCTAGGTTGACCGAAGACAGCAGTGTGCATCAAGATGGCGGAAACATCGGCGTTCATGCCTCAGTCAGACCCAGACTCAGATGAGGAGTCTGTAGTGCACCAAAATCGGCGACAATGTTACACTGTGTTCACATTGTCATTATGTAATTATATACCAGAGGTCTAATCAAAGAGTGAGAGCGAGAGTTAGCGTTAGCATAACGCTAACTCTCACTCTCACTGTACTGCACTGCACTGTACTGCACTCTCACTGCATGCACTGGAGGTCTCAGGGTTCTTTGCCTCCCCCCCTTAAGTAGAGGAATGTGAAAACACCTCTCTAGTGACAAACTGCACAGATACGAATCAATATAGTCAAGGTCAGACGTTTTAGGGGACATAAACATAAGAAAAACACATTTTTGAGTGGAGGGGCTCTTTAAGTAGTAATCCAATACCAGGGATCATGTTGCATGGTGGCATGGCCGGACGTTCATGCAAAAGAGATTTTGTATCCTTCCTGGTTAAATAAAGGTTAAATAAAAAGATACGCTAGCGGTGTTGTAACAAGTTCTGTCAGGGTCAATGTACATGGTTATGTTCATTTACATTTTCAATAGAAATGTATTTTTATCCAACATCCATGCCTGCCTTTTGATGCAGAATGGTTTTGATCACTTCCAATAATAGCAACTATGAATGTATTATGTGTTGAAGTTGTTCCTTTATGGATAATTTGTTTGGATCAAACTACCTTCCCACCTCATGGCTACAGGAATGAAGTCCCCTTTAATCTTATGGTGTCTCTCGGTCGACTCATCAGTCAGTCATCGCTTGTTCACCAGAAATGCGTTTGGCATATGCAAGTGACACTCTGTCTGCAAGCCACTCAGCCATGAGTGATTGATGACTTGAGCCACTATGCTTGATGGCTGCTTGATGATCTTATAAGAAAATGCTCCTGCCTCCTTTTGTGAAAGGGGGGTGTTTGGTTCCCCCCTGTGGTTAAGATGTGTAAAGGCACCTTAAACCGACAAAGCATGCTATTCCCTAAAGGGATTTTCGGAAAAGGGGAATAAAAGACATTCACTCCTAAAAATATAATTGTCTGTGTGTTTGAGACTAGCAGAACAAGCAGGTTGTGTGATGCTAAATGCCACTGTACCCCTTATCATACAAGTGAACATTATCCATACCACAAGCACACAGGGTAGCTGTAGGTACAATCCACAAAAGTTCCATATTTTACCTCTTCCCTACTGTCTTCCTTCACTTTAATTGCTCCTTCCTTCTTTTCTCATTCCTTCCTACCTAGTCTACTTCTCCCTCCTTTTGTCCTACATGTCTCTTTCCTTCCTTCTTTCCTCATTCCTTCCTAACTATTCTTCCTCCTTCTATCCTACATCTCCCCTTCCTTCCTTCATTTCCTCCTTCCTTCTATAATTCCCTATTCAATAACTAGTCTACTAACACTATATGTAACCTAAACGACAGCACCCTGTCTCGCATACCTCCACAGCTGGAAAAGATGCTGGAGCCCCAGGTGTGGCGGGAAGCAGCCACGCAGGTGTTCTTTGCTCTGGGCCTGGGCTTCGGCGGCGTCATCGCCTTCTCCAGCTACAACAAGCGGGACAACAACTGCCACTTCGATGCGGCACTGGTCTCCATCATCAACTTCATCACGTCCATCTTGGCCACGCTGGTGGTGTTTGCTGTGCTGGGCTTCAAGGCCAACGTGATGAACGAGAAGTGTGTCGTGGAGTGAGTATAGCTTTGTGGTATAGTGCGTGGTTCGCTATATCCACGTATCGTCAACTGTTATATTCCAATATGTCTTCTAAGTCAAAAAGCTCAGAAAACCGAGTTGCTTTTCTTTCATTGGTTTTATTGAGATTGATATGGCTCTGGTATTGTATTTTGACAACCTGCTTTAGTCTCAGCGTAGCGATTTTTCCTATGGATTCAACGGGAAATCCTAAATGTTCTGATCTTTATTTATTGAGTAGAATGTTGTCTTAAATTCGCATAGCTGAAAATCAGCATACTACTGTATGGAGACTTTTAAAGGTTTGTTAAACTTAACAACTAAAAGATTGAATAAGTAAGTCAGAAACCTGGCAGTTGATCTTGTCTTTTACTCTCCAAGGAACGGAGAGAAGATCGTGGGCTACCTGAACACGGGGGTGCTGAGCCAAGCGCTCATCCCCCCGCACATCAACTTCTCCCACCTGTCCAGCAAGGACTACACTGAGATGTATGAGGTCATCGAGACAGTCAGGGAGGCGGGCTTCCCTCAGCTGGGTCTGGACGCCTGCCTGCTGGAAGACGAACTCAACAAGGTAAGCAGGGGAGAAGCCTATGAAGACTTGCGGGGCAGGTTTATATGTCTGAACAATTATACTGCTGTGTAACATCATTGCCCTGTTTTCCATCACAAGTGAAGCCTCGATGTGTTGAATGTATTAAATACGTTGTAACATATATTGCATATATGTTAGGCATACGTGCATATTTCTTAAGAACAGACATTTCAAGGGAAACAATTTGAAAGATAGAAAATGTTAATAATGTCAACATTCTCTGTCACATTGAGTTTATTTAATGGTTTTCCAGAGGGTGAAGGGTGGCCCGTGGAGCAAGGCCACCCAAGTCATTAACAAGGTAAAGAGAGGGAGAGAGTTTGGTTAGGAGAGAGTGTTGTAGTGTATACATACACTGGATATAAGTTGTTTGTAATAATGATGTTTCTTGGAGGTTGATGGTGCGTTCAAGCCTAATGGTTTAATGATGCGATGCTAGCTACCTTAAGCTAGTTAATAAGGCTAATGTTTTTTTGGTTTACTTTTGGTACAACCAATCCTAAGTATAGTGACTTGGAAGCATTTTTAATTAAACTAAAAGCATACTCACCCTGGCAAAAACTAGTTGTCTAGTTTTTGGTTCCCAATTCATGAACCCAGCCGCACACAAAGAAGTTATATTCCTCCAGGCTTTTGATGGTGTAGTACGAGGTCTGCAGCACAAGGTAATTCACTATGTCTACTGACTCTATAGCGGGTAAATCGTTAATATCGTGTGATAAATCATTATTTTTTAAACATTACACAGGCATGAAAATCACTCACCTTTCGGCGAAATTCGCCGTTTTGAAGTCAAAACAGGTGACCTACGTGAATCGTGTAGATTCGACGAGAAAATGTTTGGTGGGGGGGGGGGGGGGGGTTGAGCGGGTGAGCGCGCTAGCGCGTGCGCGGAAATATTGCGAAGGCTCGTGCCGGCTGACCTGAGCGTGCCCATTGAGGAGTCGGAGTGATAATTTACCGGACTGAATTTGGTGAGTGACAGTTTCACGTGAGTGACAGCGCGATCGTAAGCCACCCCGGACCTACGACCGACGGGGGGGCAGGTAGACACCGCTAGACATACGGGACTCATACCGGTGATCGGGGCTTTAGTTCCCCGTGTCTGATCGCTGTAATTCGGAGCGTGAATATCGGTTGAATATCTAATATCTTTCTAACTTTAAAAAACACTTTAGTATTTTTTAAGACGATAGTCGCACATCCCTCGTAACTACGCCGTGAAGGTGAACCCTCCCGGACTCCGCTATTAACATGAACCGCTCCGCAGGAGGAGCCGCACATCCACACGCACCGGACACCACAATACAAACACATGTTTTACATTTGATTGCTTTTAAATAAAGTTGTGTGCAGTTATACGGTTAAATACGATTATTAAAACCCTAATTATGACAGTCCTGGACCGGCCCAAAAATGTGCATCGGCTCACCCGGTACGCCCGATGGCCAGTCCACCCCTGCTTGTCCCGTTAGTTAAAAATAGTAATCCAATTGTGAAATCCGTGTTGTAATCGGCAGCATACAAGCTAGTTATATTGAAAAGTAAATAAAGATTCAGACGTGCTGCGTGATGATGTGTTCAGGTTGGCTCAGTAAAACGACTATTAGGTTATCATGATGCGTTCAAATGTAATGTAAAGAAAAGGGAAATTGAGATTTTGGCGAGAAACATGAGTAATACAGTTGTATAGTATATTAAAAATCTGGAGGATCATGACTGACAAGGCAGACATGTTAATTGTTCTGCAAAAAAAACCCTGTTAAATTATGAGATTATGTTTTATTTCCTTTTGTGTGACCCATATACATTATGACTTATTTTTCATTTGGTGCTGCTGATATATTCTTTCTATTGTTGGTTGTATGTCATTTCGAAGTGGCCTATTACATTAGCCATGTTTATTGAAGGCCAGAAACGTTTTTGTTATGCTCACTTGTTAAGCAATACCAGTTCTGTTGAGAACAAATTGTCGCGTCGTCTTTCCACCAAATAATAGAAAAGTATCGATAGTGGTATCGATAAAGACTTGGATCGATAAGGAGTATCGATAAAGGTATCGATATCAATAAATATTAACGATCCCCATCCCTAGTTATAGTGCTTCTTTATAATATTACTTGTATTTCCAGGATGGAAATATTATTTATTTAATACAATATTTTTTCAGAACCTGTGCTTGGCTTATTATTACATCCACTCAACTCATTTGGCTACTGTGAAATTGGAAAAGGGAAACTTTGATTCTAAATCAAACATATTTTTTTCTGGCATGCTCTGTCTGCAATCGCAAATTGCATTTCAGGTTGATGGTATGTTTCAATAATGGTAGAAAACTCTTAGGTTAGTTTCTTTGCCCCCAAAAAAAATCTTGTCTGTCAATCATGATGGAAGAATGCATCAAGCCATGTTGGTGCCCTTACCACATTGTGCCTCATATATTTATTGTAAATGGTAGACTAAGTGACAGGCTGGCATGCATATTTATTATATTCACAGGCGCCCTACAGTGTCCGTCCGTCTAACCGCCCGTCCGCGCGCCCTTCTCACCTTTTTCACCCCTGACCCGTTTTCATGCCTGATTACAGTTTCTGGTTTGTTTTTCAAACATTTGGTTCCACACTGTTTACATAAAGGAAAATACAATAAACAAAAGAGTACTGCTGCTTAACATTCTCCATTTCAATTCCTGCCCTCCATCTGAAGTTTGCATTGTGGTGTCACATGACTGCAACCAACCTATTGCAGAGAATAATTATGTCCGGGAAAAACTCTACTTCCACGTTTCCCTCACTGATCTCATTCCAAAAAACGCACGTATCTCATTCCAAACATAAGCCAATTTAAAGTTATGATATTGTGTTTTCCCAGGCCTTTCCACACTTTCTATGTAATTGTTTTGATAAATTAAACAATGTCTATTCCATTGCACAGATTGTAAGAGTGTCAAGGGGTCATTTTCAAATAGTAATTTCCCTTTCATTTTGTGCGTATACCATCAAAACCTGATAAGGACAATAGCCACAATGATTTCTCCACATCACTACCAGCATCTGCTCTTATTTCCTCCAGGCGGTGCAGGGTACGGGTCTGGCCTTCATTGCCTTCACCGAAGCCATGACCCACTTCCCTGCCAGCCCCTTCTGGTCGGTCATGTTCTTCTTCATGCTCATCAACCTGGGCCTGGGCAGCATGATCGGCACTATGACGGGCATCACCACCCCCATTTTGGATGCCTTCAAGATACGCAAGGAGATCCTGTGCGGTCAGTGAGGATATATATATATATATATATATATATATAGAAGTATATAGGCAAAACATAATAATCAGGCAGGTAATGGGACGATACTGTTTGATGATGTGTTAAATCTGTTAATTCTAACTGTCTGTGAGAAGAACGGAGAGTGATTGTGTAATATGCAGGGAGTGAGGGTAATATATAGATATTTTATAGTAAATAAAAGTAAAATGTGTTTTGAGTTTGTCGCACCACAGAAAATGTGTTATTAACCACCCAGCCAAATTTGAATGATTACAAAAGTATTTATGTATATAAAATTAGGTTTAAAAATCGTGAAAAAATAGGGGGGGGGCTCTCTCAAGTGTCAAATACCACTACGACCTGAAAAATGGATGCTCCTAGCAGTGTTATTATACATGTTGGCACCACCAGAGCCAGAATCTGATTCGTATCCTTCGCTCCTGATTTGCATGAAATTGAGCTTTTTTCTACTTTATGCAAATCCGGGGTGTCCCTGAAAAACTTTTAAACTGACTGTTGTCGATCTAAAATGAAGACAGATTCAGCAACTGCATGGCTTCTTTCTCGCCTAAAATGTTTTCAGAAATACATTTGGTGTACTATTTAGCTGTTAAATGAGATCGTTTGTGAGGCAGCCGCCATGTTGGTCCAGTTTGAAATTCGAAAGCTGACAGCCCACAACTGAAAGCATTCGTCCAATTAGGTTCAGCCAGGAAGTGAACAGTCTTTTGCCCGCCCAATGGAGAAACAAACAAAAAAACAGCGTAATGTGCTCTAGTTGTTATAAGCCCCGCCCAAAAAAACCTGAACACAAAAACGGTGAAAAACAGAAAAACTGTCGAACTCCACAATTAAGTGGACATGCTTCTACAGTCTTTTCATGTTTTACTTTCTAAATTGTGTATTGTGTTAAGAAACAAATCTCTGAATTTGCTTTACAGGGACTTTAAACCCCTTAACATCCAAGTGTTTGAGGAGAGACGACTACTAGTCCCTATTTACTCCTAAAAACATATTTGTCCTTGTTTTGTTGTTTTCTTCCAAGTTCCAACCCAAACCTCATGAAAACAAAAGCGCAAAATAATCCCAAATGAAACGGTTATATTCACACATTACCTGGTCACTGACGAGCATCACGTCTGACTGGTAAGAAGAGCATAACAACCTCTCTCAACCCCCGTCTCTTTACTCTTCCCCAGTGGTGTGCTGTATCATCGCCTTCTTCCTGGGCCTGCTGTTTGTGCAGCGCTCCGGAAACTACTTTGTCACCATGTTTGACGACTACTCGGCCGGCCTGCCGCTCACTGTGGTGGTGATCCTGGAGAACATCTCTGTGGCGTGGATCTACGGCACTGAGAGGTAATGTAATCTAGACCCATTTATGGTCAGGTGTTCGTTGTATGGATATGGTGTATATGGGTTAATCCCTAACATTACTTAATAATATGGAAAATCATAATTTTGTATTTATTTATTTTCTTTGCAAGTCATTTTCGGTGTGGTTTTATATATGCCCAAATGGGTTTCTACCACACCTTCACAGGTATTTTCTTTCTTTAAATTCAATCTGTTTGTTATTTAAGACTCGCACACAAAGAGGCTCCTGTCAGAGGTTAGCTGTTCTGTAGACACACGTGACACATATTTTTCTGGCCAATAACTACGTGTAATGTCTACAATGAGTTCTGTCATAACCATGAATTATCCAGTTCACCTCAAATTATTACAGTATAGCTTCACAGGAAGGGATTCCCGGATTCAGATACAAGTTCTTCTTATCCCTTCAGTTCCACCCTTTATTGTTTACTTCCCTACCACCTTCCTTCCTGCCTCCATTTTTTTCCTTCCTTTTTCCAAATTAACAACCTGCTTTTATACCTTTTTTCTCCTCCTATTCTTCTCTTAATTTCTTCCTTCCTTCTTTCATTCCATCCATCCATCCATCCTTTCCTTATATCTTCCTTCCTTTTCTCCCAGGTTCATGCAGGACCTGGAGGACATGCTGGGTTTCAGGCCCTACTCCTTCTACTTCTACATGTGGAAGTACGTGTCTCCGGCCATCCTGGTGGTGCTCATAGTGGCTACCGTCATCGAGATGGCCGTCAGTCCTGCAGGCTATAATGCCTGGGTGGAAGCCGAGGTCAGTGAGCCGAGCCAGACGGCGCACGTGACGCACACACAGACACACAAACACCGAGACGGGTGCAGAGAGTTTGTAAAAGAATGAGAAACGGATTAGAAATTCAGAACCTCGATGTTTTTTCGTGCTTAGTTTTTCCTAGTTGCTGCAAGGGGGGGAGAGGGAGAGAGACGTTAGACCTTGGTTATTATTCAGTAAGCTCAGCCAACCCTCAAATGTGGCTGGGGTCCAGTGTTTTGTAGATTCCAACCGAATCCTACTTTTCTCGTGGTCTCTCTCCCTACCACATTATCTCTTGTTTGTTTGTCTTGTTTTTACTTTACCGACCCCACTTAACCCCACTTCCCAACCCCACACATCTGTCTTTCAATCCCTCCCCTTAGTCTCCTCTCCTCTCCGTTTCTTTCTTTTGTTTGCTCATGCTCATTCTTGCTGTCTGCCTGTGTATTCTTTTTTTCCCACCAATGGCAGGGCTCGGAGCATTTCATGAACTACCCTCCCTGGGCGCTGGGCATGGCCTACGCCCTCATCGTGGCGGCCATGCTGCCGCTGCCCATCGTCTTCATCGCCCGCCGCTTCAACCTGCTGTCAGACGGCTCCAACAAGCTGTCCGTGTCTTACCGCAAGGGCATGATGAAGGACATCTCTAACCTGGAGGACCAGGACGAACAGCGCTTCATCCTGGGCAAGAACCCCAGCGAGGCCCCATCCCCGAGCCCTGCCCACCGTGCCTACCTGGTGTCCGGCGGCGCCCAGGAAATGACCAACACCAACTATGGCACAAGCACCAAGACGGGCTACCAGAACATTGGCTCCCCGGAGTCAGAGTTATGATTGGCTCAGTCTGATGGTGAATACCAGGCAAGCTTTACAGTAAGAGAGAGATGAGATGGTAGGAAGAGAAAACAAACAAGTACAATGAAATGCACAGATTGATAGTAAATGTTCTCACGTCTCTCCCCCTAACCTTACCGAACCCTCTTTCTACCTCACAGTCCCAATCTGTGTTGATCAACCACATTTCACTCTTTTTTAACATAGGTGAACATAGAGGGACTACAGAGTGAAGGAGGTATGGAGGAGGATATAGGAAGTTCACAAGAAGATATCGCTAGAAAGGTTCTTCTTGGGCTAAGAAACAAAGCTAGGGTAAACATGGCTGTCGCTAAGGTTAAGATAGGTATAGATCGGGTTTTATTTATGTTTTTACAGCCAAGGCTGAACTACGTTTTAGCAAAAAGATTCTTCTGGTACTATGATGAGTTCAAAGAAGACTTAGAGAAATTGTGTGTTAAGGATATTATTTCAGAGCTTCAGCTCATTCCAGCTGTTGTATATTTTCGGCTCAGTTGAATAAGCTTACAAGTTGACAGTAAACCCTCAATCTCTTCTGTCCTGTTATACAACAGCATGACACACTACTCAACAACAGTATGTCACAACCACCACTAATGAGATGACACAAGGAAAACAGTGTTACAAAGAGTTGCTAGCTTAAATTAAACTTAAATACATGGACACAAGCCAGTCACATGTCAGAAAAGAAGTAGCTCTCATTACAAATTGGCTCTCTCTACGTACATTACCTACATTATATATATATAGTGTGTATATATATTTGTGTGTGTGTATGTATATGTATGTATGTGTGTGTGTATATATATATATATATATATATATATATATATACACACACACGTAATTTACGTAGACGGCTACACATTTATTCCATGCCATACAAGGGCAGAGAGTGGCACTTACTCACCCAGACCAATCAGGCTTGTGTGTGTGTGTGTGTGTGTGTCCTAACTATTGCCTAACAGCTACTCTTCATGATAAAACAGCGCTCCAGTACCCCGGGGATGTGCTGGTGATGAATCTGTCTTTGATATCAAGGTGAACGTGATTGCGTTGCTACCGATCCCAGCAATACAATTAGAGACGGTGACGGCCACTTTAAACCCTTGTCACTACAGCACACTGACATTGTAATTGGGGGCTTAAGACAAAGTGCACTGCCGAGCCACAGCCGAGGCTAAATGAGATCTCTGCGGATATTTCTGTACATTCCTCAAATTCAAACCACAGCAGATTACCTTTTTCGTCTGCACAGCATTTTACACTTGAATATGTATGTTTTGTGAGTTAATTGAGGTGTGAAAACGTGTATGAACATGTGTGTTTAGGGATATACAATGTAAAGAAAAAAAAAACAATGGTTCTGTGGCGTTGGTGGCTTAAATACACAATTCACGCCACTAGGTGTCTCTGTTGTCCCAAGAAGCAGCTGTCAGCCGCTAGCTAGCTCCTCGTGTGTGTGTGTGTGTGTGTGTGTGTGTGTGTGTGTGTGTGTGTGTGTGTGTGTGTGTGTGTGTGTGTGTGTGTGTGTGTGTGTGTGTGTGTGTGTGTGTGTGTGTGTGTGTGTGTGTGTGTGTGTGTGTGTGTGTGTGTGTCACGGTTGGTGCCTCACAATGAGCAGGTGTCCTTTTACACTTTATTTCGTATGTTATGTACAGTTGTTGTTCATGTAGTGATTTTTCGTGGACAAGTCTTCTCTTCACCTGAGCACTTTAATTACATAGGTATCTTGGGAGTTATAGCTCATGCAAGGAAATTAAGTTTGGTGAAAAAGAGGCACACACATCCCAACACAAGGTGTATGATACACATATTGAATGTCACACACTAATTAAAGCAAGCACATTGGAGAAAGCACATGAAAGTAAGCACATGGGGTGGCTTGCCAGATGTTTAAATAGTTTTGGTTTGTTAAACTAAACGTGGTAGCAGTCAATCTAGCAACATCTTTCCATCTATGTGATTCCTGTACTCCAAGGAAAAATATGACATGAGAAACATTTGCATATATACAGTAGGGATGGGGAAAAAATTGATTCACTTAAGTGAACGTGACACGTGATGTGCATTGTTTTTGGAAATATGCCTCATGATAAACAGTCTCTGGAATTGTATGATTCAACTTTTACCCATGGTCTATTGTTGCTTTATTGTTGCTTGTCTAGTAAAAGTAAACAAAAATCGCAATCAATCGTAATATCAACTCGTAATACTCAATCACAATACATATCGAATTGGCACCCAAGTCGTGATCGTATCAAATCGGGAGATGAGCCCTGCCCTACAATACAGCTTGGTTGGACCACTGAGTAGGCCTTATGGCACCATGAGTCATTGTTCAATTAAAACGGCAGCCCACCATTGTCATACGAAAGGATGCACTCATTGTTGGATAAA
Source organism: Merluccius polli (assembly GCA_030340625.1). Taxonomy (NCBI): domain Eukaryota; kingdom Metazoa; phylum Chordata; class Actinopteri; order Gadiformes; family Merlucciidae; genus Merluccius; species Merluccius polli. The sequence goes on along the minus strand of JAOPHQ010002559.1, from coordinate 373,666 downwards.
TAATGGAGAACAACTAACACTGTCATGAAAGCACTCAGGTTTTTGAGAAACATTCAAACATAATGAGGCAATCGTTGTGGTGTAGGCCGTGGTGTACCCTTCTTGCCATTCTTACCCAATCAACCATTTTAAGCTGATGTTGATTAACAATAGTTACTTATAGTTGAGCCATGTTAGTGCTATGACTCCGGGGTCTCTTTGTGTTGTCCATGTCATGTAGTTCAAAGCAGTCAAATTACTAGATTAGTCTCGTAAAAGTCGTTTATTTTTCACTGTGGAAAATGTTCATGCAACTAAAAAATAGCTATAGCCTATTTAGGCGCCTATTTATTGTGTATAAATATATATACACAGGGTGTATTTTGAACTGTAAATAATATCTGTATATTTTGAAATCAAGTTTTTTTGTACGTAATGTAGTTTTGGTGTCTGTAGATTGTGTGTGTGTGTGTGTGTGTGTGTGTGTGTGTGTGTGTGTGTGTGTGTGTGTGTGTGTGTGTGTGTGTGTGTGTGTGTGTGTGTGTGTGTGTGTGTGTGTGTGTGTGTGTGGTTGTGCTCAATCTGTTTGTGTATTTGTGCCTTGTGTGCGTGTGTGGTTATACATAGTACAGGTAGATTTTGGTGTTAAGCTTGTGTGTGTGTTTTTCTCTCTACCTTCAGTGTTGTCATTTTAATCCAGTATATTAAGTCATGTCATAATGAGATTGGGACCACTGATGTACACAATCTCTTAGTGTTGTGATGGGGCGCTTGTCACTGGAACCAAGTCTTGGTTTCATCACAGATTCAACAAACTTGAAATATTCATCAAAAATAAGCAAATACAATGACAAACTGAAGCAATCTTGGAAGGACTGTTCCCTCTACTGACAGAAGGAACAGAATAGGATATTAAAGTAACACTTTTACTAAACAAAAATGTGTTGTCTTTTTTTGTTTTTTCTCCACATTATCTAAAAGCTTAATTTGTCCAAAGAAGGCTTGTCACAAAAACTCTTCTGTTAAACTAACTGATACAATAACAAGTGTAATGTTTAAATATACAACAAAAGCAAGGTTTTAATACTACCTCCCCCTGTCATACTGTCACTGTACTGTTGGCAGCAAGCATGCTGGGAGTAGTTCATAAGTATAACTGATGGGCCAGCACTGCAGGACTCAATATGACTAAACTCTCTTCAAGTAAAATACAGTTTGGTGAAAAAAGGCTCAAGGAGATAGTGAATAAAGCTGACTGGATGCATTTATTGTCTGCTATTGATCCAAGCTTCTCTGTACATGCATGTGTATGTATATAATTTGTCTTTAAACATAAAAAGTGAATAGTTCCTCTGTATGCTGGATGATGTGGAATAATTTGTAAAAAAAACCCCACCTTTTTCATCTATGTCCTTCAGTTTTATTTCCTGTTACCACTTCCTGATTGTGAGTTCAGTGACAGACAGCCCAGCCCTCCAATGACAATACACCGTCAGGGCTGCCAACTTTTCAGAAAACCTTCGAGTGAGATTCCTCTGATGATTTTTTGGGGGGCCTGTTCGGGGTCACCACTGCAAGGCAAGGCAAGGCAGCTTTATTTATATAGCACATTTCATACACAATGGCAACTCAATGCGCTTTACATAAAACAAACATTTAACATTTAGTAAGAATTGAAATAAAAATTAAAAAATAAAAACAACTACAGAAGAATAGAAAGAGAAAGAAATACAATACTATAATAGAGCAGCATAAAATAATGATTTAAAAGGACATAGTGCAAATGAAAGATTACAATTTAAAGTGCTTTGAACAACCTTTGTTCTTTGTTCTGGTTAAAACTCGAGCTGCAGCATTCTGAATGAGCTGCAGCTGTTTAATGCTTTTTTGTGGGAGTCCAGTCAGAAGACCGTTACAGTAGTCGAGTCTACTGGAGATGAAAGCATGAATCAACTTCTCCTGGTCTGTTTGAGACAAACCCTTCACTCTGGATATGTTCTTAAGCTGATAGAAGGCTGTTTTGGTGATGGATTTGATATGACTGCTGAAGGTCAAATCTGAGTATCAGCACGCCAAGGTTTCTGACTTGGTCCCTAGTTTTTAGAGAGAGTGACTCGAGATGTTTACTGACGGCAATCCTCTTCTCTTTATTGCCAAAAACGTTTAATCAATCAGGATAAAACCTCAGTTTTGTCCTGATTTAATTGAAGGAAATTTTGATTCATCCAATTTGTTACTTGCTCTAAACAGTGACACAATGACTGTATTGGACTGTAGTCATCTGAGGACAGTGCTATGTATATCTGCGTGTCATCTGCATAACTGTGATAGTCTACATTAGAGTTCTGCAGAACTTGACCCAAAGGCAGCATATATAGACTGAACAGAAGGGGTCCAAGAACTGACCCCTGAGGAACTCCACATGTCATAGCCATTCGATTGGATTCATAACTTCCAATGGTCACAAAATAACTCCGCTCCTCCAAGTAGGACCTGAACCATTCTAGGACTGTTCCGCTGAGTCCTGCCCAAGTTTCCAACCTGTTCAACAATATACTGTGATCCACAGTGTCAAATGCAGCACTGAGATCCAACAGGACCAGTACTGACACCTTGCCTGAGTCAGTGTTTAACCTAATATCATTTAACACTCTAATAAGAGCTGTTTCTGTACTGTGATGAGGTCGGAAACCTGATTGAAATTTGTCAAAAAGGCCACTGGAATTCAAGAAATTGCTGAGTTGATTAAAAACCACTTTCTCAATGATCTTTGGTATAAAAGGAAGATTTGAGATAGGTATGTAGTTGGTTAACGTGGAAGCATCCAGCGTTCTCTTTTTTAAGAGTGGCTTAATGGCAGCTACTTTTAGGGATTTAGGAAACGTGCCCGATTGAAGTGAGCTATTTAGTATTTGTCGCAAATCTATTTGGACAGAGTTCACAATAGTTTTTAAAAAGTCTGATGGCATTGTGTCAAGACAGCATGTTGATGGTTTTAGATGCTGAACTGTTTCCTCTATGGTTTTTTGGTCAACTGTATTAAATTCTGACATCGCAGTTGAGTTATTCCTGGGAGGTCTTAGGGATTGCGTTATTTTATTGTTTTGTTGATTTGTGTTAATATTTAACCTTATGGACTGGATTTTTTTCACTGAAAAAGCAAGCAAATTCATTGCATTTTGCTGTGGAAAGGAGTTCTGGAGCTATCTGTTTAGGGGGGGTTTGTCAGCTTATCAACCATAGCAAATAGAGTGCGAGTGTTGTTGATGTTCTTATTAATAATTTCAGAAAAGTGTCGCTGTCTAGCCTTGACTAACTCATAGTTAAAATTACAAAGACTTATTTTGTAGCGGTCATGGTGAATTTGAAGTTTAGTTTTTCTCCACTTACACTCTACTTTCCTGCATTCTGTTTTAAAGCCTTTACCATCATAGTCCATGGTGTTTTCTTTCTGATCAAGGTCGTCTTAGTTTTAATAGGTGGAACAGCATCCATGGCATTTGAGATTTTCCAGTTAAATTTATCTAGGAGTTCATCAACTGACTCTGCATTCACAGTTGGTGACATAGCTATAGCCTCCATAAACGTTGCACTGGTATTCTCATTTATGTACCTTCTCTTAACAGACACAGAGGTTAACTGAACATTTGGAATGATCTGTAAGTCAAAGAACACACAGAAATGATCAGAAAGAGCCAAGTCCTTAACATCAACAGAAGAAATGTTAACACCTTTAGAGATAACCAGATCCAGAGCGTGGCCTTGAGTGTGTGTGGGCCCTTTCACATGTTGCAAGAGGCCAAAAGTGTCAAGTAGAGCAGAGAGTTCTTTGGCAGTACTGTCCATGTTATTGTCTACGTGAATGTTAAAATCCCCTGTTATGATAAAAAAGTTGTAATCAGTGCAGATAACTGACAGCAGTTCAGCAAACTCATCAATGAATTTTCCTGAGTATCTTGGAGGTCTATAAATGATTTAAAAAAAATAACTTTTGGATCACCTTTTAGTAAAAAACAGATATTCAAAAGAGCTAAAATCACCTAACGTAATTTCCTTGCACTGAAATACAGATTTAAAGATGGCAGCAACTCCCCCGCCTTTCTTACCAGTTCAACACTTGTTCATAAAACTGAAATGTGTTGGTGCTGCCTCATTGAGAATAGCACAACAGCTACATTCAGTCAGCCATGTTTCACTAAGAAGTAAAAAATCTAGATCATAGGTCATAATGATGTCATTAACTAACAGTGATTTGTTGACTAGTGATCTGATATTGAGTAGAGCTAATCTTGTGGAGATAGCAGGAGACACTGGTATATTTCGAGGTTGACATGCTATACTTAATAAATTGGCAGATTTACCCTTTTTATTTCTCACCAGTTTAACCATTCTTCTGTTACCTGTCATCACAGGGATTGAGAAGGCTATCTGAACTCCAAAGGGCCCTGACTTTTCCTGGAGGAGAACATTATTGGTATCAGTATTGCAGCCTGGACCCGGCACATATCAGTCCGACCCACAGATTATCTGAGTCAGAGGAGGTGGGGGGGGCTCTGTGACGTTTGGTGTTTTCCAGCGTGGTGGAATGGGAGGGGCTGGACGAGGAGGGGGATTTAGGGGAGAATAAATGGGATTTGGATGTGGTGTGAGTTGGATTCCAACATTGAAAAGGTCATTCATCCTGTCGGTGAAATCCAGAAAATGGGGGAATGGGGAATCCGGACTGCGTGGAGAGAATGAAAGGCTGGATGGGGTCCCGGTGGGTGAAAGTTGGGAGTCTCCTGGTGGGGCTGGGGGAGACTGCACTTGTTGGGCTGTTGGGGCTGGGGGAGACTCCTCCTGTTGGGTTGTTGGGGCTGGGGGAGACTCCTCATGTTGGGTTGTTGGGGCTGGGGGAGACTCCTCATGTTGGGCTGTTGGGGCTGGGGGTAACTCCTCATGTTGGGGTAAGGATGATGACGTTAAAGCCTCTCTCGGTGTGCTGTCCTTCATGGTCAATCCTTATCTCAGGCGGTAGCAATTTTTCTCCAGAAGGCTGTCTTATCTGTTGTTTTGTATTGTCTCACCTCTTGTCCTTGGCAGGGGATGCTGGTGACTGACGCAAAAAATCAAAAATGTTGTAGCTTAACAGCTGTACTCCTGACTTGTTAAGGCAAAATCCATCTGCCTCAAAGAGGTGTCTGCGTTCCCAAAAAATGTTGAAATTGTCAATAAAGTTTACTGATTGAGCAGCACACGTATCTTTGAGCCATCTGTTTAGAATCAACAGCCTGCTGAATCTCTCGTCTCCTCGCCGAACTGTTGGTAGAGGTCCACTGATAAACACCTCAGTATTCAGACATCGAACTTCTGATTGTTGCTTGACAACATCAAGTGCTCCTGTGTGAATGACGAGAGATTTCACTGTCGGATGCTCAGCAGTGATTTCCAGAATTTTCTCTGAGATATCGGACACCATATCATTGGTAAAACAAAGTACTTTGGGGTTTTTGCTGAAAAAGTGTTTGGTCTTATTCACAGCTCCGTCACCCACTATCAGCGTTTGCGGCCCAGTGGTTAGCTCTTTCTGCAGCCTTTTAGTATATGATTTAGCCTCATACCTTTCTCCGGTGCTGGAAGATGACCTTTCTTTTTGGGAGTCAGGGTCTTGTAAAAGTGGAGCAAATCTGTTCTCCAGTAGAATCCCTGTGTCTTTGGTCGGTTTGCTCTTACTTTTTGTTTTAGCCACATTCCACGGCTGTTTTCTCCTTGGTACTGGGGTTGAAGAGACCCTCCTGTGTGACGGCAGTGCAGGCCACTCAGTATCATCACGAGTCTCCAGGTGCTGGGTTGTGCCTGTTAACCGTCTTCCCATATCTGAGGGAGGCGATTTATCTTTCCATGAATTATGCTTTGGCTTTGCACAAAGCACTTGTCTGTTAGCCTGCTCCTTTCCACTGATTTGGGTCATCGGTAGAGTGGTTTCATTCCCATATTGACCATTTACCTCCACGTTGACTTCGAGTCGCAGAATTTCGTCTCCAGTACTGCTATCTTCTGGAGAAGTTTGTAGACATTTATTTATTCATTTTAGTAAAGAAACCTGACTATTTACAGCCATTTCCCCAGTTTCATAACTTCTAATCCTTACCACAACTATTAGAAAATTAAAATAGAAATAAAAAACAGTTTTGAAAGACCACAACCTCAGTATTTTCAGCAATGTGGACAGGATGGAGTCAGGAAGGGACATTCACTCTTCTAGGCCAGTCCAGTGGTCCTCAACCACCAGGCCGCAGACCAGTACCGGGCCTCAGAGATTTAGAAATTAGCAGTTTCGCCTAATTATAAACAAATAAATTACATGTAATTATAATAAATGTTAACACATTTGTAGCCAATACCTATGTTTTACAGCTGCCCAGGATCTCAAACAGAACCAACACTCAAACAGGACCAAACGAAAGTCCCAAGCTTCCTGTAGTGGAGTATACAAATGCATTCTATTTAAATACATAATTTAATGAATAAAATGGCACTAGATTAAAATACAGTGTCGGGTGATGACCAGCTGTGGTTCTAGTGGAGCAGAGCAGCACCGATTGTCTCAACTGGGTTTCCCTGCTGCTGGATAGTGGGCTGCCTACTTCCATGGCTATGTGCTTGGCAGTCGGGAAAGGGTCAGAAACGGGTGGAATGTGTACTAGGGGGGGCCTGCACTGGTGGCATGGACCGGGGGAAAAGTATTTGAACATGAGGGCAATGGCTGAGACTTCTAGCCTCTCTTTCGCTCTGATCTGATGAGAGTGAGGCTCAAGGGGCTTTTGCTTAGCAGCAGGTTGTCTTACTGTTGGCGGGCTCTTTTCAGTTTAAGTAGTTGGAAGCACCTGCAGCTCACTTCTGTGGACATTTCTCTCCCCTCCTGTCCCATCACTGGGACGTATCTTGTATACTTTGCCACGGTCATCCATGTTCCTCACTATCAGGAACACCATAGGACACCATTGATCCTGGTTGGTCATATGGACATAGGAAGAAAACTTTGATTCATAAATATGTATGCAATTATACAAATCATTGCACATTCATTCAAATAGCCATTTACAAGACAAAAGTTATGTTTAACAAGACATATTGACTCCTTTTAGTATAAACCATGAGACAAATCTCTCTCCATAGTTATTACACGGCTTATGACTGGTGAGAAATTATATAGTGTAGTACCACACATTCAAAAGTCAGTGTTGAAGTGACAATTACCTGCATTATCTCTCTTTCACTCACTTGAGCTGTTACCTGGGCCCTTAACTGTTCATTGTCAGCCTTTAGCTGTCATCCTCTGCTGTCATAATGTCATTGATTAGAGGAAAGTGCAACCTAATTAAAAGGCACTAGTCTTCTTTGGAAAGTATTAGTCAGTGGTGGAGTAAGTTTTTGCTGCTACAGAAGAGGGGTCCTCCACTGACTGTCACTCCAGGTGACATTACCACTGTTTATCACCACCATGTGCCACATAAATGTTAACATGTAGGATAATATCAAAACTGGGCCAAATAACACAAAAAACTACTATCAACCTCTTTTTAAAAAATAGATAGATTCGACAGTCGTCATTCGACAACTGTCGAATGACAAATGTGGCCTAAATGGAAATAAGTGATGGTAACGTATTGCCTTGTTATAACCATGTAATATGTGCATAATAAGTCATTACCATAGTAACTATTAATGGATGCCTGACGACGCCACCATCACATGTTAGAGTGAGGGATCCCCAAAACAGGTAAAGGTCCAGAGTAAATGGGACAAGTGGCTGATGTAGAAAAAGTGAATATCTTATTTGACACAATATCTAATGTTAAATAATCAAAGAACATTTTCAATAGGGCTCGGGGGGGGGGGGGACCCGGGAGGAAAACTAGGACCAGGCAAGGGGCAAACAGGGGTGAAGGGATCAAAGACAAAATACAAGGCTTACTAGGGGCATGCAGTCAACACAACAAACAGTACAGTGCAGAAGGGTTAGGGTTAGAAATCTAAAAAGTTACCTGCACTGAAAGCTGGAATTAGTCTTCTATACTGAATGGGTGGCAGAATTCCATCAACGTTCTGTCTTGACAAAGTTAAGGTCATCTCCACTGTTTACTCCAATCACCTCCAGTCTAGCCATGAGTGAGTCCATCAGGTCATTATTGAGCGATGGCATAGCTTTAAGAACTAATTCTTTCACAAGCTCCATAGTGGCATATGCTTAAGTGCGATGAGTAACCTTGCACCTCTGTAGTAAAAAGAAAGTGGAGCATAATCATTAAGCTTGTCAAGATTTTTGCAAATTAGCTTATCAGAACTATTTTTATTGATTTCATAGACTCCAAGCTCAGGCACACAGCTGGCAGTTTTCCCCAGCAGCAAAAGTAGGACAGTTGTTTCACTTGTGATAACAATGCTCACTATTTGCCCTAACTGTAGTTGTCTTTTGGTATATCTCAGTAAGACAAGCATACCATTTGCATATGAAGTGCCTCTAACTTGGACTTTATGTGACCACTGAGTTACATGAGGTAAGTCCAAAGTCTGCAACTGCTGCCCTTATGCCACCATCATAGAGCTCTGGATAAAAGCTAGTGGAGTCTGAAACCTGAACCTGTCGGCTAAATACACTGCTGTGACTCTGATAAGCCTGAAACAACTGATGTCTATCAGCAAGTGACTTAGTCACATTTCTGAAGTTTTTACTTGACCTGATACATCTTTTGAAATATCTATGCTTACATTCAAAGCGCATGGTCCAAGTATGTATCCGTGGACCAAACTGTAAACTCAAGTCAGCATAGTGAAGCATTCTTGCCTCATTTTCACATACTCTTTGATCAGTACCTTCATGTAAGCAATCTGAGACTCTGAAAGGCTAGGTGCGCAGACAAATTCAACTAACTCCCTCAGAAGAAGTACCAGCTGCCATACAGCATTTTCAGCATCTTCAATTTTGTCATTCACTAAAATAGGCAAGAACCTCAATAGCCACCTGTTTTGGGATGCATGGCCTCCAAGCGTTGCTTCCTTGTTGGGAATAGCATTTAGCTTGTTGCTGCTTTCACCAGGAAATGATTTGAGTCTGTAATTTAGTGACTCGTAACTGAACCACTTTTTCGTTTTAATTAAGAACAGCAAACAAATTGCTACATCATAGTCAACAACACCCTCAACAGGTCATGTGCTAGACAGGGCGGCAGTCCAGCCTGACACACTTGGAAATTAGACACAAGTACAGTTTGTTGAAACCACTGTTGCGTTTAATCCCCTGATGCATGGTCACTTCAGAGTGACTCTCCAAAAACTGCACAGACTCATTATAACCAGCCAAATCTCTATGAGTGACAACTGTGAGAGGGTTAGACCGAAATACATCTTTTGTGACTCGACAGTATCTACAGAAATACTCAGCGGAGCCAAAATTCTCTGTAAAGCCATCAATCATGTGGGAGCCCAGGTTATCTCTCATTATGCGTGTGACAGTACCTGTATATAGCTTACCCTCAAGAGATATGCCCTTTACCTCCAGCTCACACAAGTCTGACACAAGCTCACTGAAACTTTATCCACTCAAAAGTATTTACAGTCTTTCTCTATAGAGAGCAGTACCAACTCTATTTGTTCAACAGTTGATCAGTGGTGTGGACAGTTAAAACATCTTAGTAGACAGCTAAAACTGGGTGCTTTTCTTTGGGAGATTTAAGAGGATTAGCCACCTCAAAAGCGTCTTGACAAAACATCACCTTTAAAGAATCTGGGTCTGAGGCAAATATGGCATTAGATCTAATGACATGCCCATCAGTGAAATCACAGAGTGTACCATCTTCAACAAGAAGAGGGTTAAAACTCTGTTGAGCTGCACTTCCCTCTTTTAGCATTGCTCTGAGGCTTTCCAGTACTGGAATGTAATGATAGTACCTCTTCTGCCCTCTATCATTGTACGCAAGTGTGACTTCAACAGGCTGTACTAGTGCGTCTTGTAATATTGCAGCCTTCAATGGTGCGTAGTAAAAGGACCATTTGCATGTAAGGCCTTGTGCATAGGGCTCTGCTCGTATGCACTCTTTCCAAGAAATGTTAATGTCTCTGTTGGAACACCATACTGTTCAAGTTCTCGAGATAGCATATCCATTGTATACTCCTGCTGAATATCCTGAAGAGTTTTCATTTCATTTGCTATCTCTGTAATTGTGGAGGCTGGGACTAAATACTTTGCCTGCAAACCCGAGTAAAACAGAGCTAGTTTCTCTGTGTAGGCGTCTTGCACTTTATCATTCCCAACATTCTTTGGTCTGCATCAATCACATCAATTCCTTCAGGTACATTCTCTGCAACATGAGCTCCCTTATCTGGAAAAGACTGTTCTGCAACTTCGCATAGATGAACAGGTGCTATCAGGTGGCAATATGAGATGAAAAGGATGTCTTTACATTAAAAAAGAACATTCATCTCGTTCGTCTTAGAACATTCATCAAAGGGACAAGTTACAGTCAGACCCTCTTGTATGTGGCCATTTAAGTGAGACACAAGCCCTTTAACATCTGCATATTCTCTGCTGCAAAAATTCAATGAACATTTCAACTGTACAGACACACTCCGGTTCCAAGTTTGTCTGGTCCTTGTGTCTGGGAGTGTTTGTGACATATGAACAGCAAAGCAGTTGAATGAGGAAAACATTCTTCCACAATCTTTATGGCCACATAAAAAAAAACATTGTTAACATGTCTGTGTGATCTGCAGTGCTTCAGGTCAGCCCGTTATCTCGCTAACTGGCGTTAGCTGGTTAACTACCAGGCCCAACTTTTGCAACCCTGGTGGGAAAACGGAGGGTTAATGTTAGCACTGGGTGGGCCGCCTGAGGCTAAAACTGGGGCTAGCATTAGCCTAACTCTACCTGACGTCCACTACAGTCTAAAATATAAGTAATAAAATGTACATTATTTTAAGTTAACACAATTCTAGTCCCAAAATGAGTCTGGGAAAATATTCCTGGCATATCTGGTAATGGTAGACGCCAGGTTAATAAAAGCTGAACTCTTTCCAACTAAAATGATACTGAGCTAAGTCCTAAACATAAATCATTTTAGTAAATAAAAAAATAATTATTGATTTTTACCACAGAAGTGTGAGAGAGGTTTCTCCAACTGCAAAATCCGAATGAAACTTTGGCCGAGTTTAATGACCAACGTATGTGATGGCGTCTGCCTCTTGCAACTTTTACGCCTAGAGGGGGTTCTTGCTCTCAATGCAATGCATAATTCAAAATGAGGGTAAAACACCTGTGAAAAATCAGTACAGAAAATTCCTTCATATTAACAAGGTACATTGGGCCCTATATTTACAGACTTTTTTTGCAGTGTACAACAAGTCAGTTTTTTCCTCTTCTTCAACATCCTTCTCCCTATATTACACACAGGGCATTGCAACCCTGATTTGCTTCCAGTAGTGTAATACAATTGTCTGAACCATGTCCAATTGTAGCATACACTTGGCTGGTAATGGATGCAGCAATCTGGTTAGGAAGCCTCACCGGCCATTATTGTCACATTGCACAATTTTGTCCTCGGCACCGTCAGGCCATGGCTAGCTCAGATATTACAGCACCCGACACAAATTAGACCTCCTGCCACACAGTAAGGCTGCTCTTTTCAAGTGTCCAAGCTGGTTTTGGCTTAATGACAGACAGATCATCTGTCTTCCTGGGTGCCAGGGAAACCCCTCTCTCCAGCCTCTTAACAGTTCCTTAGTGGAGGATTCTTCATACAAGTTCAGCCAAACATGGATGATTTATAAATATAATATATAAAAACAGAGGCTAAACATTATAGTGGAATAGGTGAGGACAGAGCGTTTGTTTTTAAAAGGCATACCTTTGAAGGGTTCTCTCCCGCTCTGGACTGAATGGATTTAATAAAAATCCTGCCCCGGCTGTAGGAGCCACATATGTAAGTCTCCTGTATTTTCTATGTTCTATGGTCTTGTATTGCCCACTTGTATTGTCACTTTGGGCGTGTTCACCGGGGCTTGGGCGGTAATGGTAGTGGTCATATGTGATTGCATTCACCTGTTCATGTTTTTTGGCTTGACAGAGAGAAGGTGGGAGCTTAGGAGTGAATATTTTCTGTTGACTGCACTCAAGCATGCCAATGTATCAGTACTAGTAGCATTTATAGTACCAGTCTAGATAACTAGTACCAGTTCATATGTTCACGTGTTTGTGAAGTGAAAGAATGAATTGTTAAACGCATATCATTGAAGTGGAACTGAATTTTTTAACTACATGCGTCACAGTATCTTCTCTTGCATTTAGTCCCTCGTGGTTGTTTGGATTGCCTAGCTGCTATACTGGCCCTGCCTGGTGATCTGCTTGTCTTAAATCAGGTGGTGGTCTTGGATGGGTTGTCTCTTTAATTGATGTTGCACAAGATGTCCTGAGTGGAGTAGGAAGCAGATCAACATGGGCCATGGAGGTTGTGCACTTAAATGTCTATTTTTCTTCCTGGACTGCGTCACATTGTCCATTCTTAACCCTGGCTGTCTCACATGATTTGAGGCACATCTCACTTTTAGCCATCCTGTGCACATTTATATCCCAACACTACTCCACCTCTGTCCCCAGGGAGATAAAGCACACACACAGTTACACACATGCACGCACACACACACTGTCACACACACAAACTTGCACACAACATGCAGACATACACACACACACACTATTGTCAACGTGCCAGCAAACTTGTCATGTGACCCCACAGAGACACATGGAGAGACAAAAAAGCCATAAAACCCATATCCACACATGTAGACACACACACACTCAAAGGACCCTTATTCGGCCGGATATACACACACACATTGGGCCATGCACGCAGGTACTGATATGTGCACGCCCGCTGATTACACAGGACGATACAACCCTGTGAGGTTCCCCTCCAGATGTTCATCTAAACACAGAGCCAAAGGGGCCACTTCCCAGTTTCCCAGAGAGAGAGAGAGAGAGAGAGGGAGAGGGAGAGGGAGGGAGGCAGCGTTGAGGTCCTTCTCCCACCCGTTGAAGCTGAAGCTTTATTAGTGGACAGGATTGTGGTAGAGGAAGTGCGTACTTCTCTCTCACACAGTTCTATCCTCCTGCTGCTCCTGCTTCCACACCAATATCCCCCACAACCACACACCAGGGCAGCTTATCTGAATAAAAATGGTGGCTAAATGCATATTGCAATTAGCCACCTTTTTTATTGCTGACATAAATAAATTATAATTTAGAAGTCATTGTGTGAGGGAAGTGTGTTGTGTTGTCAGATTACTAGCTTAATTGTGTCCCAGCTTGAGAAAGTAATACTAGGGGGGAGTGCACATCTTCCACTGTGTGCCTTTTGAGGGAGAGAAATGTTGGAACAGAGCTTGAATGCTTATAGCCAGCACTCCCTGGATAAATTAGGTACTGTAATACAATACTGTAATTGAGTAATGATGTATGTCTGGCTCTCTGCTTCTTCCTACTAGACCTGAGATGGCCCCAGATTGTGCAGCACTGGCTCAGACAGTGACAGTCCTCCTCCCCTGCATTATTCTTTAATTTTGACCTATTTTTAGTATGGAGATTTTAATAATGTAGCAAACTTGCAGCCATGGACTATGCCTGCTTCAATGTGAAGTGAAAATGTGAAATCTCTTTGTAAGAACCGGAAAACACGCCATACATTTTAACCTAGCATTGTTATTTAAATCCAAGAACACGATGTGCAGGGGAATACTGTAACAGGCCACGCTGACTTTGAGACACAAGCGCTTTAAGGGAAAAAAAAATAGAAACAGTTAAAAATGGGTCACAGGATCCAGCTTACTTGTCCTCAATGTGTTTTTTCCTGTTGGACTGTTGGGCCGTCTGGCAAGCTATGCAGGGGTTTTTGTGTGCGTGGTAGTGAGAAAGGTGCGCGTGATGGCGGGGGTCAGTCATATGCTCACATGATGCAGGATGTCCCAGCAGGATATGATGAAGAGGCCCTCCTTGAAGCCTCTCCAAGAATTTGCTGGGGACTTCTTGTAGTCCTGACTTCTACCATATACACTTTACACGGCATTGATAAAAGCACAGCTGAAAGAATAGGAGGGTTTCAATTCTCTGATCTGAAGTTCTACAAAATAGGTTTTCCAAGCCACCATCTTGGTACTTCTTGGCAAACCAAGCCAAACCAGTTATTGTTATTATAATGGAGAAAAGGCACAAGATGGTGGCTTGGAATGTGTGCGATCATCTGACCTCACACCGATGCATGTGGCGAGTAAAGCATGGACATCAGCAATTATGTCCACACTCCAGCTCCATGTGAACCTCAATGCACTTTGTCTTCCTGGATACCAATTAGACTGGAGGAGGCAGTGGACCTAGACATTCACTGACAGCCAGTGCTTCTAATGAGTGCAAAGCCGTGCACCATGTAACAGGGCCTTCGCTTTAATGTTGCTCATGTACTGCAACTCATGTCAAAGAGGAGCCAGAAATAGCCTTCGAAAGAAAAGGTGATATATTCTTGGGTTCTTGTTGTTGTTGGTTGTTGATTGAGAAATCAATTGGTCAGTATTTCTGTTTCAAGCCAATCCCGTGGTAAGTCTATCAGGAGAATCTTAGAGTAGAGAGTTAGAAATTAAAGAGAAGGGGAGATAAAAACAATGACAATGTGTATATGTATCCTCTGCTGATGGGAAGCAATACACGCTGAGCTTGCTGCCACATTAACGAGAGAATAAACAAAGCAGACATTCTCTCTGCTACTTTTATGTAGCTTTAAAAAATACATTCACTCACCTGAATACACACGAAGCATAATGCACACATATGCACACAAAGAGGAGAGAGAGAGAGAGAGGCATGTGCAAACATTTGCACATGTACGCGCATATAAAAATTCACCCAGACAGACATGGAAAGCTTATTTTGTCCGTGACGACTTGAGAGGTCTCAGGTAAACAGGAAGGACTCTAAAATGCTGCAGGAAAAAGACAAGCGAACCAATGGGTCCGTGAAGACATCTGGGTTCATTTAAACAAACCAAAGACAAACACAGCCTTTCGACTTAACTACTGATTTTCAGTATTGAAAACCGCCATCTGGACATTTTTGGACATGTGTTTAATCTTTTATCATAGAAACAGCTATTGTTGTTTGTTGACTGTATTCATGATAGAGATAAAACCGTTTTAAAAAAGGCCCATGAGCAAATGGAAATATTTCCATTATATCTTAGCATTATGAAGGGGGGGGGGTATTGGCAGGGGGCAGAAAGGCCCTGGAATGCTTTAAGAAGCTAGTTATTGTTTTCAGATGATATGGTTGTATAATTGTTCTGCAAGATCCTTTGGTCAATATCACCATATTGATCTCATTCAATCTATCATCTTAATTGGAAATACATTGCACTAATAAATGACATGGGCAAGATCAATTTGAAGACACACACGTGCCCATATGAAGCCCAAGCTCTTATTAGATCTCTCATTAGCTTATTATTATCACCTTTAGCACCTATTGCAGGAAATTGAAAATCAGAACTCAATTAAACGACTCCGTCTCAACCAGATTAGATTTGCTCAAGACACTCTGACCTGCCTCGATAAGTATGGTCAACGAAGAAGAAAATCAAATTCACATGACCAGTCTACTCTACTCTACACAGATCCACTCACACTGCCACTGTCCCCCATGTTTGGTCCTCAGCTTCTCCTGAGGTCGCAACATATATGGTGAGGAGTTAAAAGCGAGGAGGTTGGGACAAAGGAAGGTCTTTAAGTGCCGTGACATGGCTGATGCATTGATCACTACTGATTGAAGCTTCTCATATGGCGACTGCCGAGGGGACATGATTGGTTGCTATAGTTTCCATTCTGTGGCCCAATCGGTTCCATGGAATAAGGTGCTGGTGCTTTTCTTTTCACCACCCTTTTCTCTTTTGTTTTGTTTTTTACACCAGCATGAGCACAGTCACCTTTTTATATAATTTATTTCCAGATAGAAGCTGGAAGCCACTCATGTCTAATCTTAGTGGCATGATGTGACAGAAACACAAACACACAAAGAAGAGAGCAACACCAACATATATATCATACCTTCCACACCAAAGCACAAGCTTAGACCAACCCGTGCCTGACAGAGCCCAGCTTAGTTTTGGTTTAATTGTGTTGCAATCTATATTTGACTATAATATCGTCCAAGCGGCCATGTTAACTCTACTAAACGTAAATATAATGTAGTTGAATGAGGTCTGACTTTTATATCATCAAATTGTTTGTGATGTGTGTGACAGAACTGAAGAGAGACCCAGGTCCAGTTTGGTCTATGTATTTTCTATTTCTTTCTTTTTAGCTGATGACATAGACACTATTCTTCCATATTATTTGTACACTCCATGTGCAGGGGATTTTCCAGTGGCCAAGCTGCTTGAATGGGTCTCAGTGGCTTCAAATCCTGTGCTCTATAACCTCCCTGGTGGGACTCATATATTTGCCGCAAAGGGGACATTAATGGTTTTGCTTTGCCTCGAACTGTTGAGACTGGAAAGCATTTGAGAGTGGACTGTAGTGCAATTAATCCTCAGTTGAACAACGCATGTGACTTAATGACTTGCCTACCGCCTATGTTACCTCATCACTAATGCATTGGCCACTTAATGTGTGTGGCTCCTTCTTGAACGGGATGATTGCGCCTGTTCGTTCAGAATGCTTACATTTCTGGCCGGCTTTGGTTTTGAAGAACGGCCGGTGCAGATTTGAAGAGCACTCATTGCTTTCTAAATGTACATTTGAATCTAAAGGGTACCCAAAAAATGTTTTTACTTGCACAGCACAGGGCTACGTACTCACTTACATGCATGAGTAGTCACCTAAATGATCTGCTGTAATTGGAGATAGAAACATTTGCAGTGCAACTTTCCTGTCTAGATAAGAGATCAGCATAGATGATTCAAGTTATGGAAGTGGATCATTCAGAACTCTACTGTTTACATTGAACCTTGTAAAAAGGCTTTCCTTTATCCCTATAGTCAGGAAGTGGCTGTGGATGCTTGGGAATGTATCTAAATGGATCTAGCTTTGGAAGGAAATATGGCGCATTGAAAAGGAAAATGTGGCTACTAATGGCCAAGCTCTTACACAACACATCCCTCCCTTTTGAGAGGAATCCCATATGCTTTGCCATGTTTTTTTTGTGAATGGTTCCAAAGAGTTGTGTTTCATATGAGAGCACATAGACCACTTGATCTCCAAGTGCATTCCAGCTGTGCATAG
The DNA here is from genome assembly GCA_030340625.1 of Merluccius polli. Taxonomy (NCBI): domain Eukaryota; kingdom Metazoa; phylum Chordata; class Actinopteri; order Gadiformes; family Merlucciidae; genus Merluccius; species Merluccius polli. The sequence goes on along the minus strand of JAOPHQ010002559.1, from coordinate 356,392 downwards.
ACAGAGCATGGATATACAGTTGGAGTTGTTAATATGTCTTCCAAAAACGATGGGACTATTAAGGGTATTGGAGGCATGTAGCTGTGTGGCAGCTTGACTGATGGTGATAGTGTCAGTGAGTTAATCCAGGATGTTTCTTGGAAACAGTCACGTTTAAACAGTCACGTTGTAATTTTCCATCCACAACCCACAACCTAATGTGATATCCAATGCCGAGAACTGAGGCGTAGTGGGAGTTTGAGTTCTTATAAAAAGCAAAAAGGAGTAGACTCCTGCCGACAGGCAAGTCATACGTCATATTTATTTTTTAAATACTGTTAAAAGGACTTAAAATGAAACCTACAAGTGGTAAATACATTTTACATAGCACAAGGAGAATAAATGCTAAATGTCTTGTAGCGACCCACAGGGGTGGGCCTCGGTACTATGTTTGGGTGTAGTGCAAAGGATAATGGGGGTTGTTATCGGTTTATGTTAAGGTTTTTTTTAGTAAAGTTATGATGTTGTGTTTGTAGTGTTAATTTCTGTTTATGTGACACAGACCATTGTAACCTGACTGACTATGTAGAACCGTGACGCAGACCGTCATGTTCAGGAGTGCCATCTCTGTTATTGAGTGTGAACAAATCATAATGAATAAAAGTCACTCCTGGTGGTTGTGCGGTGTATCGGATAGAGGTTTGACACTAAAAGAACGCCTTGTCTCGAGTCATCAGTTCGTTTAATGGTTTCGCTATTATTATTATTATTATTATTATTAACTTTATTTGTTGTAGAGGGACAATGTACATTCATTGACATTTTACAGAGCAAATGTAAATGCACCCAATTATAGCCAAAAGGCTAGTTTCCATTGGTTGTCCCCCTGCCAGAAGGAGCATGGCAAAATTACCTATTAATTAAAAGAATAAATTACAGTAAAAACAAAACAATTACAGTATATATATAAAAAAACAGATGTGTTAAACATCTGTCTACAACCCACCCAAACCCAGCACTCACATCCACAAGATACACACACACACACAAACACCAGAAGTACACACACTCTATCCCCCCCCCCACACACACACACCAGAGATACACAGGCGCCCACACACACATACATGCACACTCCAACAGTCATATTCATCTAATCACATACACTAGTGCTGACAGACTTGGTTGTCTATCAGCCACTTCTTTAATTTGTACTTGAATGAGCTAAAAGAACTGGACTCTCTTATGTTTAGTGGGATTGTATTCCACTCACCAGCTGCTTTATACGTAAAAACTGACTGACCAAAAGTTGATTTCTTGTAGGGCACTACACAATCACCTCTAGCAGCCCCTCTAGTAGCACTGGTTGCAGTGGATCTAAATTGCAGGAGGCTGCAGAGCGGTGGTGGAGCTAAGCTGTATCGGATTTTGTATACAAGACAACAATTTTTAAACCTAATAAGATTGTCCCAACTTAGAAGCCTATATTTTCTAAGTATTGAACAGTGATGAAAAGATCTTGGTTTTTTATCTAAAATCTTGACAGCTTGTTTATACAAAGATACTATCGGTTTTAATGTCATGGAGTTTGCAGTGGCCCATGTTGGTAGACAGTAGTTAATATGTGACAAAATTAGCGAGAACATGTACATTTTTGCAGCCTCTGTTGACATATGATTTCTAAGATGCCTAAAATTTTTAAGTGCAAAGTTTGTGATCCTACTCACTTTTTTAACATGTTGCTTGAAAGCCAGGTTACTGTCCAAAATAATGCCTAAATATTTAAATTCCTTTACAATTTTAATTCTCTGCCCTGAAATGTAAACATCAGGTTCTGTATAAGATTTGTTTGTTTTAGCAAAGAACATGGCAACAGTTTTAGAAGTGTTAAGTTGTAAATGACAATTATTCAACCAATTTGAAACATCAATCATAACTTTTGTCAGCTGTACTGCAACCTCAGAATGATTTTTACCTTTAATAAAAATGACAGTATCATCTGCATACATAAGGATCTCACTGCCTTGGCACACAGATGGAAGGTCATTTATATAAAGACTAAAAAGAATTGGGCCTAAAATTGAACCTTGGGGTACCCCTGTTACCAAATCTTTAAAGGAGGATCTTGTATTTTGTATTTTAACACATTGAGAGCGGTTAGTAAGGTATGATTTAAACCAGTTAGATGTATACTGAGAAAAATTAAACTGAACAAATATTGACTGAAGATTATTATGATTAACTGTATCAAACGCTTTTCGTAAATCCAGAAATATCGCCCCAACCACACCCCCTCTGTCTATTAAAGACTTAACTCTTTCAATAAAATAAACAGTTGCCGTTTCTGTTGAGTGGTGTGCCCTAAATCCATGTTGCATCAGATGTAGGAGTTGGCTAGAATTTAGATGAAGAATTAGTTGGTCCGCCGCTATCTTTTCTATGACTTTGGACATAACAGGGAGAATACTTATTGGTCTATAATTTGAAACTAACTGCGGGTCATCATTCTTAAAGATAGGAACAACAACTGCAGGCTTCCAATATTGGGGGAAGCTCCCTCGACCCTGAGTCAAAGAGATATTTACAATATGCGTAATTGGTTTAATCAATGAACCTGCACACTCCCTGATCATAGCAGAGTTTATTTCATAAACATCTTTTGAAGATTTAGGTTTGAGTGAATCAATCACTTTTAATACTTGCGCTTCACAGACTCTTTCAAAATTAAAAATGGATCCTGGTATTAGTTCCTTGATGTCATATTGCTAGTGCAAGGAAAAACTATTGGCAATAGTAGCTACCGAATCTACAAAATAATGATTGAATGCATCAGCTATATCCATTGCCTCATTTGTTAGTGTGTCATTAATCCTCAGTTCGATCTGTTTTCTAGCATTGTTTTGTCCAGATAGTTTCTTTATTTGCTGCCATGTCATTTTAGAGTTTCCCTTATTATTTACTATTATCTCAAGGAAGTAATTTGCCTTGGCTTTTCTAAGTTCTTTTGTCACCTTATTCCTTATTGATGTAAATTTAAGCCCGTCAGTTGCCAATTTAGACTTCAGTGATGCTTTTAGGATCTGATCTCGTTCTTTCATCATTTGAAGTATACTTTTATTCATCCACGGGAGGGAAGCCCTATTGTTTTTATTTCTAGACATTTGTGAAAATTCTTTAATAAGTTTATGCAGTTTATCCACAAAATACTGGCTAGTAAAGTCCAGATTATCTGATTTCATTAATTCATCCCATTTTATCTTCTGCACTTCATTTTTAAAATCTTCCTTTTTATTCTTTGGTATCTTCATATAGTCCATGGTCTGTGCAGAAACAGGGCCTTTCTTTCCATTTACTTTTCTAGTCATTAGTATCAGATTATGATCAGAGAGTCCAGTTATAAAGTTATAAGATTTGATTATTCTTTCAGGCTTATTGCTAAAAATTAGGTCAATCTGTGTACTAGAAGAATTGGTAATTCTGGTTGCTCCGCTAATTACTTGTGTTAAATTAAAACTGTCAGTTACTTGTTTCAGTTTTCTTGCAGACTTATCTTCCCAATTCACATTCATATCTCCTATTACAATCACCTCTCTATTGAAGTCACACTGTCGCAACATTTCTCTAAATTGTTCATAAAAACTGACATTTGATGAGGGCGGACGGTAGAGTACAATTAGGGTTACTGACATTTCTGGCGAGAGTACAATATTTAAACCCAGACATTCTAGTTCACATGCCATGTCTTTGATTACATTACATCTAATTGTGTCCTTTACGTAACACATAACCCCCCCACCTTTTCCATATTTACGATCATTCCTAAAGATGTTAATGCAAGCCATTGGTTTATTATGTAGCACTTTATAGTGTTTAGCTGTGATGTGGTGATGGGCGGACCAACTCTTTTCACAGTACCGGTTCCTTCGAATTGATAAATGTAAATGTTTCGAACCTTTCGAGTTTTGATACTTTTTGCAAAATAGCGTCAGTTTCTCCGTCAGAGTCCGTTATAGTACACGCACGTTCGACAGCTAGTGCTGCCCACCCCACGAAACTTCTCTTCAATGCATTACCAGTCATCATGTATAAGTTTACATTAATAAAATAAAATATTCACTTTAATGCATTAATTCAGCATCCCACTTGTATGTAGGTAGGCTATGTAATCTCAATACATTGCTACATAAATTGAGCAAAAAGAACAACAGATTGTTGGTCAGTGACATGGTTTTCTGCTGCAAACCATCACAGAGCGTGTCAACAATAGCCTACTATAGACCAAACACACGATCTGCGCTCCGATGTCCACCACAGGTCCAACAATGTCATCCGATTATGTCATCATTCAGAAGTGTCACATAAATCCCTTCTTAAAGGTACACTGTGTAAAATTTAGTGGCATCTAGCGGTGAGGTTGCAAATTACAACAAACTGAATAACCCCCCCCCCCTTTCCAATGACGTAGGAGAAGCTATGGTGGCATAACTCTTCTCTGTTTTGGCGCCACAATGGTGGAAGGAGCTCTCTGCCGATGCCAGGACTGCAGAGTCTCTCACCTGCTTCCGCAAAAGACCCACCTGTTCAGAGTTCACCTGGACTCTGCTTAGCCTCCTTCCTCTACCCGTCCCCCTCCTATTAATTAAAAAACAAACAAATAAAACTTAGCACTTATTGTATGTTTGTATGTACTGGCACTTACATTAGTATTTTGCACATGGTATCTTAGTACTTATCTCTGTTGTATACTAGCAATGGGTTAACTTAGCAATTGGGCATGCTTGAAACTTCCTTGCTGTACCGATAGCGATTTACTGTTGCACTTTCTTCGGACAAATGTACTGTAAGTCGCTTTGGACAAAAGTGTCTGCAAAATGCCCTAAATGTAAATATGGAAAGTCACCTGTATACAGTATGTGTGTTACATTCACACTGGAGCTCCACTGGCCACACAGTGTTTTACCTGCTTTTTACTGTTGTAGAGCTAACAAGTTACACTTCTAAACAGCCATTTTAATGTTATATCCATTCTGAACATTTTGATAACGTGAGACATATCGGTTTAATTTTGTAATCACTCATAGCTGTGATCGTCTTTAGTTTCCCGCGTCAGATCACTGTTATTTGGAGCGTGAATATCTGTTGAATATCCAATATCTTTCTAACTAAAATAAAAACAATTTCAGATGAAACAATTTCCACCACAGTATGCTGCTATAAATGTCATTTTCAGTTTAGAAGGTGGATACACTACAATGTACTGTTGTAGAGCTAGCAGGTTACACTTCTAAACAGACGTGTTAGGGCGTGTTCACACCTGGCGGTTTTTTTTTTCTGCCAGCGCTCTTTCTACATTGTATTCCTATGTAGCAGAGCGCTTTTGGAAAACGCCTCTCTCGGCGATTTTTTCTCCCGCACCGAGCGTAAAAAAAAGTTGAAAAAAGTTCAACTGTCAGAAAAAAAAGGCGCTGTCGGGCGCTTTTTTGACAACTAACCAATCACAAGCGGAACATTGACACTTCGTCACGAAGGAAACTCCCAACTGTCAAAACAAGAAACAATGGCGGACAAATCACTCGGGAAAGTGCCGGTGGAGCGATTGATAGTTTTAATTACGGAACATGTCGAGATGTACGACATGTCTAATAGGCTCTACCACAACACCACAAAGAGTCCATATGGAAGCAGATCGGGTTGATCCTCCCGATCTGCCATTTTGTAGATACGTAGTAGGCGAGTAACGTCGGGGTCTAGACTAGAGTGGGTTCGTTGCTAGGCGATAGAAAAAAACGCTCTCTGCGCTTTTAGGACAAAAGGCGCTGCCAGCTTTTTTTTTGTTGAAAAAGCGGTCGGCTCAACTTTTCCCTATCACAAAAAACGCCAGGTGTGAACACGCCCTTAATGTTATATATATTCTGAAAATTGTGTAACGTTAAATTAAACTGGAAACGTCTCGTATCCGGTTTAATTGCACTTTAGTTAGGCTATTGTTTGGAGCAGGGTACTTTGTAATTTGCCTATTGTGTAGAAATATTGACCAAACGATGGCTCTAAGAGAGGAGTGCTGCTGGCCGACCGTCTCCTGGGCAGGTAGACACCGCTAGACACACGGGACTCATACTGGTGATCACGTCTTTAGTTCACCATGTCACATTGCTACTTCAGAGCGAGAATATCTGTTGAATATCCAATATCTTTAATTTAAAATAACAAACACTTTAAAACCAAATAAACTGCTATTGAGATTATCTTAATACACCACCACAGTAGCGCTATGCTGCTATAAATGTCATTTTCAGTGTTGATGTCGGGACGTCCCTGGCGGGCGGACATTATTGTAAAACATATTGAACGCGGCGTAACTCCGCCCACCCGGGCCAGCTACTAAACATTGGCGAACAAACCTATTTTAGTCTCAACAACAATATGCAACGGGGAAGTCTTTATTTCTCTACAGCCGCTTGTCCGTTCTGGGCTACTGTAGAAACATGACGGTGCAACATGGCGGCCTCCGTGGAAGGCGACCCGCTCCCCATCTAGATATAAACGGCTCATTTTAAGGTAATGAAAACACAACGATTATTATTTCACTATTTCAGATCATTATACAGTAATGAAAACTTCTGCCAAGTCTGTTCCACTAGATTTCACGGCAGTAGCCCACTGTATGCGTGAACACACTTTTACAAGGTGTGTCAGTATAGAAATTGCCTATTACTTCCATTTAGACATGATTGTTAAGGTCAAATACTAACAAGGAGGAAAAACGATACGCCTCGGAACACAATATTTTGGAATATGACCATATAACGTTGTTTGTTGGCATTATCTGTGAGACGAGCCCACCCGTGGGGTTATCTTGGAGCTACTATCAGAGACATTTTGGAGGAAGACCAACCGGGCTTGGCGGGCTTTATCGCCCCCCCCCACCTTAGGAGACTAGTGACTAGCACAGCCAGCTGCAATCACCCGCCAAAAAGTGATTGCAGCTCCTACCATGTGACAGAAAGGTTGTTTCTACCTCAAAATGACTTGATTTCATTCATGAGGGTTGTATTTGACAGATTATAGCCCACCCAGTCCTCTTATTCTTCTAAGATACATCGACGTGATCCAGTATCGAAATCATCACATTGTCATGACATCCTCCATTTCACCACTAACCAACAACAAAATCGTAATCTCCAATGTCTACGTAACAAATAGGCTACCCTTTCCCACTCAAACACACATTTAGAGGCATTTGTCTGTACGGATTCACAACATTGCATAATCAACATAACAAACCATATTGACGATATTGATCTGCTCCCTGTAACCTATCCGTGTCTCTGTTAGCTAAAACAAAATGGCCAAGATGCTGTATAATATATTGCTAACTGAATTAAAATGTGATAAGTAAACGTGAAAAGTGCTGCCGTTTAACTTACTTTCGAAAACCACAGTGAAAACACAGCTCCTATGCGGCGCTGCTGCCATTAGTTCCCAATATTTGGAAGTGGGTGGATGATGAACCATAGAATTCTAAGTGTCCATGGTGTCACATACTAATATAAATTGATTTTTCTTTTTTTAATATATAAAAATGTTGTTCCTCTGATGGGATATAGTACAATCATACCAAAGTTGTTGTTTGTGTATTAAGATCTCTACTTAGAATTTTGATCTGAACATCAAAAATGTCATATGGTGTGACTGTCCGGCCTATGTGTGACCTTAATAATAAGAGTATATATCCAAATAAAGTATACATAATTGACAGCTATATACACTCACCGGCCACTTTATTAGGTACACCTTGCTAGTACCGGGTTGGACCCCCTTTTGCCTTCAGAACTGCCTTAATCCTTCGTGGCACAGATTCAACAAGGTACTGGAAACATTCCTCAGAGAGTTTGGTCCATATTGACATGATAGCATCACGCAGTTGCTGCAGATTTGTCGGCTGCACATCCATGATGCGAATCTCCCGTTCCACCACATCCCAAAGGTGCTCTATTGGATTGAGATCTGGTGACTGTGGAGGCCATTTGAGTACAGTGAACTAATTGTCATGTTCAAGAAACCAGTCTGAGATGATTCGCGCTTTATGACATGGCGCGTTATCCTGCTGGAAGTAGCCATCAGAAGATGGGTACACTGTGGTCATAAAGGGATGTGGCTTTGACACGATGCTCAATTGGTACTAATAAGCCCAAAGTGTGCCAGGAAAATATCCCCCACACCATTACACCACCACCAGCCTGAACCGTTGATACAAGGCAGGATGGATCCATGCTTTCATGTTGTTGACCCTACCATCCGAATGTCGCAGCAGAAATCGAGACTCATCAGACCAGGCAACGTTTTTCCAATCTTCGATTGTCCAATTTTGGTGAGCCTGTGCGAATTGTAGCCTCAGTTTCCTGTTCTTAGCTGACAGGAGTGGCACCCGGTGTGGTCTTCTGCTGCTGTAGCCCATCCGCCTCAAGGTTCGACGTGTTGTGCGTTCAGAGATGCTCTTCTGCATACCTCTGTTGTAACGAGTGGTTATTTGAGTTACAGTTGCCTTTCTATCAGCTCGAACCAGTCTGGCCATTCTCCTCTGACCTCTAGCATCAACAAGGCATTTGCGCCCACAGAACTGCCGCTCACTGGATATTTTCTCTTTTTCGGACCATTCTCTGTAAACCCTAGAGATGGTTGTGCGTGAAAATCCCAGTAGATCAGCAGTCTCTGAAATACTCAGACCAGCCCGTCTGGCACCAACAACCATGCCACGTTCAAAGTCACTTAAATCACCTTTCTTCCCCATTCTGATGCTCGGTTTGAACTGCAGCAGATCGTCCTGACCATGTCTACATGCCTAAATGCATTGAGTTGCTGCCATGTGATTGGCTGATTAGAAATGTGCGTTAACGAGCAGTTGGACAGGTGTACCTAATAAAGTGGCCGGTGAGTGTAGTTCAAGTGAATGAATTTGGTGTTTTTAATGCCCACATAAAGTTTTGATGTCTATGCATAATGTCCAAGCAAGTTATGACCAAATACATTTTGTAAAATGAGTGTCATATGGCGTGACACTGTAATGCATATTTTGAATGGGCAATAATTTGGACATCTTAATGATGAAGAGGCCCACACTCAACCAGGAAGTTGTGATAACATCTCTGGAGTGGTTTGCAAGGTCAAGAGGTGAGTTCTGCTTTTAAAAAGCATTACTGCCTTGTGGCAGATTACATGTTGAGTAAAGGCTATCGGTTTTTAGTTAGCTAACAGATTAGCTTAACTGATGAAAATGTCATATGGTGTGACAGTTTTTCCAAGTCACACCATATGACACATCAGTCACACCATATGACATACACTTTATGTTACATGAATATTCATATAAATAAATATTAAATATATATATATATATATATATATATATATATATATATTTAAAAACATTGATGGAAAAATATATTATCTATACAATTAATGTTTCCCTTTTCCATTTTTATATTTTACGTAACCATGTTTTACCATGTTGACCATTCTGTGCATATTAAAATATCTTATTTCTACGTTTCCTGTCAGTGTGAGGCAGACATGTCCAGCAAGGAGAGGACACGCCAGTACAGAGAGAGACTGAATAATGATCCTGCAAGGAGAAAGGAAATCCTAAGGGAAAGCAGGAAAAAGTAAATAGATCAAGCCAGTTCACACAAGACAGACTATCCTAAAGGCTAACTTTACTATAGGAAAGGTTGAGGTCTAGGTCGCAATCTGCATAGTGAAACTTAAACACAGTACAGGGTCATATTATCAAGATTAGGCCTGCACAATGAATCAAATTAGGCCTAATCAAGATGGTGAATCTAAAATGAAAAGTTAAAAAATTGTAGTCATTATATTATTTTTTTTAACCGGTATGAAGAGAAGAAACAAAAAGGACAAATTAAATCCTTCAGTGTGCACTCACTTCCTCCGTCTAAACAAGGCAAATTGAGAGGGAAATGGAGAAATGCACAAAAAAAACACAGAAAAAGAAAACAGGAAGTTGATGCCATTATGAACCTGACCCCTCCATCTCTTGAAGCTTCACTAAATGAATGTGATGCTGCAACACCAACAAACTGCAGCACACCACCAGAGCCTTCTGTCCCTTCACATCCTTCCACCAATTCTCCACCTGTGAGGCACTCTGAAAATATGCAGCGGTCCCTCCAAAACAAGTGCAAGGTTCAGAATGACAATCTAAGGAAAGAACTGAAGAAAATTAAAAAGCAGAATCTGGAACTTACGAATAAACTGAAAGAAGAACATTTGAAATCAGAAAAATACAGAAAGAAAATACAGCGGACAACACAGCGAAAGCCTTGTGGCACTGTCAGTGAAACTTTTCAGCCCAGAGCTCCCAAAAAAATGGCCAGTGAGAGGAAAAAAAGGGTTGAATCTTTCCTGGTTTTAGACGAGAACAGCATTTTGCTTCCAGGAAAAAAGGACACAATTGGGAGAGGAGAGAAGAAACAAAGAAGGATCCTCACAAGTACACTTCAAGACCTTCACAAAGCCTACAATTAAAACAGTGATGAAATGTACAGAATGTCTTACAGGCAATTCACCAGATACAAACCGTTTTACATCACTGAACCAAAGCCATGTGATCGCAACACCTGTGCATGCCATCAACATGAAAACATGAGGCTTCTGATGACAACTCTCTCAAAAAGTGGACTAATCACAACAACAAGTCTTTCCACACTGTTGTCAACAATATTCTGTAGCACAAATAATGACTTGTGCATGTGCTGTTTTGAACTGGCCAAAGTCAGAGCACATGATCCTGCTGAGAGTGTCACATGGGAACAGTGGCAGAAAGAGAATGTTACAGTCAGAGAAAAAACCTACAAGAACTGGGTAAAAAGAACAAAAAGGGGATCAGTTGGCAATCTTCTGGAAGTGTTCCAGAAAGATCTAGAAGAGCTGGCTGGTCATCATTACAACTGGATTCACCAGGATAGGCAGTTTCAACATCTCAAAGAGAACTTGCACAGCAACAAGATGGTCCTTCATATTGATTTCAGTGAAAACTATGCTTGCAAGCTTAATACTGAAATTCAAGCCTTTCACTTTGGAGGAAACCGGCAGCAAGCAACTCTGCATACTGGGATGGCCTATGGTACTGGTGGGTCCCTGAGCTATGCAACAGTATCACAGTCTCTGAGACATGATGAAAGGGCGGTGTGGGCTCACATCAAGCCAGTCCTAGAGGATTTCAAGGCCAAAAGTGACCATGATATTGACACACTCCATATCTTAAGTGATGTTCCAGCAACGCAATACCGAAATCGTACCAACTGTTTTCTACTCAGCACGGTTCCATATACTTTGGGTTTTACAAAAATAACCTGGAATTTTTCAGAGAGGTCCCATGGAAAGGGGGCTCCTGACGGAGTTGGTGGAGCCCTGAAGCGCTGTGCTGACAAATATGTTCATGGAGGTGTCGATCTACAGACACCCAAAGATCTCTTTAATTACCTTCAAGATAACACAGAAAAGGTGAACATCAGATGGGTGGAAGATTATGAGATTGTCGGAATAGATGGCTTGCTTCCTCCGACAGTGTGCCCTGTGGTTGGAATCAGCAACACACGAGTGCTGTCCTTTTCACCTGGGGAAATATTCTACAGACGCCTTAGCTGCTTTTGCCAGTACCCAGAGATGTGCCCCTGCTTTCAGCCCAAGAAACTGCAGCTCACTCCTTCTAATGTGGAAAGTACCTCTCAAGATTTCACCTTTCAGCCAAATTAAACAACCCACCCAGTGTATAACTCTGATTCTGATGATGACACCAGCTACACTGTGGGGAAGTTTGTCATTGTGACCTATGATGCCAGGCCATATGTGGGCCAAATCATGAATATATGTGATAATGAGGCTGAAATTAATTGCATGAAACAGGTTGGTGGCAAGAACAGCTTCATCTGGCCAAATAAAACAGACTGCATATTCTATAGTTGCAGTCAAATAGCATGTTCAATATCTGAGCCAGAACCACTTAACAGGTCTGCCAAACTCTCTGACATTGACTGGAGGAGCTTAAATATGGTCTGAAGTAGGGATGGCCCGATACCGATACTGGGATCGGGGATCGGGCCGATACTGTACTCATGTACTCGTACTCATACTCATAAAAAATTCACCGATACCACGCACCGATACCACGTAAATTTTGCACAACGAAACTGACCGCCGCGCGACCGTTGGAGAGTGCTACAGTGCATCAGGAGCTAATGAAATATCGACCGGGGTGGTCCGACCCATGGTGGTCTTTTTGGGACTCTGAAAAAATCCAATGTTTTGGTTCATCCACACACACACACACCGGGCCTTTGCACTACAGTTGCCCGAGAAGGGCAGCCCTCTCGGACACACACGCCAGCTCTTACCGCTGTTTTATTATCATCCACACTTCCAGACCATCACCGGGGCTTCACAGTAATGTGTCCAACAAGGGCAGCCCTCTCGGACACACACTCAGGCTATTACCGCTGTTTTATTATCATCCACACTTCCAGACCATCACCGGGGCTTCACAGTAATGTGTCCGAGGAGAGCAGCCCTCTCGGACACACACGCAGGCTATTACCGCTGTTTTATTATCATCCAAATATCGGTATCGGTACTCAGTATCGGCAAGTATACAAATGTAAATACTCGTACTCGTACTCGTTTTGAAAAAAATGGTATCGGGCCATCCCTAGTCTGAAGGTTTCAGTGTCCATTGAATTTTATATTATTGATCAGTTCATATGTGAATGGTTTGTACTGTTTTACTGTTTGCTGAAAATAAGCCATTGTTGTTGTAACACAACTAATATGTGAATGATTTTTTACTGTTTGCTGAAAATAAGCCATTGTTGTTGTAACGCAACTAATATGTGAATGATTTTTTACTGTTTTTTGAAAATGTACCATTGTTGTTATAACCCAGTTATGTGAATGATTTTTACTGTTTGCTGAAAATGTGCCATTGTTGTATAGTGCAACTAATATGTGAATGATTTCTAATGTTTTCTGAAAATGTAGGCCTACCATTGTTGATATAACCCAATTAATATGTGAATGATTTTTACTGTTTGCTGAAAAGGTACCATTGTTATAACCCAATTAGTTCGTGTGATTTCTTTAACTGTTTTTACTTGAATGTTAAATGTATAAAACACTTTTTTGCCTTGACAAATTGTGTTGTGGTGCAGTTCATCATATGGTGTGACACCATGTCATTTGGTGTGACATTCACATTTGTGAGAAAAAAAGGCTTTGTTACTGATAAATCATGAAAATGTCAATAGAGCACAAAGGAAATAGTGTTAGCAAAAGTCTCAAGCATTTTGATAAGATTATTACAAGGTTTATCAGAATTAATCTAAAATACTTTGAAAGATTGAGGAAATATGCTGTATTCCGCGTGATGATTTAGAAGAATAATGTAAAATATACCAGATTTTAACAAGGAAATGTTAAATATCAAAGCATACCATATGACAATTTTGGGTACTGATACAGCAAATTGTTGAATATATAGAGATTTCGTTAAAAATTCATTGAAAATCCCAGAGTCACAGCAACACAAATAAAACAATTTCAGGGATAATATGTCAAGTTTTTTTAAAATACTTTTTTTGGGCTTATATGTCAACCACCCAAGTACCCCCATGATCTGCCATTGCTCTAAAATAGTTGGCCCGATAGAGTGAACGGAGATGTCGTAACTCTGTCTATTTCAATGGCTCTGCCATGGCCCTCATTTATCAACGTTGCGTACAAACAAATCTGCATAAACCATGCGTTTACGCTGGTGTTTTTTTCTTGGCTTGAGAATGTGCATACAGTAGGAACTCCATTGTCCATTCAAGACAATATCCTCATCCTGCCTGCTCTGGTGCTTAGTGCCCCTAGTGTCTACAATATAAATGCAAAAATAACAAATAATAATAAAAATACAACTAATGAAAAAACTCCTACACTCCGGCCCCTAATTGTGCAAAACACAATTATATTACATTTCAATGGAGCTATGAATAAACTTATATTCTCAATATTATGTCATGTATTTCAGCTTGACTGAATATTTTCTTCTTTGATGTTTCTGTGAAACAGTTTGGTTCATATTGTTCTAGTCTGTTGCCTCCAGTAGCAAACAGACCTTTGTGACAGGCCTTTCCAGTATATTGTGTTTTGTATGAAGACATACAGTGTGCACTAGGTCTTTTGTGTCTGGTTTAGCTTCCAAAACCTTGCCCATTATCCAAGAATTTCTGGGTGCTGTATGACGACAATGTCTCCAAGAGTGAGGCTTCTTCTTACTGTGGAACATGTCTGTCCCCACTTGCTTTACTGGTAAGTATTCAGAGATCCACCACTTCCAGAAGTGGTAGCTATATACTGCGCCTGCCTCCATCTCCTTCTGATATATGGATCTCTTTGTTCAAAATGTCTGGATGGTAACTGGTTTTCCTTTTAAGAGAAGGATGTGATTAGAGTTGAGGCAGGAGACGGAGAGGATGAGCAGGCTGGGCTTCCAGGAAAAGATTCACAGCGGACCTCGATCGGCGATGAAGACTACAAGACTGATGTCCATGCACCATAGAAATGTATATTTTTTGTATTCGTTAATGCACATTTATCAGTCAACATGTGTTGACTGATGCGCTGCCGAAATAACAGCGCTAAACCAAGTAAAACATAGAGGCGAACTCCAGTCATGTTCTAGTGTGTCTAGCGGGCTTCCTGACGTGCTTCAGAGCGGACAGCAGAGGCTGCCAACAGCAGCACTCCCCCCCCCCCCCCCCCCCCCAGTCCAGTCCATCCACCACCACCTATCATAGCCATTAGAACCTGAGCCATCACAAGTCTCACAGTAGGCAAGTTGAAGTCAAGTGGCAAGTCCCCAGCTCTGGTGGTCAGTTTATCTAAATGACACCTGTTTGGAAATTGGCTCCAATGTTTTCTGAGATGTGAGGTGACGTCTGAAGAGACGCAATGCATTGTGGTGCAGTTGAGTATGTCCAGTAAGCTCATGCCGCATACTGAGAAATTCTTGCTAATCTACTATACACTCAGGCATTTCTTGAGTCCACGAAATCCACATACTTTGCAGTGTGAACTAGAGTGCGGATCGGGCCGGAATTTTCTGTCCGAGCCCGGCCCAAGTCCAACAGAGGAGTAACCGAACCCAACCCGAGCCCGACAGGTATCAAGCTTTTTATGTCCGAGCCCGACCCGAGCCCGACAGTTAAAGTCTATATTTTTTCATCCTAATGACACATTTACGTTTGTGTTATGAAAGTCCGCCTTTATTACGCAACTGCAGCGCATTTGGAAATGTCAACAAACAGATGAGCGCAACATGTGCGAATTGCATGCGCGAATGTGTCAGTCACACACAGTAGGCTAGGCTATGCGCATGTTCCGTTGTCACAGAAATACGGCTGTTAGGTTATGTCCTATTTATAAAATGTATTTTAATCACACAATCAAACCTTTGCAACATGTGAAACAGGCCCATTGGCTACCATGCATAATAAGCTGTTTTAAATTTCAAATCGCGCGGACGTGACCGAGCCCGTCCCAAACCCGAGCATCATTTCTAAATGTCTGTCCGAACCCGACCCGGCATGTCGGGTCCCGTCGGGTATCCATCCTCTAGTGTGAACGCACTACATACTCAATTTGACGTCATACTTAGTATGACTAAAAACATGTCCCTTCCTGGTGCATTTCCTCATCCTCATCCTTCCTGGTCTGGTTCTTAGTGCCCCTAGTGTCTACAAATATAAATACAAAAATAACATAATAATAAAATAATCAAACTAATGAAATAACTCCTACATGACCAATAAATGCTTTTGACCAACTCAATATAGTTACGAATACAATTATACCTGGGAACTAAGTCAAATGCATTGTGCAATTGATGTAGGCCAAGCCTAAAGTATCAGAATTAGAATCAGAGTTTGATTTATTGCCAGATAAGTTTTTAATTACAAGGAATTTGCTTTGGTGTGGATGGTGCATACAATAAAGAGGAACTATCAAGGACATAAATATAGAATGAAATATTACAAAAAAATGATACCACTTTGAAACGCTAGGGTGGGAAAAGTTGTCAACAGCCCCTTTAAATTATGTACAATAAACATAACATAACAATAACAGAAAGGGAATGCACTCATGATGCTGGTGATGCACATCTCTGGAGGATTTGGCTCAGGGTCACTCCCCCACCAGCTCGGCCAGTGACGCGCTAATAAGTGGCAACCCTTTTACAGTGCTTGATTTTAGGTCAAACTACTTTTAACTAGACTACTGTGCAGGAGAGAGTGTACCAAACAGTGTCCTCTATTTTGATTACACTTCTGTAATCTCACTCTGTGATGAATGTATTTATTTATTTTTTATTTGGATTTTCCTGTTTACTCTTCCTTTCCAGAAATGATTTCAAAGTATATTTCCATTTTTTAATTTGTCAGTTGCTCTTTATTTCTAATACAAAAGGCAGTCGAAAACCTTTTAGAATTTATTCAATGTAGACACAGTTTTGTCATGTTTTCCTTCCTCTTTCTAAATTAGGTTTTTCTAATTTATTAAATCTGTGTCTGCGAGCTTGGCTGTGTTTTTTCTATCTGCTTGAACACACCAGCTCCATCATTTAATATGCCTGTTCTCAGAGGCTCTGGCGGGCCACTAATTGGGAAACAGCAAACAACGAAGTTGAAGAGACCAATTTCTACCGACCAATCATCTCGTAGCTGGTTGGCTTAGTTCCAGACTTAAAACTCTTTAGAAGGATTTTCTAAAACGTCAATGGAGTGAATGAATGGGAAACAAAGTTTTAATCTACACTTTCGAGTTGTACAGTTACAGGGACAAATCATTGTGTTACAAGTTACACATCTTTGTTTTGCAGATACAATTCTGTAATCTACAAGTGTGAATCACAATTGCAACAACACAAAACATGTATATGCTCAAATCTTGCTACATACGCATACAGTATTTAAGTCCTTAATTTACCTTCATAGTGTGTGTGGGGGGGGGACATCTCTTTGCACACACAAACTCTGTGTTCACATGTTGTGCACACACACAACCACGCTCTCGCTCTCTCTCACACATACACAAAACAGCCACAACAAAGACATACACACTCACTCACACACTCACTCACATCACGAGTGTCCCAGAGGAGAGTGGGGGAAGTGCTGATGTCCATTAGTAGCCCCAAAGAGACTTGCCGCCATAATGCATTTGTGTGGCGGTCAGCCCTCCCTGTATGAGTTGGCTGAGAAATCATTCTATTGGTCTTCATGGATCATTTGGTCTCCATCCACATTCACAGCTTTGGATTGCCTCCACTGATTTATTGTCCTCTGAGAATATCTGGACGTGAACTGCATTAATGTGGTTCTGTGTCCCAAGTTGATGTGTTTGTTTTATAGGAAAATAATAAAATAGTATATGTTACCAATCAAGACAGGAAGGACCCAAGCGCACGGCATGAGTAACAACAGACGAGAGAGGTATCAGTTGAACCGTTTATTAATCCACGGGTGGGAATGGTTGATGCTGGTGGTCGCTGATGGTAACCTGGCTCCACGGACCGGGTGGTCCGAACCGGGGTGGAATGTGTCGGCTGGCAGCCAAACCGACAGCCACACCCGACGATCCGGTGGTGCTGGTAACTCCGGCAGTAGAGCAGGATTGAAGGGTGGTCGTGATGGTGATGGCTGGTAGAAAGAGAGTATTAGGAATGCGCAGACTAGAACACGAGTAAACTAGGAAACTAAGAATACTGGGTGAAGAATCAAGAGCTACTCAACATGGTAGTACAACTGACGATCTGGCGACGAGTGGTTGGAAGGCTGGGGTATATATACAGGTGATCCTGATTGGAGATGACTGTCAGGTGTGGGTGATCAATGAGGCAAGACAAGACAGACAAGGAACGAAACCAGCGGCAGCTAGGACCTGGCAGGAGAGACCGTGACAGTACCCCCCCCTCTACGGGCGCCACCTGGCGGACGTCTGGCAGTAGGATGAGCTCGATGGAAGTCTGTAATTAGTGCATCATCCATGATCATGCTCCGCGACACCCATTGCCGGTGTTCTGGTCCATAACCCTCCCAGTCCACCAGGTACTGGAATCCGCGTCCCCTAGGGCGGACATCCAGCAACCGCCGGACCGTCCACGCCGGGTGATTGTCAATGATGCGCGGTGGGGGTGGAGCAGGCGGAGTGACCGCCAGAGGACAGGAGGAGACGGGTTTCAACAAAGAGACATGAAAGGTGGGGTGAACCCGAAGGGAAGGAGGGAGCCGGAGACGCACAGCGCAAGGATTAATGATGGCCTCGATCTCAAAAGGACCAACAAACCGGGGCGCGAGCTTCCGAGAGGTTACCTTCAACGGGAGGTCCTTCGTTGAGAGCCAGACCTTCTGGCCGGGAACGTACTGGGGCGCCGGTGTCCGGTGGCGGTTGGCCTGTCGCTGGGAGCGGGTGGACGCCCGAAGCAGCGCAGCGCGAGCCTTGTTCCATGTGCGTTGGCAGCGTAGGATATGGGCCCGAACCGAGGGAACAGCAGTCTCTGCCTCCTGCGAGGGAAACAGTGGGGGCTGGTAGCCCAGAGAGCAGAGAAAGGGGGACATTCCGGTAGTGTCATTACGGTGTGTGTTGTGTGCGTACTCTACCCAGGGAAGATGAAGACTCCATGAGGCGGAATTGGCGGCTGTGACACAGCGCAGCATGCCTTCCAGTTCCTGGTTTGCCCACTCTGCCTGTCCGTTGGTCTGAGGATGATACCCAGAAGAGAGGCTGGCCGTAGTTCCCAGAGCCAAACAGAACGCTCGCCACACCTGGGAGATGAACTGGGGGCCCCGGTCCGAGACGATGTCAGCGGGTATGCCGTGTATGCGGAAAACCTGGGACACCATGAGCTCTGCGGTCTCCTTCGCGGATGGGAGTCCGGGCAGAGCGACGAAGTGGGCTGCCTTCGAAAACCGATCTATAATGGTGAGTATGGTGGTGTTACCTCTGGATGGGGGGAGACCGGTAACGAAATCAAGGGCGATGTGGGACCACGGACGACTGGGGATGGGCAGCGGGCGAAGCAGTCCAGAGCGAGGTTTGTTGGACGTCTTACTGCGTGCACAGGTGGCACATGCGGCGACGAAAGCCCGGGTGTCCCGGTCCATGGTAGGCCACCAGAACCGGTGATGCAGGAAGGCCAGGGTGCGGTTGATCCCCGGATGACAAGCCAGCCTCGATGAATGACCCCACTGCAGAACGTCCGAACGAACCGCATCCGGAACGAACAACCGATCGGGGGGACCAGTACCTGGGTCGGGCTGGTGAGCCTGGGCCTGGGTCACCAAGGACTCGATCCTCCAGACCAACGTGGCCACTACGCTGGTAGGCGGTAGGATGGAGTCCAACTCGGAACACCCCTCGTCCACTGAGTGCAGCCGGGACAAGGCGTCCGGTTTGACGTTGCGGGAACCTGGGCGATAAGAAAGGGAGAACTTAAAACGACCAAAAAATAACGCCCACCTGGCCTGGCGAGAGTTGAGACGCTTTGCGGATTGGATGTAACTTAAGTTCTTATGGTCCGTCCACACGATGAACGGGAGCTCCGCTCCCTCCAGCCAGTGACGCCACTCCTCCAGAGCGAGCTTGACGGCGAGGAGCTCCCGGTTTCCCACGTCATAGTTCCGCTCTGGGGGAGTTAGCCCTCGAGAGAGGAAGGCGCAAGGGTGAAGCTTACCGTCCATAGTTGAGCGCTGGGACAAAACTGCTCCAACCCCCGTGTCCGATGCGTCAACCTCGACCACGAACTGTAGCTTGCCATCGGGCTGCGTGAGAATCGGGGCAGAGACGAAGCGACGCTTCAACATCTCGAAGGCCGCTGCGGCCTCGGGGGTCCATCTAAATGCCACCTTGACAGAGGTGAGCGCCGTGAGAGGTGCGGCGATGTGGCTGTAGTTCCTGATGAACCTTCTGTAGAAGTTTGCGAATCCCAGGAAACGCTGGAGCTGTTTACGATCAGTGGGAGTCGGCCAATCTGTGACGGCAGTTACCTTCCCTGGATCCATCTCTAGCCTCCCCTGGCCGATGATGAATCCCAGGAAGGCCACTGATGGCACATGGAATTCGCATTTCTCCGCCTTGACAAACAGCCGATTCTCCAAGAGGCGCTGCAGGACCTGACGGACATGTAGCTTGTGTTCTGCGAGGGATCGAGAGAAAATCAGAATGTCATCAAGGTACACAAACACAAACTGATGAAGCATGTCTCTCAAAATGTCATTGACCAGGGTCTGAAATACTGCAGGGGCATTGGTAAGTCCAAAGGGCATCACAAGGTATTCAAAGTGACCTAATGGAGTAGTGAAGCCCGTCTTCCACTCATCCCCTTCGCGAATGCGAACCAAATGGTAGGCGTTACGGAGGTCTAATTTAGTGAAAATGGTAGCGCCCCGCAGAGGAACAAAGGCTGAGTCTATGAGAGGCAACGAATATTTGTTCCTTATCGTAATGTCATTGAGACCCCTATAGTCAATGCAGGGACGAAGGGTCTTGTCCTTCTTCGCAACAAAAAAAACCCCTGCCCCTACCGGTGAGGATGAGGGACGAATAAGCCCCGCGGCGAGAGAGTCCCGGATATATACCTCCATGGCCTCTCGTTCAGGAGGAGAGAGGTTAAACAGGCGGCTGCTAGGGAGAGAGGAACCAGGAAGTAAGTCAATAGCACAATCGTACGGGCGATGTGGTGGCAGAGATAGTGCGTGTTGTTTACTGAAAACCGGCCCCAAATCATGATAATCCTGGGGCACCAACCTGAGATCCGGGGGTTCTGGAACGGGCTGTGGAACGGCTGTCACAGGTGCTGAGGCGGAACGTAGGCAGTTCAATAGACGGTGGGTACTCCAAGCAGAGATCTTACCGGAGGTCCACTCTAAACTGGGGTTATGAAGACGAAGCCAGGGATGACCCAGTACTACAGGAGACTGGGGTGAGTCAATGAGATGAAAAGAAATTTGCTCTTGATGGTTCCCGGAAAGCAGCAGAGACAAGGGAGCGGTCTTATGCTCTATCCTGGCCAGGTGCATTCCGTTGAGAGCGCTCACTTCCATTGACACGTCGAGTGGAATGATGTCTACTCCCAGCTGTCGTGCCACCTCTCGGTCCAAAAAACTCTCGTCTGCTCCAGAATCGACGAGGGCGGAGAGGTGTAAAGAACGGTTCCGCCACGATAGTGTGGCCTTGAGCAAGGTGCGGGAGTTGACGTAATTGGAAATGCAGCTCGATCGGTAGACCCCCATTACGACCGAGCCAGCCCGTTTCCCGGGCGCAGGGGACAGTGGAGGCGGATATGACCCCCCCTCCCGCAATACATGCAGGAACCCGTCCGAAGCCGCTGGTCGCGCTCCTCCCGGCTTATATGCGCGCGCCCCAGCTGCATGGGCTCAGGCTCGGGAAGACTCGGAGACGCTCGGAAGGTGTCGGTGACCCACGATGGAGGTCTCGTTGTCGTGGACTGGAAGGGAACGGATGGCGGGGTCCGGACGGAGCTCTCCCTCCTTCGCTCCCGAATGCGATTGTCTAACTGCATAGCCAGAGTTATGAGCGCCTCTAGATCGGACGGCTCATCCCGCAACGCAATCTCGTCCCGTAGGTGGTCGGCCAGAGATCGCTGAAAAACGTCTCTCAATGCGTCGTCACGCCAGCCACTCTCTGCCGCATAGGTCCGGAACTCGATCACAAGCTCCGCCACGCTGCGGGAACCCTGGCGTAGATCCAGAAGACGCTGAGCGGCGTCTCGTCCCCGAACTGGATGGTCGAAGGTCCTCCGCATTGCCTTCGTAAAAGTCTGGTAGTTAGAGGCCTCGGGACCCCCGCGGTCCATCTGTGCCGAAGCCCAGGTAAGCGCTACCCCCCGAAGGCAGGCAATGAGGTAGGCGATGCGGGAGGCTTCGGTGTCGTAGGTGAGCGGCTGTTGCTGAAAAACTCCTCCTACTTGGAGAAGGAAGCCATGACAAGCCCCTGGGTCGCCCTCATATGGTGCCGGAGTTGGAACGTAGGGCTCCCGGCGAACGACAGGGACCGTAGGAGGAGAACCAGCGAACAAACCAGACGACGGAGTCAGAAGTGCCACCCGGGATTCGAGGGACGACAGAGCAGCGGCAAACCGGCTTAGGCTCGCGGAAACCTCCCTCAGGTTCCGGGAATGTTCTTCCCCAAGGACGCCCTCCTCCACGGTTAAACTCGCCACGCGAGCGGCCAAGGAAGCGGCTGTGTCACTTGTGTCGGCTGGGTCCATGTCTGGCCAGATCGTACTGTTACCAATCAAGACAGGAAGGACCCAAGC
The DNA here is from genome assembly GCA_030340625.1 of Merluccius polli. Taxonomy (NCBI): domain Eukaryota; kingdom Metazoa; phylum Chordata; class Actinopteri; order Gadiformes; family Merlucciidae; genus Merluccius; species Merluccius polli. The sequence continues at coordinate 334,020 of JAOPHQ010002559.1, read as the reverse complement.
GCACGGCACGAGTAACAACATACGAGAGAGGTATCAGTTGAACCGTTTATTAATCCACGGGTGGGAATGGTTGATGCTGGTGGTCGCTGATGGTAACCTGGCTCCACGGACCGGGTGGTCCGAACCGGGGTGGAATGTGTCGGCTGGCAGCCAAACCGACAGCCACACCCGACGATCCGGTGGTGCTGGTAACTCCGGCAGTAGAGCAGGATTGAAGGGTGGTCGTGATGGTGATGGCTGGTAGAAAGAGAGTATTAGGAATGCGCAGACTAGAACACGAGTAAACTAGGAAACTAAGAATACTGGGTGAAGAATCAAGAGCTACTCAACATGGTAGTACAACTGACGATCTGGCGACGAGTGGTTGGAAGGCTGGGGTATATATACAGGTGATCCTGATTGGAGATGACTGTCAGGTGCGGGTGATCAACGAGGCAAGACAAGACAGACAAGGAACGAAACCAGCGGCAGCTAGGACCTGGCAGGAGAGACCGTGACAGTATATTGATTCATTTTACATGTAGTATTTATATTCAGATAGAGAGAACATTTGCCCAAACACAAGAACATCTGTCAAAACACTGTTAGACGTTATTGACTGATACCGGGTGTGTTTGGATGGGTGTGTTTAAAATATGTGAAACAAATAAGCCCCAAGAGGTTGTTTCTGCAGAAGATTAGATTAAATTGAATTAAGTCGAGATAAACTCTAATACATGTTTGCCGCTTCCTGTGCGCTATTTTTAGTTTCAAATTGTCCTATTGGGCAGCACCCACTTTTGATGTTCGATAATGTAGCCTATTTGTCCGTCAGTCTGTCTGTCAGTCGCACAAGGGGTTTACAGCTAAGCCATTAGAAACAGCCAAGCTAACGAAGGACCGGACACCTGATTCGCCCATGTCCGTTATGCTGTAGCCTATAGCGGACGTTAGCAACGAGACACTGTGGTTAGAAATCAACTCAATTCCCAAAGGCTATGGGTTAGCTTTTCAAATGGGGATGGACATGGGGAAAAGCGAGAGAGAGAGCTGCATCACCCTAGCAACCCAATTGTGCCCCCCCCCCCCCCCCCCTCCGGTCTCCTCTCGGTTGCACTCAAGAGACGGGGAATCGGCGGAAAAGAGCTTGCACAGAAGGTGCGAGCCTCTGAATACTGATAGTATCGAAGGCAACGAAGACCAATCCTGTAGATTAATTTATCTAATGTGACGCAGAAACACGCCTTGTACATTATGGTTTCAGCCTTTGTTGTGCTATATCAGCCTATAGGCCTATGCCACTACTGCTGGTTTGAGACCATTTTTTAAAAGGCTAATTAAATACTTTTTTGTATTTATTTATTTATTTATTCAGTATTTGCATCAAAAGAGAATCATTTGCATGTCTCTGATGCATTTTGTTTACCTTTGTACTATGTTTAACATCACAGGTGTCATCTGGAGCCTGATAAGATTTTAACATGGATGATAACGGTTTCTCGTGTGTTATACAACTACGCCTACGCCTACATTTGTCAACAACAAATCAATATCAAAACAATCGAATATCTCAGGAGATATTTTCAATAAATTAAATGTGTAAGTCAAACACATTTGATTGTTAAGAGTAGCGGCATAATATAACATTTATGTTAATCTACAATCTGTAAAACAGAAACTAAGAGTGGTCGTTTGACAGGCTCTAGTGGAGTTACAGGCTTTAGCTTCACCTAATTTAGATTTGTCTGAGGATGGTGCCTGTGCTGAGGTTGCATCCACTCCAGGTCCTGAAGTTCAGAAACTTAACACAATCTCAAAACCAAACTTTTGAGTTTTCAAGAGAAAAGGGAATGTATTTTAACAGGTAGTGTAATGCTTGTCAGGTACAATACTTTTCTTCCCTTAGAGAGATGGTGCTCGTGGAGGAATTTTAAAATACAGCTACTGGATCATTTAGTGGTGTATTTAAATGAGCAAAAAGTAATCTCCCTGATTCAATCTGCTACTTCTGTCCATAAAAATCTGTTTAACACTGCATCTCCAGAGAAGCCTGGTCTACACCACAAGACCCCCTTCGTCAATTATCCTAGATCACCTCTGTGTTCAAAGGAAAAGTGCAGATGTAATTACTGCCATAAAGTTTGTCATGTCATTACATATTGTTATGCTCTAAAGCAGAAAGAGGCACAGCCCTTCCGTCAGCCAAAAGTTGTTGGCTTGACTAAAACCGTCCCTGCTCCACGTTAACATGGATCCATGTTTTGAACCTTTCACATTTAATGGTTTTCTGTCTCTAGCAGGAAATCCTGAGGATGATCAGTCTGTCCGCCTTCTGAGAGACACTGGAGGTGCGCAGTCCCTCCTTTTTAGTAGTGTGTTACCAATCACTAGCCAATGGGAAATGACATTGCGGGTGGTAGGGTCACACCAGTGTTAGAAGTTTTAGATCATCCCTCTGACCTGTAGCTGATGATCTAGCTCTTTCATTTCCTCATGCCTTCTCTGCCTGTGCATTCACTCACTCTCAAACTTAGAAATTAGGTAAGGATGTAGCTTTATGTGACTGTTGTGATGCCAGCGTTCTCAGGTGAGGATCCACCTGCTGGAGATGCTGGAGGTGGAAGCTGTAATCTCCTTGCCCATTCCTTTATTTTTATTTAACCTTTATTTTACTGGGAGAGCCTTTTAAAATTAAAATCTCTTTTACAAAAGTGTCCTGACATGAAGAACAGCACAACAAATCACAAAGTTTCCATAGACAATCACAAAACACATTTCAATATAAACAGGGTTGGAAAAAATAAATCACATTCACAGAGATACGCCACTAAAAACATTTACATATTATAGAGGCTGACTTTAGGCCCATGATGAAAGAGACAAGTTCCTTAATTTTAAGGTCTGTCTGCAGCAAGTTCCATGTCGATGGGTCAAAACAGCTGAACGCTTTTTTTCCCTACCTAAAAAGAGTCCTGCAAGGGAATGGCCACCAGAGTTACTCCTACAAAGATAGGCAGATAAGTAAGTTGGTAGTAGACCAAGGAGACCTTTGTAAATGAAAATCTGTAAGTGGTTGAGCCTGCACCACAATATGATTGTCTAAGAAGCAAACCTAGGAACATTGGTGGAACAGGTGGCCTTGTAAGCGGTTTTAGCGATCGTCTCAAATGCCAGCAGTTACCATATAATGAATTTTCTTCCTTTGAAGTTCTACTGTTTCAATGAGGTGGTCTCCACCCAATTTATTTGCTTTAATTTATCTCCCCCTAAAATCCATCAGCAGCTTTTTCGTAGAACGCCCTGGATTTTTATGTTTTAAAGTATGATAGAATTGTATTTTGTGGTGATTTTAATATTCATGTTGATAACTGCTCAAATGTTAACGCAGCTGACTTTCTAAACATCATTACATCCTTTAACCTTAAACAGTACATTTGTGAACAAACACATAACCCGGGCCATACCTTGGACCTTGTTATTACCCTGCGTGTGAGAGTTCTCACTGTGGAATCAATAAACAGTGTATATGACCATAAATGCATAGTTTTTACCTGGGAAATGGATTGCATTATCAATGTCCAACCCCACTCTATGGGCTCTCGCATTTTTAATCAACAATCAAATATTGCTCCTCTTAAAGTCAGGTCAAAGCCTACACAAAGAAAGCAGCGTTGGATAAATGAGTATTCGTAGCTGTAAATTAGAGTGTAGGAAAGCAGAGCAGATATGGAAGAAATCAGGTCTCCAAGTACACTATGAGGCTATGAAGGAGTTATTACTATACTACAATAATATGGTAAAGAATGCAAGAGCACAATATTTCTCTGAACTTATCTCTACTCATCAGCATAACCGCAGAGTCTTATTTAAGACTGTCGATCTGTTGATCAGCTGGTAAATCCAACCCCACTTTGTGCCCCAGCTTAAAGTGATGCTAATTGTGATAAGTACTTATTTGATAAAGTAGAGTCCATCAAAGCTTCTATCACCCCTAACGGCACACACTTTAATGTCCATTGATCACCCACCAAAGAACACTTTAAATCACTTTCCTCCCATTTCCTTCTCTGAGCTTTTAGAATTAGTTACTCATGAAACCATCTTCCAGTCCAGTTGATGTCATATAAACAAAGTTTCTTCTCAAAATCATTTAATCTATTGGGCCCTGTCTGCTGTCAGTTTCTAACTGGTACTGGAACAGAGCTTCCATATTATTCCTCATGAGTGCCAGGTGGGTGCTACCATTATGCCTTTAGTTTGAAGAGGTGTTGTCGGTGCTGGGCGGAATTTATCATTTTAGTGGGGGAATTTATCGGGCAACATTTAAAATATTCATTAGAGATTGTTTAGAGCTTTGAAATAGTTTATTATGGAAATATAATTTCCATATATTTTAATTACAATGTCCTTTAGTCAAGTATTTAATATTTTCTGTAATTAAAAGTATTTTTTAGTAGGCCTACTCTATCAGCAAATGTTGAGTGCTATTTTATTTATTGCTGGATTTAAGGTATTGAAGTATTGATGGTGTTTTTTCTAAGTGTTCATTTCTAAAATTGGTTGACAATGTTAATAATGTTAATATTATAATAATGTTAAATACATTAGAACTGTGCATATTTCAATATTTGTTTATTTAGTCATATTGTCATCATAATATTCAATGTTATCGCATATCGCATGTTTTCCTCATATCATGCAGCCCTAGTGTGTTTATATTCAGTCTGTTCAGCGTCCTCCAATTAGGGCAGGTGGTGGTGGGGTTTACAATGTTCACATTTTCTTTTCAATGATGTTAATGGTTATTAGGGCTGGGGATCGTTTAAACATTTTCGATACCAGTACCGATACCAGTACCCTTAAAACGATACCGATACCAATTGAGTACTTCATTCGATACTTTTTTTCAACTTCATTCGATATTAATCATGTGAAAAGAAAGCAATCGGTTGCGTAAATGTCACCACTCCTCCCCATTCAAAAGATTTTTTTTTTTTAAACGATTTACTTGACAAATGTTTTTACTACTATATTAGGTTAATACTAGGTTAAGAGTACTCACCCTTTGTGTGAGTACTCTTAACCTAGTATTAACCTAATATAGTAGTAACCATTTATATACTACATGAAGTTATCGACAGTTGCGCCGTGTCCTGTTGAGATGACGACAACGACGCTGGTGTCGTAGAAGCCGGCTTCTTAAACACTGCAATTCTCCACCCTGAAGTTTGTTCCGTGCTTGATGAGGTGCTTCATCATGTTGCTAGTATTCCCTGTTTTCCCCGAAATTATCTTGCCACATTTTAAGCATCTATTTGTACCCGGCGCCACAGGCGTGTAGTATAGCCATACTTTTGAACCTTTTGCTGCCGGCATCTTGGAATGCTGACCCGCCAACGGCTTCCCGCTTTACCGCCATACAAACTATTGTTGTTTTGCAGTGGTGGACCAATCACACGGCGCATTGAATCGAAGAACGCTTGCGGTGATTGGCTGTGAGCAAAACCATAGAAACAGTGCTTCACAAAAGGTACACAAGGGATGTGCAGTGAGCCCAGTATTTGAATTTATATCTGTATTTGTTGAGGCAGCACAATTATTTGTGTTTGCACTGTATTTGCACTGGCGGTGTACATAGTAATAATAGGGGCGGCTGTTTTGACGCGCGCCGTTCGGCGGCGGTGTGAAGTCCAAAACACACCACTGCCGAACAGCCTCGAAATTGTAATCGAAATTGTTTAATTGAGTGTTTCAGCTCTTTAGTCTGGTGTGGAAAAAATGGAAGCCAATTTCGCAAATGAGAATATGGATCAATGAGCAAAAAAAAAGAAAAAAACATGATTCGACGATCAGTCGACTATAGGCAAGACTTGACAAATCAGATTCGATTATGTAAATTCTTAGTCGGGGACACCCCTAATCAGTAGCGAACCGTGACTCCTAAACCTTGGCCCTCTGACTCCCCTTCCCCTGTCGAGAAAAAAGCAACACACCAGCTTAGCTTAGTGTGTCATCTCTATAGTATTGGACCCTTTTCACAGGTCGTCAGTAGCAGGGTAAAGTAACTTCTTGTTCCTGTTGGTTTTATTTATGTCCGTCACAGCACCAGCATGGTATATATGCAAAATACAATAAGGGTTACCACAACTGGCTCTCGCCTCTGCACCATCTGTGAGCCAGTGGCATCGCTCTCTCTCTCCTTCCCTCCCTCAAGGCACCTCCCTCCAAACTGGGCCTGAGTTGTGTGGCTTCTGCAGGTTTTCAAATGGCCACCCCCCTTTATCGATGTTTCATCGATTTAAGCCCATGACATCTCGGGGGGGCTCGACGGTAGTACCAGCGTCCTGGTACTACCCCCACTGTCCACCACTCAACTATGATGTTGTTAACCCGTCACTTTATACAGATTCCCCAGGATGCTGCCTCTGCCTGCTTAGTGATGTTGGCTTCCAGCCGCTTCCTAGCTGGCCCTTCAATCCTGGGCAGTCCAAATGCTCATTTTTTGAACTTACCTTATTTTGATGGTCAATGTACAGTATATTGACTTGACTAGTTGTGTCTATACTGGTGTACTGCCATACCTAAATGGAACACACCCATAATTAATGTTATGAGCTATACTGTGCTGTGAAAAGGGTCCAGTCCAGCCTTAGCAATGCAATGAGCAAACAGCACGGAGAGTGAGAGTTATCACCAAAACTAAAAAGAGCTATCTCTTTAACAAAATGCAAATCTTCCTAACAAATAATTGCATCATCACACATTTTTATTAAAAGTTAACCTAGTCATGCCCCATATGCTAGCTAGCTAGTTTATTAGCTTGTGATTTGTGTCCCTCATAGAACACACATAACAAAGCCCCCCCATTTAGAGGGAAGATATGATTGGTCAATTGTACTGTCATTCGAAATGAGTCTCTCAATTAATTACTATTACTCGACCTCCTATGAAATTATAGCGGGACCACCAATCACAGAGCTGCATAGCTTTTTCTTCCCAACAACTGTAGTCAACAAAAAATCTGATAGGCTGACAATGGGGGTTCTTTCATTTAACCCTTCACATTCCATCACACATTGAATTGGCAGGTTTGAAGGGATTATTTCCTCAGAAACATTGTTGTTTAGATGTTGATTGTCAAATTATGAATTAATAAAATAAAATGAGAATATCTAGTATATCTTAGAGGGCCCTGATGGTTCCCCTCTAGTATACACTAGGTAAGGAGTGGATGCCGTTGATTGTTCTTTTGTTTGTTAGATTAAGCAGTGTAGTGGGCAGTGTATTTTTGTTAACCTTATGTTTGATGTAAGATTTGTATTTAAATTACAAGCAGTGTAGTTCCATTTTGCTTTTACAAATTTTTTTTGTTTTGGCTCACTCATTGTCCCTTTTCTTTAATACCTTTTAATACACTGGGTGAATTTGAGTTTTTTGTCTTTACTTTGGTTCTGTGGACAGACTGCCTGTCCAATAAATGATCAGTTTTACCATCTTAAATTTTGTTATTTTCCACTCCCCTAGACCTTAGTGGGACGCAACATTTGGTGAACTGAATGCCAGGGTTGGTTGGTTGGTTGGGGAGGGGGGGGTGTGGGGGGAATTCTCCATGGAAACTGTATCGTCATGACAACCTTCAACAGTAGGTGAAAACGAAACAATAAAAATGAGATTTACTTGGTGGCAGGAATGGGTGTAACACTAGTACACATCGGAAAACGGGCAGATGCTATGATGAACAGCAGCAGCTTGTTTTGATGGTATCATTACAATACAGGATGATTCAACCATGCTGGGGCTTCTTGCCAGCCAATTATCTCCATTGTGACTTGTGTAAGATATATCCTCACTGGAATTATGTAACCTATTGGGATGACATACATTGTAGTGTGACTGCTAAGTAACACACAACCAAGGCCTATATTTATTGCTAGGTATTTTCCAGTGAATTTAAATTACAGAACTAAAATTAAGGTAATTAATAAATGTTACGTTACTTTCGGTGTGGTCAGGTTGTAACTGAAGTTGCTACCAGAGTACAAAGTGGTTGTATATAATGAATGCGATGTATATAATTGTTGTGAATATGTCCCACTTAAGAAAAAAAAGTATTCATCTGTGACATCTCAGAACAATGTATCAGAACAAATATTCTGAGTCCCCGTCAGGTTCAGCCAACCAACTTCTTTCATTTAGCATAAGTCTGTGTTGTTGTTGTTGTTGTTGTTGCTGCTGCTGCTGCTGCTGCTGCTGCTGCTGCTGCTGCTGCTGCTGCTGCTGCTGCTGCTGCTGCTAAACAAACAAGCGTGTCTGCTTTCATATGCATGTGTCTTGGTCTCGGTGTGTTTGTGACTCACAGATGTCACCCCGTCCTCCCCCTTGCTGACACCATAGCGCACCACTGCGCACTCTTCATCGCTCCACATCAAAACACTCCCTACGGGCCACAGCATTAATGATGTCACCCTGCTCACACTGATGTGTTGCTGCCAGTGTGTGCATGTGTATGTGCCTCTCTTTGCGTTTCCTTGCCAGTGTTGCCGCGCACGTGTGTCATGGTTACACAAATGTGGTTGCACGAATGTGCGCTTTGTGTGAGAGGGAAGTGGTAGTGAGAAGGGGGAGGGTGGGTGGCTGCAGCTGAACAGTGATTAGTGTTGCCTGTCATTCGAAAATCTCCATGGAGATGAGTTCTCCGCTTCCATCTGTGTACCTTTGGTACATAATCATGAAGGCATGAGCGAGCCATGGCTGTGATGTGACTTCCATTCCATTTCCAGCGACCGCAAGACTACACTTCATCATCACTATAGCCTATATATAGAGAGAGGTGATTAACAACACAATGACGGTGTACTGTGCAGGAAGTAGAAAAATGTCACTAAAAAGTCCAAGGAGAGAAATGACACAAAAATAATTATTCATGCATAGAAAAACATGTCTACATGGACAAGATACTGGAACTACTGCTTGGCGTTGGACAGACGACATTAGACGTTAGTTTGACCGGGCTTCACCCCATACCAACCCACCCACAGCATGAAAAGAAACTGCATGGTTCCCTAGTTCCTTAGAAATCACAGAGCTTAGAAAGATTCAGAAAAATATCAAAATAATAGCCTTTTCCTTTTGGTTACTTGAAAAGTGTTCATAACGCACATGTATACATTATGATTGATATACATAGAATAAGAATGTTTTATTTATTATTATTCAATATATTTATGCATTGCTACATATAACTGTGCTTTTACGTAACTACAGACTTTTGTGTCAGCATAACAATTGGCCTTAAAAGTTATCAAGATACAGTGACATTTTAATTTCTTTATTAGACATAAGGCAACTATGGTAGACCATGAGAAATATGTCACCAGTGAAAGAAGCCTTCACTCCCCTGATTCCCAGTGCAAAAAAAAAACATGTGAAATGGTTTACACTGATCTAACACATGTGAAGGTGTCAGGGAACAAATTGAATTACATTACTGCACGCATTTAAGATGCATTACTCCACATTAGGCACGACTGAAACTGATGTCACAGTATGTATCTCTTCTACACTTCCAGTTTTGATGTTTCATGAAATTCTACAATGCTATCCAATAGTCTACTGTACATTTGGTCCTGCTCTCAACCAGTACTGACGTGCCAATGGTAAACACAGTTAACATAATAGACAGACAACAGCATTCCATAGATGTTCCCATATATTTCTTTTTTTTTGTACATAGATTCCTTGACAGGTTTTGCCTGAGCAGCATTTGTGCAGACAGCTGTCTCCTGACAAATGTCTGAACTTTGTCCCAGTGGTCTGTGTCGATGATTGAATGGTGGCACAGCAGAACACACACACACACACACACACAGAAGCCCTGTTGTGTTTATCATGACATATGAGGACCAGGGAAACGTGAAGAGTGATCCTTGTCACTCCACTGTGTCAGCTTGAGTTTGAACGCCAATTGCAGGCTTGAGTTTAAAACTTGAGATCATAGTACTATTGTTGCTTTTCAATCGCATATTTGTTAAATCCCAACTCTACAAACATATATATATATCTATATATATATATCTATATCTATAGATATATATATATATATATATATATATATTATTTTAACTTCTTGACACCTAGATTTGACACCGTATGACACATTTATTGAGCTAGCTTTCTTGAAGAATATCAAAGTTGAAAGTTCAAAAATGAACTTGATGTAATCGTAACAGCACGCTATTTTATTTTACTAGAGCCTAGTTTGTGGATGTATGAAGGCAATGTGATCCTAATCAAAAACACATTGAATAGAAATATATAACTGCTGATAACAGACTGACAACAGACTGTGACAAGGTCCGACACATCCATAAACGATGCTCATATGAGCTGTAATGGTTTTTAATGTATTATACAATGCTAGACCATGCAATACATGCTTTGAAAATGTGTTAAAACAGAAATGAGTGATATGAGTGAAATAGTGATGGCGTGTCCACTAAGCACATGTTCCTCTACCATCTGTTTTTTTTGTTGGGGTAGTTCATGGGAGAAGAAAGTACTTGAGTCCGGACAAAAACACGATCCCGTCCACACAGTTCATTCGTTGAATTCCCAAATGGTCCTTGGTTCATCACAAGATCGAGGTCGCTCTTTCTTGAGCCGAATCAGGTGAGGGTTGTGACCTCGGGCTGGGCATAGTTTCCTGTTGCAGCCAGGAAGTCTTTACAGCTCTCTTGATATGGAGGAAACACACAGCACAGAAAACAACTCAGCAATATGATGCAGTGGATCACAACAAGCATAGAGGGACAAACGCTGCTGGATATAGATAGGTCCCTAATGGTATCAAGCATTTTGGAAGAGGACGACAGCAGATCAGATCAACAGAGGCCCATACAGAAGCATTTTGGGTTTGACTGAGCATGACACTAATGGGACTGTATTAGAGGCAGTCATCATATGGGAATATAGAAACCCATCCGTGCTCATCTGTCTTTGCCCTGTTGAACAGTGAATCTACATCTGAATATGCACTCTAAATTACCTAGCTGTTGTACCGTCGACATCATGGTGGCGTTGTTTGTGGTGGTGGTGGCTAAAGGGTAACAGGCTAACATTCATAAATGTAACCTCTACCATTTCAGCTTCACCTTTTCTTTGCTTCTACCACCGCTAGGCAAGCATTTCCTGTAACTGATAACCATCTAAGTGTTTTCAGAGCTGCCTGCTTGCATCTTAGTCCCTATTTCCTGCCATATTGCGCTGCTAGCATATTAGCCATACCCTACATCCTGTGCAATCCAAGAATTAGCTTGGCCACATCCCCTATGGGCCCCAACTCTGACAGGCATTCATAATCCATTTGAGCCTTTCCAATTTTTAAACAGCTGTAAACATTGTAGACCTACAGGGTTCTGCATAGTTAATTGAATATTGACAGATTGATGGATACATGACGGAAAGTTTAATGGTACCTTTTTAATTTTTTTCAAATACATACGCACATACACAAGGGAGCTTACCTTACACAACTATAGACAGAGATAATTGTTATTGTCTTCCATTTTCGCATTGAGTTTTATATTTTTATAGACAGATTTATGTATCTTCTAACTAGTTCTCTCATACAGGCTCCCAACTTCTCAATTGAGTTTTTCCAGTGCAAGCGGTCATTCTTTGTCAGGTTTAGCTCTTAAGTTAATGGCATCAATTGCCATAGGGGAATTACCTGGCTCCCAGCATTTTCCCACTACCACCCATCACCAGCCATCCAATCAAAATGCAGCCACCTTCTCACCCCACCTATCAGGTGGACTGCAGGGCTGGAGTCTTGTGCTTTGTATCTTTATGTCAAGGCATTAAGATGCATTTGAGATTTGGCATTTCTAGCTATGAAAAAGTAAACTGAAGGCGACCCAGTTAAGGACCTTTAGCATTATTAGTCTGACAACAGTATAAACAACAGTATAATGTACAGTATGGCGACAGTTGGGATATAGTGTTTTTACATTCTAGCTGCGTCACCGTGTATTCAGCCTTTACTTCTTACATTGTGTTAAAGTTCATTAAGCTACCAAAATATCCAGAGGACTAAATATTTTGTTTAGCATTAAGGCATACAGAGGTAGATAGATGTATTCAGAATTAGATGGCTATTTCCCAGATAAATAATGCATGTATACAATATTTATATAGGCTTCTGCAGTGTTAGTTTTAGTGATATAATATTATTAAAATCTATAAGTGCTCTGCTCTGGGCTGTTCATTTCAAATGTTGGGGAAATTTGCGATTGTACATCATTGCAACCCAGGTTTCCCTCCAGAGGAAAGACACGCATAAAGGTTTTCTTATAGTCAAGATCTATATTTGTCAGTTGAGCTGGTGGGTTTGGTAAAATGTCATGAATAGACTGCCTCTATATAGTACATGTTTGTTATTGTTTGTATCTCGCCATCATTAACCCGTGTGAATTATATTACATATATCAAATTTGCAAACTATAAATAATAAAAACATATACTGTACACCAGAGGGAGGCTGGTCTGTGGAGGCTGAGGAGCTTGCTCCTCCTCTATTTTTGAGAGGCAAGAGGGAGATGAAAATATAAAAAATAAAATGTGTCTCTTCTTTCGAAAAATAACCATTATTGAAATCTGATTAAAATGCTTCAACAGCGACACCTGTAGGGCAGGCAAGAGGGGAAAGGGCAGTCTGTGTGAAATTGCGGTGGGGGGCAGAGGAGGACGGACTTCTGCTGTCCTCCTTAGGGTGGGATCTCTTATCAATTTAATGGCCAATAACAGGGTGTTGTCCTAGGGAGTTGCTGCAATCACGACTGGACGTCCGGCCACTGCACTGGATGGCTACCAGCTGCTCACTAGCCAGCACCTCATCATCATGGACAAATTCATTTAATATTTCTTTGTATTTTAAATGCCTGCTGGAATATTATGTGTCACTTATGGCACCCATTGCACTCCTAACATCCCTGGAAGGAGGGTTCCCCCACTCTGCGTCTCTTCTCAAGATTTCTTCCTGATAATCAAGGGAGTTGTTTCTTGCTCTTTGGAGGGCTGGGGTTATGGGTGGCCTGTGAAGCCCTTTGAGACTGTAACTGTGGGCTATACAAATAAAATTGACGTGACTTGACTTAACAGATTAGCACTTTCATGCTAAACTGTTATTGGCCAAAACACGTAAAATGGTGCTCCATCCTCCCTAACCAATCAACGACCAGAATACAATATTGACATCGCGTTGGTCCAATGATAATTTTCAAATTACATCTTCAATTCTCACCATTGTATTGTATGTGATTGTGACGAACTGGCGGTAAAGCGATATAGAATTACTCATTCATGATATAGATTTACAAATTGTAGTCTAGCTTTAACAAATGTTATACTATGTATGTTATAGTCAAAAATTGCTTCGTATTTTCAAAATGGAGTTGGTCGGGTGAGGTGTACACGACACATCCGTGTCGGGATCCGATAATGTGTTGGGGTTTTTGCGTCCAAAATAATTTTGTGATGGTGTGCTGGCTAGATGCTAGAATGCTAATAATAGCTAATGGATGCTAATAATAATGCAACTCGGACCAAAAAATGACACGGTGAGTAATGCCAACCCCATTTTATTCTTTGCCATACCAACAAAAACAACAATAAACACTCAAATGAGTGCATGTTGTTCAAAAGCTAGATGGCATCATTACGAGATGGTATGATCATATGAATGCTAATTTTGTATAAGCAAAGTAGTCTGCATTTATCGTGTGCCAACACTACAGAGTAGCCTATGACTTGTGTGTGTATGTGTGTCTGTGTGAGTCTGTTTTTTGAAAACATTGTGTGAATACATTGTGGGATTATCAAGAATGTTGACTCTTGCTCAAAATATGATTTATTTGATTAATAAATGCCCCTTATTAGGGATGTGACAGAGTAATCGGTTATTCAATTATTCATTCATGACGGCAGTAACCGAGTGGGACTGGGACCGATGAGTGGATCTGAAAGCCACTGATGTCCACGCAGCAATCCTACGTGATATTGTACTGTAGTTTTGCTTTTTGCGTTATTACACATTACACATATTACACATTTGTTTAAACAAATTGATTGGCTTCAGAAATTAAAAGGACATATGCAAAATCTGTTTTTATTTATTTTATAGAATAATAATCATTTGTGAATTTCCGTATGAATCTGCTTCTTGTTTGTGTCACGCTACAAATATTAGGGAATATATGCTTTGGGCTTAACGGAAAAACCCAAGCTGGCGTTGGATAATTAGGCATGTCATTGAATGTGCAAGGGAGACAGACGAGATGAGAGGATGAATGTGTACTCAGATGGGAGATCCACACTTTCACATTTTCAGATCACTACAATGTAAGGCCAATTGATTGATATTATTTGCTGCAACAACAATAGATTATTAGCTGTTTGGCATCTGTCAATATTTCGGGTACAATGCAGCTGCAAAGATTTTACACCAGGAACATTTCTACCGCATTCGGCACCAGCAAGGTGTTCATTTCTGATTTCAAAAATGGTATTTGGCATGCAATCAAATCTCTTACAACTACAGACTACTGTGTGTGTGTGTGTGTGTGTCACTCACCGGTTCGGATGGTGGGCTCTCCCGGACAGGAGAAGTCCCCAGAGGTGAGCAGAAAGCAGGTGGCCTCCTTCTTGCTGGTCTTGTCACGTGTCCGGGAGCAGCGCAGGGACCACCTCTCGCTGGGGGACAGCGGCTGGGTCAGGCTGCAGCCCTCCTCCTCCGATTGGGCCACGTTGGCGTCCCCATTCTGCTTGGAGTCTGACAAGATCAACAACACACACACACTCGCTCGTGTAAATGTCAAAGCTTTTACCAAGCAACCCTCGGGGGCTCCGGAGAAAAGGTAGAGGTAGATTACGTGGCGAAACAAATGAATATGTATGTATGTATTTCTGGGATGACATCCAATTTGACATGAATCTTAGAGTAATTGGATGGTGGTGCGCTATTATAACATGTGACCGAGTCACACACCCACCATGGCATAGCTTGTTCTGTTTAAATCCCTTTTGAGTTGATTAGGTTTTGATTAACATCAATGCTGGCTGGTTCGTACATGTGTGATACAGGTGTATGTAAGAAAATTGTCAAGGCGCAAGACACGCCAGCTTCCTGAAAACAGCCCCTTTAATGATGTGCAAGGGATCTTGTGAACATAAAACAGATGTTTACTATCAACTTTGATGTATCACAAATGTCTTATAGTACTTATTTTTTATTCTAGGGGTAATTAATGCAGTATCATTTTTGAAGCACAAATTGTTGTTGGTTGCTAGTGAATAAGCATCAGGTTATATATACCATGAATAATAAAACATGAAGCTCATTTAAGATTAACTAAACCAATTAAATACTATTGGGAAACAACCTGGCAGTATGTGACAGTCACTACACTAAATCATAATATGAGAAATAAAATAACGTCAATGTCAGTTGGAGAACAAGAGTGTTGTGCTCATGGTCTAACCTGAGCGATTCCTGGCAACGCTCTCATCCGTGGCCAGGGGACATGTGTCGCTCTGGGTGCTGTCTCTATGGGAGATGCTCTCCGACTTCCCCATAGACACGGAGTCTGTAGGGGCCTCCGGGTTGGGGTTATGCTTCTTCTTCTTCTTGGGCAGCTTCTGCTTGGCCATGGCCAGTGAGTAGTACATCCCAAAGTTGTTGACGATGACCGGCACGGGCATGGCGATGGTCAGTACTCCAGCCAGCGCGCACAGTGCCCCCACCATCATGCCCAGCCAGGTCTGGGGGTACATGTCGCCATAGCCCAGCGTCGTCATGGTGACCACCGCCCACCAGAAGCTGATGGGGATGTTCTTGAAGTGCGTGTGGTTGGCGCCCGTGGGGTCATTGGGGTTGGCGCCGATGCGCTCAGCGTAGTAGATCATAGTGGCGAAGATGAGCACGCCGAGCGCCAGGAAGATGATGAGCAGCAGGAACTCGTTGACGCTGGCCCTCAACGTGTGGCCCAGCACGCGCAGCCCCACAAAGTGCCGTGTCAGCTTGAAGATCCGGAGGATCCGGACAAAGCGCACAACTCGCAGGAAGCCCAGCACATCGGTGGCCGCCTTGGAGGACAAGCCGCTCAGGCCCATCTCCAGGTAGAAGGGCAGAATGGCCACAAAGTCAATGATGTTGAGCATGTTCTTGATGAAGAACACCTTGTCTGGGCAGCAGATGATTCGCACCAGGAACTCAAAGGTGAACCATACGACGCAGATGCCCTCCACCACGGTGAGTATGGGCTTGGTCACTATCTCCCACGTCTTCACTTCCTGCGTGATGTTACCCACAACCACCTGCTCCGTTCGGTTGTGTATGTCGTTGAAGGCTTGGTGGGTCTCCAGGCAGAAGGTAGTGATTGACACCAGGATGAAAAAAAGAGAGGCAAATGCGACTCCCTGAAAGAAAGAGGAAATACAAGTTAATGGAAGCAGATATAACATGCATCCTCATGCACCGCTGTCATATGGTGTTTTAGCTGTCAGAAGAACAATCCTTCCACCTGATTGGCCACCAAAAGCTGTGGTTTCAAGATTAGCGATTCTGTCTGTGAGAAAGCTCTGACAAATTTCTCAGAGAAAATAGCCCCCATTTCAGATCAATTACAGCCATACACACACTCACAGAGTCACGCTGTGAGACAAAATGAGATTCCATTAAGTTCAGCCATCTTGGAACCTGCCACTCACTGACAGCAGTAAACTGCTGGATGTGCACTGACATATGTTTTGTTTTACTGACAAAAAAAACTTGAAATTTTCTTCAAATGAAAGTCAAAAGCAAATATGATGGGTTGCTAGAGAGAAAAGAGATAACAATAAGTGAAATTTCCCTATGCATATTATGTATGTATCCCCTGAATTTCCCTCCTGGGAGTAATAAAGTGTTATCTTATTTTTTTAAATATTAAATTTAAAAAAAACATGAATTCTCAGTTTTTTTGGTTGCTTTTTTGCTTTTTTGTGATTTTGCACCACCAATTCTGAGCATATAGCCTAATTCCACCAATAATGACACAGTTTGGACCTGATTTACTCTTAAAGTAACAAATAGGCAACAGGGACACATACTAACACCATTCAATTCCTGAATGTTCACATCACATTATTTTTCTAGGTTTCGCCTTTCACCAAATATCCTGTTTAACTTTTAAAAACACACATCACATTACAGAAACAATATATGCTGGTCCATTCCCTCTCTTAGGGATATGAACGGTTTCCAAACAGAGTGAAACAGGACAGTGTCATCATGTGTTGTTGTATACAGTGTTGTATTGAGTGTCTCAATGACATGCCACCATGGACACTTTTATCCAAAGCGTCTTACAATACCATGAGTGCATACTTTTTTTTTTTAAGCATGGGTGGTCCCAGTGGGAATAGAAACACCTAGCCCTGGCAACTTTAATGCCATGCTCCACCAGTTGAGCTAGTCAGGACCACTAAATCGAAATCAATGGACACAATGAAAAACCTCCCTTGTCTTTGTGTTACAAATCTGCATTTCATATCTAATTACATTCGTGAATCAATCAATCCTTATGATGGCAGGTGTTGCCTTGCCTTGTAAAGTTGCCTTGTAAAGTTGTCCGGCAATAACCAGATCCAACACAAAAGCCACAGCAGTTTGTGTTTGTGTTGACATTCATTCTGTGCAAACTAAAATACAGTCATTAATGTTCACAATAGTCTGGACAGATTGTAATGCTGCACCAAGCCTTCTCATCCTCCAGCTGGTTAAATATGTACCTGTGCCATGGATGCACTTATCATCCGGCTTCCTCTGTCACGCTACACACAAATCAATCAGCACTATAGTGTTTGGGTCTATGGTCAGAAATACAACATGCAAGCATGGGTTCAATACCCATTACACCCAATGCATTGCAGGACAGCTAATCCTCCCAACGATGGGAGCAAGTGAGATACATACACTGTGCAATGTTAAGTGATTTAACAGTTTTTATTCTTTAATCTTTACAGTCATTACTTGCTATGCTCATGACCCGGGTCTCTCGTGCATTCATATCTTTGGATGTCACCTGCTGTCACAAGTCACGACTAAAAATGTATTCAATGGAGTTAATTAATTAATTCAATAGGGATTTAATAGAGGGCTGCCTCTATTAAAGTATGGATTTAGTAACTTGTATTTGCCATTAAGTGCTTTCTATGTCGGAAAAAACACAATACTCGGGGCTTTGTAGCAATTGAAACATCCAATGTCCCACATGATAACTACTGGCTGATGATATCTGCACTCAACCATTACAATTGTCTGTGGCTCCATCCGGAGTGTATTCAGTCTGACAGAGATTGCGTCTGCCCATTATATTAAGAGCTCCAGTACCCAGTGGACCTATGAAGACCAGAGCACAAGACCCCTTGACCCTGACCCCATCCTTATAAGAGTTCCCCCGCGTTGCGTGGCTACCGATGCCCTGCGCATTACAAGAACAACTGTGTGCCCATGTGGGAACTGTTGCTCTGTGTAGGCTAGTTAAGTTTTGCTATGAAGCCGAGATACAGAGTAGCCACATGCTGCCAAACAGTGGAAAATTGGCACAGGCTGTGACTAATCAGTAGAGCATCAGTAGATTATAACTGATGATAACCACCAATTCTAAATCCACGTTGCTGTTATGTTTCAAATACATTTTCCATTATATTTCTGAAAATAAAATAAAAAAGGAATAATTTTAGATATTTCTATACCAAAAATCACTTCAGTGAAGATGCATAATCATGCAACTAGAACAAACATTTCTGCACTTTAATTGGAATGACATTTCCAGACAATTAAACTTTTAGTTAAATCGCTTCAATAGGTTGTAAATGTAGATTATATATATACCAATACTGATATTAGTACTTTTTTAATATTCTATGGTATTTTTAGAACATATTAGGCCACATCTATCAGACACAAGCATGCTAGACATGCAAAGACACGAACACATGTACACACAAACACACGCGCACACACACGTACGCAGCCGCACACACACATACATTTTCATTATGTTCTACTGATTCACAATTTCCTACCCTGGAGCTCCGCAGACAATGAAGATGGACATGCAGCTGGGGCCAGATAATGAAGGCGGTCCAGGCAAACAAACAAGTATTTTGAGGAGTGAATCATATGAACACCACATGTGTCTGGCAGCGCTTGGTGCGGACACTTAGCGCTAACCCTGTAGCAGCAGCTCATTATAACAATTCACTGAGACACTCCATCAGAAAAGACACGCCTTGTCACCAGGCTTTCTCCTTTTATCAAAACAAAGCACTGCTAGTGCTTGTTTACCTGAGAGTATTTTATAGTCCTTAAAAGGGCTATAAAATACCATTTAATTTGAGAAAATAATATTTTATCAGTTATACCGATAACTCAAAATTATATTATTCCATAATGCCTACATATGCGATGCGAGTCATTTATATCCTACCAAAGCAATATATTTTTTAAGATTTAGTGCTCCGACTGCTTCTTACATTTTGATGACATGAACACATACTGTTAAATGCATGCAAAACCATGTACAATTCAGTGCGATGGGTGAAAAATATTTCCCTGCCTCACCTTTAGACATGCCACGCTGCTACTCTGCACCTTGTGTTGAAATTAGCATACCATAAACACTACTGTATGAAACCCTTGCACGACATACCACTTGCTCCAGATAAAACTGCCGCCCCAAAAAACTCAAAACTGTGCCGTCTGTATATATATTTTTATATATATATATATATATATATATATACAGTATATATATATATATATATATATATATATATATATATATATATATATATATATATATATACACTCACCGGCCACTTTATTAGGTACACCTTGCTAGTACCGGGTTGGACCCCCTTTTGCCTTCAGAACTGCCTTAATCCTTCGTGGCACAGATTCAACAAGGTACTGGAAACATTCCTCAGAGAGTTTGGTCCATATTGACATGATAGCATCACGCAGTTGCTGCAGATTTGTCGGCTGCACATCCATGATGCGAATCTCCCGTTCCACCACATCCCAAAGGTGCTCTATTGGATTGAGATCTGGTGACTGTGGAGGCCATTTGAGTACAGTGAACTCATTGTCATGTTCAAGAAACCAGTCTGAGATGATTCGCGCTTTATGACATGGCGCGTTATCCTGCTGGAAGTAGCCATCAGAAGATGGGTACACTGTGGTCATAAAGGGATGGACATGGTCAGCAACAATACTCAGGTAGTCTGTGGCTTTGACACGATGCTCAATTGGTACTAATAAGCCCAAAATGTGCCAGGAAAATATCCCCCACACCATTACACCACCACCACCAGCCTGAACCGTTGATACAAGGCAGGATGGATCCATGCTTTCATGTTGTTGACGCCAAATTCTGACCCTACCATCCGAATGTCGCAGCAGAAATCGAGACTCATCAGACCAGGCAACGTTTTTCCAATCTTCGATTGTCCAATTTTGGTGAGCCTGTGCGAATTGTAGCCTCAGTTTCCTGTTCTTAGCTGACAGGAGTGGCACCCGGTGTGGTCTTCTGCTGCTGTAGCCCATCCGCCTCAAGGTTCGACGTGTTGTGCGTTCAGAGATGCTCTTCTGCATACCTCTGTTGTAACGAGTTACAGTTATTTGAGTTACAGTTGCCTTTCTATCAGCTCGAACCAGTCTGGCCATTCTCCTCTGACCTCTAGCATCAACAAGGCATTTGCGCCCACAGAACTGCCGCTCACTGGATATTTTCTCTTTTTCGGACCATTCTCTGTAAACCCTAGAGATGGTTGTGCGTGAAAATCCCAGTAGATCAGCAGTCTCTGAAATACTCAGACCAGCCCGTCTGGCACCAACAACCATGCCACGTTCAAAGTCACTTAAATCACCTTTCTTCCCCATTCTGATGCTCGGTTTGAACTGCAGCAGATCGTCCTGACCATGTCTACATGCCTAAATGCATTGAGTTGCTGCCATGTGATTGGCTGATTAGAAATTTGCGTTAACGAGCAGTTGGACAGGTGTACCTAATAAAGTGGCCGGTGAGTGTATATATATGCGTGTGTGAGGGGGGGGGGGGGGGGGGGGGGAGTCTAACAGGTCCCAGCGGTATTTTGTGTATTCACATGCCAAACGGTTTACACCAGACCTAAACATACTGGCATATCTGCACACCATCCTCTCCAAAGGCACTCTGGAGCGCCAATCAAAAGTCTTTAGTCCTTCATAGTGCGGCGGTGACATGCAGAAGTTATGTGTGCTTGTAAACACTGTTGTACCAGCAACACGTGATTATTGGAAGTCACTGAAGAGAACTCCTTCCAAGTTTGTTGGCGAAACATATTCATCGGTAAAAAACAAACAATCTTTTATGATTCATCTGTCCGGCCAGACTACAGCTATATACTACACTATATCTTCAGTTTGTTTCATGACGCAGGAGAATGGGGCGAGAGCATAATTTCCGGTAAGGCATAATTTCTGGTAAAATTTAAGGGGCCGAGGTTTCTGAGCGGCCGTTCTCGCCACCATTCTAGCAACTAACTTGCATTTAGTAATCCCCTGTGTGTTAGTGATGTGTTTCCCTGTGCGTGAAGCATGTGTCGCCCTGTCTGTGGTGTTATGTGTCTATGTGTCTCTTGCCCTTAACCCTGGGGGCCCTGAACAGTCTGTGTACTTATTTTTGGACACCGGGGGAACTGCTAAATGTTACGATTTAGTATTAGAACATTCAACCACTGTCGCAGTATTGTCACAATACTTAAACAGTTCACAGAATCGCTATTCCCAGGAAATGCTAATATATAATAGCCTACATTTATTTATAAACTAGAAAAGGACACCTTTTATTTTATTTTGGAATCTTTGTTTATTTGTGTATTTTTGTTTATTCATATATTTTTAATAAATGTTCCTATGAAAACAAAGATAGCAAGGTAGCATCATAAAATTGCATCAATGATTAACTGCCAACGCCTGCCTACTAATATAAAATTGGAGGAACCGAGAGATGCAAACACGGGATAATGGTTATAATGCCTGCAGAAGGTCAGCAGGTGCTCCAGCAGTCTATATACCAACAACAGCTCCACCAGACTCTCCAGAGGGGACACATGTCAGGAGCCAACCGGCGAATTCAGAAGGCGTGCCAAGATGGCAGGACCCAGGCCAGGCAGCTGAAGAGGCCGGAAAGAAGCAGCAGCTGAGCAGCTGTCCAATCACAGTCATCCCCTACAGCTGTGGACCGTCACCTGCAGCTGCTTCTTATAAAGACAGACCGGTTCCCCACACAGAGTGGAACAAGTGCTCATTTTCTACTATTAACAACATGTAGCAAATACCCAGAAAGAAACCCTAAAAGAAAAACGGTGCACCATTCCATGGCATGAAACATTCAAGTAACGCCCTTTTCAAACAGATGCGCAGCAACTCGCCACCTCCAGTCATTTCAATGAGGGGACGGCAGCTTCGATCACGGTGGTAGGGGTATAAAGGGCACAGATTTTGCTCAAAGTTCACCATGAATTTTGTGTGGTAACTGCCTGGCTTTGGCCAATCAATTAGAAGGGGCGGGCATCGAACTTCAGAGAGAAGTGCAATGGAGGTGCTGATAATGCTGCTGTCTGAATACCCGGAACTGTACAACAAGGCGCTAGCTAGTTATAAGGACAACATGAAGAAAAATGGTCTGTGATGAAATGTCCACCAAACTCAATGCATTTTTGATGTTTTATTTAGAAAAAAACAATACATTCCACTTGCAAATCAAATGGTGGAACCAATGATATGAGCCTATGTTTGGGGAATTATTTACACAGCGCCAAGCTAGCTTGAACAGCACAGCAAATCAATTGAAAACCACCCATTTGTTGAAATGTGATGTACACACTTCTGTAGGCTACAGTAGGTGGCCGTATGCATATTCATGTTGTTTGCGATTTATCATTTAAACCGAGAGACAGAGAGGGTTGTACCAACGCTATGATGTTCACCAAGACACATTGATGTCATTGCAGCCTTAGGCCGTAGCAGCAGCTGCTTTTAAAAATGCTTTCCTTTTTTGGGGATTGCTTTTGTTTTTTGGGGAACGCTGTTTCAGGGAGGCGGTTGTCTGGGTTGCTGCTGCGTGCAATGTGAAAAGGGCTTTAAAATATTTAGTTACTTCATGTGAATGTGTATTTTAAAAGTAAATCTAGTTGAAAATTGTGATGTCATGCTGTGAAGAATCTTTAAATCATGAATAACAGCAGCATTTAAAAACACAATAAAAGCCTTTATGATGTAGCCCTCTACTTGCATGAAAAATACCTTTAATGTAAGAATATGTAGTACTTGCTGTATTGCAGGTGCATGTATTGGAGGAAAAACTGAGTGTTTGCATTAGAAAGCCTTAACTTAACCCTCGCTGGTCACCTGCGGTTGAACTACTGTCAGAACTCCTTTCAATGTAGTCCAAATGTCAAACATGCACCTACGAATAGCGAAGGGAAGGAATAAATAAATCCACACTGAAGTGAGTGTAGCTGTATCCTTTACAATCCTTGTCACACATAACTGCTACTTATCTCAGTTGATATTTTCAGAAATACAAATTTGTTGAGAGCTCTGAGCTCTGATACGGAGCACAATCCCATGGCCGATATAATAGGCTACTATATATGTCCTAAAAAAATACATAAAACAGTTGTATTGTTCGAGTGGAGTCGCTTGTGACGAATGTGAACCATTTGAGTCATAAGAGAGAGTTGTACATTTAATCAACCCTCACTCTAATGCATCTGCTGCTCTCACAGCAAGGTGAACCGTTTTCTTATCAGCAAACATCGAAGGCTTAGGCACAACAAACAAACATAATTACATAGGATTAGAACCCCCCCCCCGACCCTCCTACACACAAACACACACACACACACACACACACACGCACACACACACACACACACACGCACACACACTGAGATCCTAGTCTCTAGAGTGGTTGATAGGTGACAATTCATCAAGCGCTGGGCTTATAGAGCTGCTATGTATAGAAACTGGCAAAGGAGGAGAGGGCTAGCAGACTGGACAGATTCTCAAAGCCTTCTGAAAGACTTATTTTTGTTTGTTTTTCACAATGAGTCACCATGAAATACAGATGGATACATGTTGGCACTAGTGTGCCGTAGTAAGATTTTTTTAATTAAATAAATTGTGCCTTATTGACTCTTACCTTATTTTGGAGTGAGTAAAAGAGGCCATTGTTATGATCATTTTGATATTACATCTCTTGTTGCAATCCGAGATATGATTGTTCACTAACCAGCTTGGCGGGTCTGGCTCTGCTCTACAGTGGCAGTGTAAACAGTAAAGCGTTCTTCTATTTACACTGCCTCTGTGCTATTACTACTCTGGATGTGTGTATGTACAACATTGGCTATTCTGAAAAACATGTTCAAAAAAGGGTTGACTTTATTTTATAACTTCAACAACCATTAACTTTGCATGTTTTCCAAAGCATTGGTGTATTGTTCCAAAATCACAGGTGACATTCTGAAATGCTAAACATTATGGATTTGGAGTTTCCAATTGTAAATTGATTTCTTTATCTTCTTGGGTGCATGACATGCAACACCAACAGTAATAGAGATCTAATAAAAAACAAAGCATTACAATCGAGCGCAGTGTTTTTCCATGTCTGTGTGTCTATATTACTTACATGCTGGCATTTAAATAGATAGCCAACTAGTTTTTAAACGTCATGAATGGAGCAAAGTGGTACAAAAACCACTGCTTTTAGTGTTAGCTCCCCTTACACTGGAAGACACTGGTCCATGTTGATATTGTAGCAGATATGGTGTGCAAATGATGGACCTTTGCTTTTAAGAAACACATTATGTGAGATGGACTTAAAGGCTCTTTAAAAATAAAAAGGCCATAATGGTAACATGAGTCTCTGTAAATGCACTCTGCAGCCTTTTAGGGTGCACATATCTTAGAGCATACATGCATACATACATGCATGAACGGAGCAGGGAGGTCGAGACATTGAAGTCAGATACAAATACAGAGAGCTTATCATCAAGGTCCAGAATGCCTTAATACTTCATTATGTTCAGTATGTTCTAATGGCCAATGTATTTTTATTTACTTTATTTTCTTTTATCGAGGTAAACCATCATAATAAGCTGAAGACTTCAATCTTCAGTCTTCCCATCATAAAAGTGATGAGTATAAAAGTGGGAGTATAAAAGTGATAGTCACAGGGTAGAGCACATACTGCTGCTGTAGCTGCCATTACTGAAAGCTAAATAAGAGATGTTTGAAAAAGTGTATTAGCACTAATCGTACATTGAGAGAGACCTTTCCTATATGGATTTATATTTTATACTGATACACTTGATAGCTATTCACCGCCATTGCTAATGTCATTCAATACCTGTGCTTTCAGATTTACCTCCATAAGGCCTACTTTCTCGCTTTGTTGCACATCCATTTGCTACAAAATACGTTTCAAGCTCTCTATTATTCTCTCAGATGAACACACTCAACAGGCATTTGTGGCTTGTAGGCTATCGACTAAAGATGACCAGCACCTTTACCATGTATTATTACTTAGCCAGGTCCTTGAAGTTAATGTGTTATAAAGATGTATCTATTTTGCATCAGAATATGTGCATATGTGACACTAACATGTAAAAAGATAATGGAACATAAAATAGAGCGACTTTGAAATATCAGCTTGTGCAAAGCCTTGTAGTCAGTTAGTTCACAGCGACAGTACCGGTTCACCTGTTGGTTTGGATCGCATCACGCGCGCCTTTTTATTGCGCCGCTGCCAAAAACAACACAAGAGGCGCATTTGTTTGGAGATCTCCGCGAAAGAAACGATCAACACTTTGGAAATAATAAAGAAAGTAGCATGTTCACTGAGGAGGTTAAGCGAAATTGCTTAGTGCGAAACAGGTAGGCCTAAAGGCTATTGTAATGATGTGCATTGCATAGTAATACCTAGTTTGAGTATTGCTTCGCACAAACAAGTAAACAAAATCGCTATTCCTTCTGGTTTGGTTGCACGCGCAATGGTTGCCACGTTTTCTTTGTGCCGTAAAGTGAACCTTCATTTTTCCGAGATCGTGATCGTACCCGGTGGCAGACAGATGCATAGTGAAAGGCTTATAGGAAGGCTAAGGGAACCAAACTAAACGCCGATAGAGTCATTATTCTGTAGCCATTACACTGTGCAATCAACATTTACTTCATATTGACACGTTAAAGCAAAAAAAAAAAGTTGTCTACAGCACCTTTAAATCTTTATAGAAACACGATGGCAACAACACAACTCAGTCAGCTTACCCTGGCAGCCCTGGACGAGTAGGGGTCCTCAAACAGGGCCCATATCTTTGGTTGCAAAACTTCGCAGCAGCCCCTCGACCTGTCGGGGCGGTCGTCGATGCCGAACCGCCTCGGCGTGTCGTCGTCGGTGTCCTCCGGGTCCGGCGGCTCGAAGATGTCCAGAGCCTCCTCCGCGTCCCGGTGCTGGCGGTAGGTCATCCAGCAGCACGGCTCCACGTCCGTCTCGTCTATCCCCCAGAAGGCCAGCTCCTCCTCGAAGAGAGGTCCGCACACGTCGGCGGGGCAGTGCAGCTTCCCGGTCCGGTAGTAGTTCAGCACGTAGGCGAAGATCCCGGGGTGCCGGTCGAAAAACAGCTCGTTGTTGCCGCCCGCGGGCACCGGGTCCGAGTCCGGGTTCACCTGCGGGTCCGCCGGGTGCGCCAGCCATGCCAGGCGGGTCCCCGGTAGGGTCCTCAGGGTGCTCTTGTAGGTTTCGTGTCGGGTGCCGCCGACGTTAATGATGATTTTGTCCGAGTCCTCCCCTCTGGACATCTCCTCCTTCAGACATGATTTAGACGGAGGCTTGTTGCCCGACTTGCGCCCTCGGTACGACGACACGCACACCGAGCTTATCATTTAGATGGAGGGACTTTTCTTTTTGATTGTCCTCCCTTTTTGGTTATTGGCCGATCTCTGCGTGGAAAATGCAATAAAATGAATGGTGAACCCACCTTTTTTATGCAGACCGAAATCCGTGTACTTGCTCGTGCGGATCATTTATGTAAACATATTTGTGAGACTGACTAGTTAGCCCTAGTGAGAGGACGGCTCAGCTGTGAAAACCACCTGTTACGATGAAACGGTGGGGAAACGGCTGCAACGAGATGGTGCGCGGAAACACAGCAAATGTCCTCTAACGGTACAGCGTGGGTTTAATATAACGAAGTGGTCTACTTACAAACACATCAACAATAGGAAAGACTAACAGTCTCCTGCTTATTGATGTGATAACCCCCCCCCCCCCCCCAAACCCGGAGGATAGGCCACCGTCGCACCTCCTGCCGCCGCGGGCTGTAACTAAACCATCAGGGACGGGAGGGAAACAGGTCTCCAGTCCGCACCTTTCCTCTCCGAAATGTTATCCAAAAATGTGTACGGTTTAATCCAAGAAGCGCGGAAGAAAAAAAAAATAGCCTATAGCCTATATAACAAACAATTTCAACTTTTCTGCTTAAAATGTGACCAAAGATGAAACGGCGTAATCAGACATGAACATAATCCATGGGTGTGTGAGCGGCTCAGGGTGGAGGATGCGGAGAGCTGTTGTTTCAACAAGTATCCTCCCTCAGCCACACCGCCAGGCAACCGCTGTCTGCTGCTTAACCCCTTGCTGGCTGGCCAGACTGGTTATTTTTTATTGAAACGGCTACATAGGCTAGTAGTGACTACCTAATCCTTGACCCTGGAAATGTATGTAGCTATAGGGAGGTGTTGTTAGGGTTTGGCTGATTGATATCTACAGATATCTTTGAGTAACATCCCACTGTTGTTTGAGTCGCTGTGGGTGATTATATTTGTCCGTTAGTTTAATTAAACGTGATGGAAAAAAATAGGCTAGGTAAACTATGAGTCATATGCATATTTAGCCTAAATATAATTGCCGTTCAATAATATATAATACACTTGAAAGTGTCGATATGTAGGCCTACTACAATACATTAAATACACAATTATAGGCATACTTTACCCAACATCCTTATCAGTGAGGCCAGACACAGCTAAACACTGCCATCTGGTGTCAGTTACTTCATCTCTTACTGCTTCGTGGATCTGGCTTAAATAGTATACCTTGTTATAATTTATATTCATGCTGTGTGATGCAATAACTGGATTTCTACAGCAGATTTAATTTATTAAGTAAAATCTGACCAATTGTCCATCTACATATGGAATGTAAAAAGGTGTGGTAGAATATGAAATTAACAAGATCATAGTTTGTGTTTATTTATTAGGATAACCAAGGCAGAAATACACATTGAACACAATATAATTAAAAGAATAAGAATGATCATCAACAGTAATACCATTTCTGAAAACATGTAGTTAATTTAAATGTCGTGATACTAATCTACTTCCTCAATGGTAGGGCCCTTGGAACTGGCCCTGTCCTGTCCCCCATTGCTGCCTCCTGCTGGGGCGCCCCCCTGGTACAGCTTTGAAACTACAGGGTTGCACACTTTCTCCAGTTCCTTCTGCTGGTGCTGGTATTCGTCCTTCTCGGCCAGCTGGTTGTTCTCCAGCCAGGAGATAGCCTGGTTGCACTTTTCAATCACTTTCTTTTTGTCCTCCTCACTTATCTTCCCTTTCATGTTCTCGTCGTCCACACTGCTTTTCATGTTGTAGGCATAGGACTCGAGGGAGTTCTTGGCTGTTACTTTCTCTCTCTGAACGTCGTCCTCCGCCTTGTACTTGTCTGCATCCTGAACCATCCGCTCAATCTCCTCTTTGCTCAACCGGCCCTTATCGTTCGTGATGGTGATCTTGTTCTCTTTTCCAGTGCTTTTGTCCACCGCGGATACGTTGAGAATACCATTGGCGTCAATGTCAAAGGTTACCTCCACCTGAGGCACACCCCTCGGGGCGGGGGGGATACCCGTCAGGTCAAACTTTCCCAGGAGGTTGTTGTCCTTGGTCATGGCCCTCTCGCCCTCATACACCTGGATCAGTACCCCCGGCTGGTTATCAGAGTACGTCGAGAAGACCTGGGTCTGCTTAGTAGGGATGGTGGTATTGCGCTTGATCAGAGTGGCCATAACTCCACCTGCAGTCTCGATGCCCAGGGACAGAGGAGCCACGTCGAGCAGCAGCAGGTCCTGAACATTCCCTGAAGTGTCTCCCATGAGGATAGCTGCCTGGACCGCGGCTCCATAGGCCACAGCCTCATCAGGGTTGATGCTCTTGTTCAGTTCTCTGCCGTTGAAGAAGTCCTGCAAGAGCTTCTGGATCTTTGGGATTCTCGTGGAGCCGCCGACGAGGACGATGTCCTGGATCTGGCTTTTGTCTAGCTTGGCGTCTTGCAGGGATTTCTCAACAGGCTCCAGCGTTCCCCTAAAGAGCTCAGAGTTGAGTTCCTCAAAGCGGGCCCTTGTAATGGAGGTGTAAAAGTCAATACCTTCAAAGAGAGAGTCGATTTCAATGCTTGCCTGTGAGCTCGAGGACAAGGTTCTCTTGGCTCTCTCACATGCTGTACGAAGCCGTCTCACCGCTCTCTTGTTTTGGCTGATGTCCTTCTTGTGTTTCCTCTTGAATTCTTCCACGAAGTGTTGCACCATGCGGTTGTCAAAGTCCTCCCCACCCAGGTGTGTGTCTCCTGCGGTGGCCTTCACCTCGAAGATGCCATCCTCAATCGTCAGGATGGACACGTCGAAGGTACCTCCACCCAGGTCAAAGATGAGGACATTTCTCTCTTCTCGTTTGCTTTTGTCAAGACCATATGCGATAGCTGCTGCAGTGGGCTCATTAATGATCCTCAACACATTCAGGCCAGAAATAACCCCGGCATCCTTGGTAGCTTGCCTCTGGGAGTCATTGAAGTAAGCCGGAACAGTGATGACTGCATTTGACACCCGTTTCCCCAAGTAGGCCTCAGCTATCTCCTTCATTTTGACCAGAACCATAGAGGAGATCTCCTCTGGGAAGAAATCCTTGGTCTCACCCTTGTACTCCACTTGGACTTTGGGCTTTCCGTTATCGCTGATGACCTTGAAAGGCCACAGCTTCATGTCAGACTGCACAATATGGTCATCAAACTTTCTACCAATAAGGCGTTTGGCGTCGAAGATTGTGTTGGTAGGGTTCATGGCCACCTGGTTTTTGGCAGCGTCTCCGATGAGCCTCTCTGAATCGGTGAAAGCCACATAGCTCGGTGTGGTCCTGTTTCCCTGGTCATTGGCGATAATCTCCACTTTGCCATGCTGGAATACACCCACACAGGAGTAGGTGGTGCCCAAATCAATGCCTATTGATATTCCCTTTGCTGAAGACATCTCGGATATTGCTGTGTTGTGCCTAGGGAAATTATTTAAATGTAATTGTTAATATTATTGTTAGATGATGAGGCTGTAATTTAAAACATTTTTAAATAAAAATTATATTGTTTTTGTATTAGTTAACAGTTAATTATAGTTTAGCAAAGCAACAATGACTTTTAATTATTATGTTTAAATGTCATACTATGATACAATGACAAATAAAATCTAATAAAACAATATTGTAAAATCAAAATCATATCTTATCAATATGTTGATGCATTTCATAACCATATATTATTCCAAATAGCAGCCTCTAAAGTCATTTTTACAGCCATCATAAATATTTAGCTACGGTTTACCTAAGATCACTACATATATGTCCTGTGGTTCTGTGGAATTCTCTCATAAGGCAGGGTTTAATAATGGTTATAATAAATCAACGGTGTAATAAAACATTTTCATATAATCCCTTACTTACTTATTGAAAACCTCTTTTAGCTTCTGAAGGATCTCAGTCGAGTCCCCTAGAGTAGATGTCGCTTGAAACAAGTCTTGCCCCTTGTGTGGTTCTTCCCAAAAGTCATAGCTAAACTGACTCCAACCCTTTGCTTATATAGTCAAAAGCAAGTTTCTAGAATGCTCCCAGCCTCAGTGAGTCAACTGTTAATATTAGCAAATGAGGCAGTGGGGGCTGGGCCAGTGAATATTCTAGCAGGACAGTGCGCCTGGACGCCCGGCCAACTGTCTGTCGGCCAACAGGGCTAGCTGTTAGGAACTGAATGACCGGTATCCAAAGCATGTTACATAAAAGGCAAGCACATTCAGGAACAGTCATGAAGGTGCTGTCCGTTAGCATAGTAGACCTAGGCTAAGCTTTGACTTTAATGATCTGGGATCCAGCAGTCCTTCTGTTATATCACAGCTTCTGGGTGGAGACAGCATAGCGCCTGGGTTGGAAACCGAAACGTTTTTCTACCTAAGAAAACCAATTTGTGTGAGTGGATGAAGCTTTCAGAAGGGGATTTTTAATAACTATTTCTACACACTTGATTTGAAACCTTTACAGACACTTTTTTACAGTCTACTACTGCCGGCCGAGTATGTGTTCGCCAGTTATGCACTTACAGATCCTCACCTCCAGCAACATGATTGGTTGAAAAACAAATATGAAGCGAAAGAAGTGTAAGGCCCCGTTCACCCAGATTTGAGCTCATCTGCTATCATTGTGAGACTAGAACTTTTAAAAATCACTGTGCTTAAATGTCTTTTAGTAGCTTTCTTGAATGACAATGTAACTTTATTGCTCATTTAATGCATTATTTTACATACATAATGGTTACATATAGGCTGTAAAAGCCTACTTAAATCACAAACTTTGATTTGAGCTAACTCTGTTGAAACAAATTAGTGAAACTCATATGAATATCAAATCCCTTGATAACATTACATTAATGTTTTAATATGTTATGCAGAAGCAGTTAGAGGAAGACAGTGGGTTAACCACTTAGGGTTTAAAGTAATGTGGAAATGCAATCTACTTCTAAGAAATTATCCAAAACGGGCATTTATACTGTGGAAGGTTTAACAATACTACTATTCAGACAAAACAACAATACAATACAATTTTATAGTTTGACAAAGAGGAATTTAAATGACCTAAAATAAATGTTCAGAATTAATCACCAAATAAAATAAAAGTTCAGAATGAATCGCCAAATAATCAGCAGCAATTTGAAAATGTCTATGTTGTTTGTTTTAAACACACATTTATTTATACACACTTATACTCTTGGGGAGAGTCTGTGACCTTTAACATTAATCACACATACCAAAAGGGTTGTGTACACTTTATAAACGTCCCTTTGCTTTCAAGCTGTTCAGAACAATCTGTATATGTTCATAAGAGCATTTATGTCTGAATGGATGTTAAATGCCTACATCTTACACTCAAATGTAACATATAATATAATCAATATAACATAATCAATAGAGTTTTTTTTTTAATATGATTTGGGACAGTAGTCTTTCCATCGTTATGGACAGTGGACATGTTCTGTGATACTGTTCCTTTGTTTACAGGTTATTATGCTGATTCCTGTCAACCAGACTAACAACTCTATATGTTTACTCTATATGTAAAAATAGTAAATGACAGTGTTGATTACAGTATTAAGAGTCCAGGTCCACTCCAACCATGGCCGGTGGGAGCACACAGTATGATTTAATGGCATGCACAGATCAAAACACATACAGTATATGATATCTCAGGAATCAATTTCTGGCCATTGTTTGGCATGGTGCATAAATCCAGAGTAAATAGACAAATCAACAGTGGTCTGATCTTGCAATTGCAATTAAATTATTACACAGGGATGACAGCATGCAAACAGGCTTTTTAACATGTGACAGAAACATGTAATGGTATACTTTGTTACATATTAGTGCTAATCTCAATGTTATCTAATTTTATCTAACACAGTGTCTTATATTTCTAATATGGAGTTACATTCAGCATAAGTGAAATAAATCATTTTGCAACACCTAAAATAACAAAAGAAAACTAAAAATAGCTTTTCTTCATCCCAAGCCATCAGGTAGTCCCATCAATACCTGTGAAGATCATCATTATTTTTTATCAGCAAAATACAAAAAGATTGTATTATAAAGATCTAAATCATAATGCACATTGTCATCAACACAATTGTACCTGTAATAGTTGGGTTTGAAGGGGCCATTTTTGTTGAGGCCCATGTACTTTGCCTGCTCGTCTGTCAACTCAGTCAGGTGGGCATCGAAGTTAGGTAGGTGCAGGCTGGCCACATACTCATCTAGGAGAGAATGATTTTATTATTCTATTTGACTTCCAACATTGTTGATGTCTGAACACTAGGTGGCAACAACAAGCTTCATTCAGCTAAGTGGCAAGCAAACCTAGTTCTGGTGCTGGTGCTGGTTCACAGTTGGTTCAACTTGTGAACCTTCTGAAAACCTGTTTGCTTTTCCACAGGCTAGAGTCGCTGTACGTCTCACGCTTTCCCAGAAACTCTAGTGCCAACTTCAAACACAATAACAACAATAGCGGACTACATGTCTCTTTACAGATGTTGCTCCTGGCTTTGCGAGCCAGGAGCTTTACATTGGCATCCAAACACGACTGCTACAATACATTTACGCTGCTCGGCTTGTTCGGCTGTTCGTAGGTTCGTCAAACTGGGTTTCATAAGAAAATGATAAACGCACACGGAGCATCCAGTTGAACATCAGTCAAGCGCTTTATTAACACTCTTTGACTCTCCCCCCCCCCCCCCCCCCGCCCGTTTCTCCTATGGCAAAGGGATACAATCAACAATAGTAATCGATGTGATTCCATAGTGAAGCGCTGTGTTTTTAAAAATGACGGTCAAAACGTTTTAGTTGATCTTGTTGGTCATGATAATCCCGCCCCAGCCCCTGACGTAAGTGGCTCTTGGTTCAAGACCAGCAAAGAGTTGGTGCCACTCTGGAACCAGTTTTTCTGGGCAAGAGCCGTTTTTTTAGCTGTCGAAATGCGAAGAACTGGTTGCGATTAGGCATCGGCTCCAAACCGGCTCTCAAACTGCCTTGGTGGAAAAGGGGTAACAAGGATGATATAGTCAAGGTTATCGAGTAATAGTAGACCAGTGATTTTACCCATCTTCTTAGGCAGCAGATACACATCCTGTTTATATCGTCCCTCTGGGGCGTTGAACAGTTCAATCAGAGCCAAGGCCTGCAGGTTCACAGAAACATATTACATTGTAGTAGTAGTCATTGTACTGTAAACAGATACATTCACTTGTTTAAAGTGCTGTTGAATTTGTAAGACACATCCCCTTCCTCAATTCAAATGTTGTATTGATAATTTCCGCAGCCATATTTGTGTTTCTGTGTATAGTGTTTTGTGAGTGTAGAATAAATTGTATAAAGGAGAGAGACGTTGAACCAGAAACCTGAGTTGTAGCAGTAATGGACAGAACAAAGGTAGGCACTGTGGAGCAGCTCAGGTTGAGGAGCCGGCCCTGCAGTGACAAAAAGATACAGCTGAGAATGTAGACGTTGACATAGAAACCCATGATACAAAAGCCTGACCACAGTTGTAAAGTGTTAGGATACCATGAGACAATCAGTACAAATATTCAGCAGTGAAAGTGAATCTCAAGGACACAGCAGGATTTCTTAGAAAATCCACACTGAGCTACAACACAATAAGTGTCTACTTTATTGCTGTGTAAAAAGAAATCTTAGTTTGATCTGCGTCCAAGCTTTCTAATAGCTTGAGAACTCTTGACTCCTCAAGTAAAATTTCTTGGCGTGACTTTTTATTCTTTTGCTTGAGGAATATTGCCAATCTATGGCCAGTCGAAATGCATTTGTCCCAAGTAGATTGGACTGTTGCAATGCCTTTATTGATGTCTTTTGGAAATAAATAATTAATTGACATTGCAAGTTGCAACTTTAATGAATCTAATTCTACTGGCTTATAAAGAATACCAACACATATAACACCCATATACATCTCCCATTTTAGCTTCACTTCAATTCCTGCCAGCGTGTCTGTTGACTGTATTAAAGTCCCTCCTACTTGTTTATAAAGCTCTCAATGGAATGGCACCTCATTATATTTCTGGCTCCTAACTCCCAACAGGAGCCCATAGGTGCTCTGCTGGTGGTGGCCTTTCACATTTCCAAGGTATCCCATAAGAGTCCCACTGACTATATCCTAAAGCAGTCAAACACCACCCCAGAAAATACCAGAGAAATACCAGAGAAGCTGGGCATCATCTTTTACCTCCACCATATTGTTTTACCTTTTTATTGTTTTATGTTTTTATTCTTACATTTTATTTGTTTCATTGGAAACGGTTGTGGAATGTTGTGGAACGCACAAAAACTGCAAAGTCAGTATAAAAGCTGCTAAACAAATAAAGTAATGTATTCATTTGCATTATCAAAATGTATATTATGGGTCCGTAAGTTGATAGAAGTTCTATACCTCTGCTAGTAGGACCACCCTCTTGCCGTCAGGCCAGATAATATGGTCCACCTGAGACCGCACTCTCTCCCAGGTCAGCTCTGGACTGCGCAGGCTTGCCTGTGGATGTATACAAAACCACTTATTTACTTCCTGTTATACTAAAACAGGCACCCGAAAGTAGGCATCAAAACACAGAAGCCAAACTGAACACACACAGATCTAGGCTATGGTTTGTATCGATCCATTGTTACCCACCACGTCAATCTCAGTATTGGAATGTCCCATGTTGCACACTATACAGCCGTTTTTCATCCGGTCTAGCTGTTCCCTGGTAACAACATTCTTGTTACCTGAATGTAAAGGAAGCAAATCCTCATGTAAGCGTGAACTAATATAGTTAGAACAATTTTATTGAGAAGAAATTTCCACTGTGGCTCTATACTGAGTATAAATGTGGTTTACAGAAATGTTGTTTATAAAATGAATATGAACTCTTGACCAACTGTCTTGTGTCAGTGTCCAGCAATATAATTGTAGTCTATCTGCAATCTCATACTACAGAACACAGATTACAAGAAATTAATGTTGTCTACATTGCTAGATAGCAAGGGAACCCACTGGTTGTAGTTCTTCCTCACTCAGCACGGTTAGGGGTTCATGGTAAACAGCTATAGAGCCATAGCCATATTTCATTGTTGGATTCTTTTT
The DNA here is from genome assembly GCA_030340625.1 of Merluccius polli. NCBI lineage: Eukaryota > Metazoa > Chordata > Actinopteri > Gadiformes > Merlucciidae > Merluccius > Merluccius polli. Next base: position 297,917 of record JAOPHQ010002559.1, on the reverse strand, counting down.
ATTTAGTCAACATGACGATGCAATTTTGATAGGGCCTTTTTTAAAAAGTAACACTTTAAAGGGGCTTAATGCCTTACTGATTGGGAGTAGTATTAGCGTAGCTCAATGGGAGAGCTTACCAGTGCAGGTTATCACTAGGTCCATCTGCCGAATGACCTCATTCAGCTTGACCACTCGGAAGCCATCCATGCTGTGTGGAAACAGTTACATTTAAAAAATGTTTCCTTTTATTATACACTTAATGCTTAAAGGTGCAGTGTGTAGGATTTAGTGGCATCTAGCGATGAGGTTGCAGATTGCAACCAACTGAATACCCCCCCGCACAGTACCAAATCAATTATTTCCACAGATGAAAGTACTAAATAAAGGTTATCCATTGGCGCTGCATTGATCTGCTAATAGATAAGTAGAGCGCTGGTTTGTTACCCACCAGGCCTGCAGAGCACAGATGGGGTCAATCTCTGTTATGCACACTATGGCTCCAAGCGCCTTCAGAGCAGTACAGCAGCCTTTTCCCACCTAGAGACCGGAAAGACAGCACAACACACACACAGTATGAGTATGAACAACCACCCCTCCGCTGTGTTCGTCTCTCAATGTGTTCCATCGACGTGTGACTCACCTCCCCATAACCACACACGACAACCTGCTTGCCTCCAAACATTACGTCGGTGGTTCTCTTCAAGCTAGCAAAAGGAAAAGTCACCATTACCATCATTAAGTATTAAAGGTGCAACCTAACCCTGTGTAGAACTTGATGGCATCCAGCGGAACGGACTTGGCAGAGATGGAATATAATATTATATGTATGTTTTAATTACTGTATAGTCCCATGAAAATAAGAATTGTGTTTTCATTACCTTATAATTAGCGGTTGCTCTTCCACAGAGGCCACCATGTTACGTCGCCATATTTCTACAGTAGCACAAAACGGCTCTAGAGAGGACACCTCTTATTTATTTTTTTATCATAATCGCTATCTTAATTTTAAGCTGTGTATCTATAGTTTTACAGACATAAAAATACAATTTTGAAATCTATCAAGGAACCTCATCACTTGACACTTGGCTACTCGATGCTGTCATAGACGATGGCCAGTACAGGCCACCATCGCTTCTCTTACATCGTTGGAAAGGGAGGGGTGATGGGGTATTCAGTTGGTTGCAATCTGAAACTTCACCGCTAGATGCCACTAAATCCTACATACTACACCTTTAAGTGAGCACGCACACATACACACACACACAAATTAACCATGCTAGCTATTTTCATTTATCATCAGTGGTGATAACATTTCATGTATGCGTTGGATAGCACATTCTCTCTCGCTCACCCATCTAGGATGGATTCACGGCAGCAGTAGAGGTTGTCGAACTTCTGCTTGGTAACGGAGTCATTGACATTCATAGCAGGGACACACAGCTTGCCTGCCTTAGATAACTGGTACAATCTGGAAAGACAGGGTGGTGTGTGCAAAATGCCTACACATGCTGTTTGTGACATCATACTTTTTGTCACTGACTAATCAGTGCTATTGAGAGTTGATAATCAGCAGCTGTTGCAGTCTAGCACTATCAAATCTCCATCGTGATTTTCCGGTCAGACGAGGCCTGAGCCATTTGTGGACCAAAGGCTCTGGCAGTGCCTTTAATAATAATAATAGTTTTCCTCTCCACATGAACTGGGTCAGCTCAAGCCAATTAGCCATCCCCCCCACCTCCACCAACCCCCATTCCAACAATAATAGGTTAGATCAGACTTTAAGCTATTGTGAGAATTACTGGATGATACAGATTCATCTGTTTGTTCATTCAGTTCATTTGCCCATATTTCTACAAAGGATCTTCATCATTGAAGTGTCTTGAATGAAAATCCAATCTGTCTCAGCCTTTAATGACACAAAGTTACCAAGAAAAGTGAGGCCAATCTGACCTGTGGACCCCAGTAACACTCTCCTCCACGATGCCACGCGCCTTCTTAAACACGCTGGGGTACTTCTTATAGACCCAGTGGGTGAGGTCTCCCCCATCATCCAGTATCTGGGGCAAGAGCACAAAGCAAAGGGACAGCGTTGGAACACTGTACGACCACAACAAAGAGTCCCTCCATGTTTACTCCTAGAGACACGCACCATGTTGGCCTGCCAGCCCTCCATGTTGACACAGCGATCGATGCACCACCAGAAGTCGTCCTCCGACTCCCCTTTCCAGGCAAATACAGATACCCCTATGAGAGAGAGAGAGAGAGAGAGAGAGAGAGAGACAGAGACAGAGAGAGAGAGAGAGAGACCACTTTGGATATGCAAGTCAACAGTGCTGACCTGAGGCAGGTGGTCAATGTTATGCTTTGGGTGATTTTATGCAAACAGCTGCTTGTCTGTAAAACAGATTATAAATTAAAAAATAAACGCTGTATGCTCAGTCTTCTGCAAGTGAACACTGGATAGCATTTGACAAATTGCTTTTTTGTGTGCTCATGGAGAGAGAGAGAGAGAGAGAGAGAGAGAGAGAGAGAGAGAGAGAGAGAGAGAGAGAGAGAGAGAGAGAGAGAGAGAGAGCGAGAGAGAGAGAGAGAGAGAGAGAATAGGGTCAGTCTGGCTGTGTACAGAACTGGTCTATTAGCAGTGGCTGTGTTGACATTTATCGCCTCACCACCCTCAGCCAAAGCAGCCGCCACCTCGTTCTGAGTGGAGTAAATATTACAAGCTGTCCAGCGACACTGGGCACCCAGGGCGACCAAGGTCTCAATTAGAACCTAACACAGGACACAAAAAAGGACAACAGATACCAGTGGTCAGGAATAAGGTGGCCAAAGTCACAAAGACCCAGCAGGAAGGAGAAAATGGCAGTACATACTGCGGTCTGTGCAGTTATATGGGTGCAGCCTACGATCTTTGCCCCGGCCAATGGCTTTTCACCCTGGGCTCTCTTCCGCAGGGAGATCAGGGCAGACATATCTTTAAACCAGACAAGAGGAGACAGGTGAAGTACAAGTTCAAAATGATGATGAATAACACCATGGAATAAGTGGAATGTATGAGATTTGAATTTGTTCTCTATGAAGGGTGTGCTGATCACAAAAAAATGCAGGTTGCTTGAAGAATAACATGACGTATCTACATCTGTGGAGTGCCAAGGGTATTACTCTAGCACAGCACTCGTATGCTACCTGTGCTGACTCATCAACCACCTGGGCCCTAGAGAGAGCACAGTGGATGTAGGAGGAACATAATATGACTGTAAAACAGTTAGACGGAGATGGAGAAGTAAAGTAAATACCAAGGTAGCCCATATTATATGGTGCTGGACTGAGAAGAAAAGCTCTTATAGGAATTGTGGATCCAAGCTGATCCACAATTCCACAATCCACACACTACAAAAAGCTCAACTTCAAATTCCCTCTTCATCATTGCACAACAGCATAACCTCTCTAATCAACACCACATCTCGGACACACAGTGGTGCTCTGATACACATTTCATTCAACGCATCTCTAAGTGAATATCTCGGCTTTTACCAAGGTTTAATCCCACCTTGTTCTGCAATTTCAATCTCGCGTCGGCCAAACTCGGCCTGTTTGATGTTCTTGACACAGAAGTCGCTGCTGCCATGGGTGTTGACCTGAGCTTTGTCCCTGGGTGAGGTCTCATCATCTGAGCTGTCAGAGTAGGAGGCAGCTGGGGAAAAAGGGGATACAAAAAGGTCAGCATAATACATCTCCATACAAAGGAGGTACACAAATACCTGGGGTGGATGTAACAGAGGTTCAATCTCTGTTATGTTTCTTTAGAGCTTCCTTATTGGCGAAGCATATTGCACAGCATACTATGTTGCACAGATTAAAGCATGATAATGTATTTGCATAGTAAAATAATTGCACATGATTAGGATAATGATGACACAATGAATTGTTACATTTAAAACCTTTATTGGAAGATCTGCTTTCAACGATTGTGTGTACTGTCTGCAGGCCATCTAATGTTGTTTATTCCAGATGCCGGGTGGTTGGATTGGAAAGATATTTACAAGGTGTGATAAGCGGAGCTCGGAATGACTCTTCTGTGGCTCAGTCAATCAAGTAACATAAACTACATAGATGAATTTGGGTGCTGTTATTATTATTTCTTTCATATTTCAGATTCATATTTCAGATTCATATTTTTCAGTAAATGATCACAACAACAATAGACATTTAATTTGTCCAACGACTTGGACAAACGACAATTAGAACAATATATCTGTATAACCATGTAAAATGCAGTAAATGGATAAAGAACATATATAGCTGTGTAAGAAAGGAAATTAAAATATAGAAATACTTAACTTAAAACATACAGTAAATAAGACTAAATACAGAACAATACAAGAATACAGAACAATGGGGCATATAAGTAATAATTCACAGTATAAAATACACTAGGGAATAGGCATGGCATAGGCTGGGGTCTCATGCGCTGTTGTACAGCCTGATGGCTGTCGGCACAAAGGAACATCTGAAATGCTCTGTCTTGCACCTGGGGGGGATGAGTTTGTGCCTGTGCTCCCCATCTGCCACAGCTTATCATGGAAGGGATGGGAGGAGTTGCCCAGGATGCTCTTGATCTTGTCACTCATCCTCCTCTCCGCCACTGCATCCAGACTGTCCAGCACTAGCCGACAACAGAGCTGTCCTTCCTCACCAGCTTGTTGAGTCTGTTTGTACCCCCAGCCTTGATGCCGCCTCCCCAGCACGCCACAGCTAAGAACAGTGTGCTGGCCACCACCGACTGATAGAACATCTGCAGTAGCCTGATGCACACGTCGAAGGACCTGAGAAATACCGATAGAGGGCTTCAATGTTGTACAAGACCCGTACAAGATCACCATCTCTATTCCCTCCCCCTAGATGGTAATAGGGGCTGGGGGCTTCCTGCTCCGTCGGAAGTCCACCACCAGCTCCTTGGTCTTGCCGATGTTAAGCTGGAGGTGGTTTTCCTCGGACCATCTGATGAAGCTTTCTACCATACCTCTGTACTCCTCCTCCCCGTCCTCACTGATGCAGCCCACGATGGAGGAGTCATTAGAGAACTTCTGGAGGTGGCACGTTCCAGAGTTGAAGCTGAAGTCAGAGGTGTAGATAGTGAAAATAAATGGTGAAAGTACAGTTCCTTGGGGTGCAACGGTGCTGCACATCACCACAACTGACGGGCTGCCCTGCCCAGCCAGACATACTGTATTCTGCTGGTGAGGTCTGTAATCCAGACCACCATGTCGTGGTCTACCTGCATGGCTGAGAGCTTCTCCGCAAGCAGGGGGGACTGGATGGTGTTAAACGCACTGAAGAAGTTGAAGAACTTGACTCTCACTGTGCTTCCCGGCCTTTCCAGGTGTGAGTAAGCCCTGTGCAGCAGGTAGATATGGATAGTAACCAAAACTCCTTTACTTTTGGGCAACTCCACAGCATGTGGACCACAGTACCATTGTTTTCATTGCACCCCCAACACCTGGAAGGGGTCCTGATTTCAATTACCTTGACTTTTTTTTTTTTAAATGTCTTAGAATTAAGCTCCATTCCCCTCCATGAAATCAACATGAAGGTCAGCTTTCCATGTCAATCTGAGGGACAACGTATTTCCGTCAGAATTAAGAAGCAGCATTGAGTAGTAGGCTGCGGCCTTGTGACCTTTTCCGTCTAGAATGCGACACCAGATGTCCACACTAGAGGGAGCCACAGAGGTCCAGCCAAAGGTCTGTATCAGCAGATGCCTCAGCTGAAGGTATCGCTAGAACTGATTCCGTGGAATATCAAATTGCTGTTTTAGATTTTCAAATGATCTCATTGTTCCCCCGTCATCAGAACCTAAAACCTTGATCCTTTTTGATACCACAGCTTCCAAAAAAGGTGCTTTGCCAATACAGAGCTTTGGATTTAACCAGATTCCCACATGCAGATGGAGATGGGGGCTGACTTTGTAACTCAACACAACTGTCCTCCAGAACTATTAATAATTATTAGTAAATGAGAACTGGATGTGTATTTACCTCTGGGAAGGACTGCCCTCACATGGACCTACTAGTCACAGTCAAGGACATTGCGGGATGTCCTTCACCAACCGCGAGGAACCTCGGCATGGTACTGGACAATCAGCTGTGCTGCACAGCTAACATCACTGCAGTGGCCCGATCCTGCAGATTTGCTCTCTACAACATCAGCAGGATCTGGCCCTTCCTCACAAGGGAAGCAGCACAGCTCTTGGTCCAAGCGCTCCTCATCTCCTACCTCGACTACTGCAACTCACTCCTGGCTGGACACCCTGCCTCCGCGATCAAACCTTTGCAGCGTATACAGAATGCTGCAGCACGACTCGTGTTCAACCTACCAAAATTCTCAATCACTCACTTCATTACTATAGTAGCTTGCATCAGATTCAAGATAATGGTTCTGACCTACAAGGAACTGTCAACGGAACTGCCCCGACCTACCTCCAAGCGTTAATTTAAACCCCACGCCCCAGCTCAACGACCTTTGCTAGCGCTTCAAAGGTCGCACAGCTATGTCACAACTCTTCTCTGTTTTGGCACCACAATGGTGGAACGAGCTCCCTGCCGATGTCAGGACTGCAGAGTCGCTCACCAGCTTCCTGTCCAGCCTGTTTTTGGATAACATTTTATCTTGTCACATGAGGTCAAACTGATGGGCCTATCATTTTTGCATTCTAACGGTTCCTTACCACTTTTACAGGATGAGGGAGTTAAGTGTCTCTGATAATGAGAGAGGCAGCCTACCCCTAGTCAAGGCTTTGTTATACATATCTAGAAGAAACTGAGCCAGTTCTTCAGGATAGGCCTTGTAGAACTCGGCTGTAAGCCCTTCCAGACCAGCGGCCTTGCTTGATGGCAAATGTTTAATGACCTCTATTATTTCCTCTTTAGTAATCGGTAGATCAAGCTGTTCAACCTAGTTCCCAGACAGTGAGGGGAGATTAAGGGGGGAGAAAAACAACATTGTATTTTCCCTATCTGCCTGTGATTCAGAGGTGTAGAGCTTCACATAGAATATTCTAAAGGCTTCATTCAACTCTTAGTATTGGAGAGTAAGTTACCCCTCTCTCCTCTGATACTTCTAATGATGGTGCAGAGTGTAGGTTGGTCTCTTTAAAGAGATAAATCTGAGCCCTCAGAGAATCCCTGAAGGTCACGTCCATTAAAAGAGTAGAATTGAGCCTCCACCTGGGTGATCTGTCTGACTTGCTAAAGGGAACCATGTGGAGGAACACAGGTGCATGGACTGATATAATAATGTTGCCAATGTTACTTGGTGGAGGATATCATAGAATTATGATACTGTCCACCAACCCATAAGTTTTACATATATTCTGCAGAACAACGCAAGTCCTTGTGGGGCACTGCACAGGTGTGCTGCAGTCTAATATCAAATCTAACACCTTTAACACCATTATTAGGAGGCACCCCATGTCAATCAGCTTGCTCTCCACCAGGCCAACAAATGCTGGGTCGACTATGTTTGGGGCATACACATTTGCTAATATAACTTTATGTCCCTGGTTCTCAGAAAGTATTAACACCATCCTCCCAGCCTCATCTGTACTCTCCTTAGGACACTTACATTGTTATCATTTGTTGACTAATGTAGCAAATGCCCTGCTATTCCTACTCCCACAAGAGTCTGCCACAAAACCAACCCAGTCACAGTGTAGTTTCTGTGATTCCTGAGTTAATAGATCTCTTGCAGGAAGACAATGTCACACACTTCTTTGATTTAGTGAAACTTAAAACTTTTTTCTTTTTAATGGGATGGTTAAGGCTACTAACATTCCACCTCATAAGGTTTAGGTTACTATTACTGACTGACATAATGTGGATGCTCAATATGACAAATGCTTCAAAAAATCCTTCATGATCAAACGATCCCATCCTCTGTAGCAGCGAGTCAAAATAAAGTTATTCCAAAAGGAAAGAAAAAAGAGCTAAAGAACCAATTCATTGGAGAAAGCATCAAAAATAATTTCCTCGTGTGAAAGAATAAAAAGGGCTTTGCCTTTCTTTTGATCTTACCATATGTCCATCTTGAGCTGGGAGAAGAATCTGTTGAGAAGAGATGTAAAGGCCAATAAACCTACGGAAAATGGACGTAATCCGTCTGGCCGTGTAGATGCACGGGAATGGAAAGAAACGAATGTAGGCGAGTGCCTTTTTTGGATCATCGAATTTGCGGCGACCCTCCAGCCCGCAGATAACAAGCACAGCGGGGAACACCAAGGAGAACTTCATACGTTGATCATGGAGCAACTTCTTGAATTGTTTAAGCACAGGCACTTGTCAGTGACGATCTTGGAGTAGTCGGGAAACACCATTACACTGTGCCCGTTCCAGGTAACCTTTCTCTTACGTTCTACCTCAGTGAAACTGTCCTGGTCCTGGAAACTCAGGAATGCCCCTGGTCTCAGTGGCTGGCCTGGTTCTAGTATCACAGAGGAAGACGTGAGCATCACCACCCTCGCACTCCTCTGGGAAACCGATCAAACAAGTTGTTCCTTCTTTGTTAGCTTGATCACTAGCCTTTGTGTTGACTTGAAAACAACTTTGAATTTACAGATTTTTTGGAGCCGCCTTGGGGCATCTTGCCTTATCCTGTCAGAATATAGGGTGTAATTTAACAAAATCTAACTTTTGCAAGGTTATTCAAAGTTTTACTGCTGGGGCAGACAGAGCTAGTCTTTCAAGCACCAATCCTCGTTGCCTGCATCACAGGTCTCCTCGGGTGCAGTTAACAGATTAACAGGTACAGGTTAACGCGAGTAACAAATATAGTGAATGTCATGTCATATGCTAAAAACCTACCTGTGCTCTCCTGTCTCCAACTCCGAGGGTGCTTGAGTAAAAAGAGTCCCCTGAGAACTAAACACCTCTTTATTGTTCTGTGAGGGTGTTATTAGATAGAATTGTGTAGGTGGTGGGGAATATATGTCAGCTTTATGTTTATGTGTAAGTATTTGGCTGTTATGGTCTTGGCTGCTCCCAAGGTCAGTCTTAAAGTGGAGCACAAGTGTGTGTGTGTATTATTTTGTGGCCAGTGTTCATTTAACATCTAAACGACATACAAGTATACCTGCAAGCACATCTGGAAATATGATATTGAAGAAAAACGCAGCCAGCTTGGTTATACCCCCCCTTCTATACACACACACATCTCTGCAGTACCTGAGCTGTAGCTGTCAGTGGAGGACTGGGAGATGGATCGTGACAGCGAGCGCCGGCCTGCTTTGGTGGGGTACTTGCTGAACTCCTGCTTGTCCTCTGTGTTGGCAAACTGGATCTGCAGACCAAAAAATGTGTAATTTTTTTAAGTTCATGCTGGAGCGAATGCACACAATAATCACTTAACTGTTTGTTAAGAGTATCCAGGGTTCTCCCCAAAGAATGTAATAGTGGCACTGCGTCATTGTTTTTTCCTTTCATTTCAAACACGTTTTATTTGAATAACGCTTCAAAGCAAATCAAAACTACACAAGTAAGTGCTGTGTGGAGGAAGTCAGTGGCTTTCGGATCCACTCTCTCTCCGTCTGAGTCTGACTCAGCTCGTGCCAGACAAGCAGTGTGGCTATCGTAGAAAGGACAACACACGTCGCTTGTTCTGTGTTCAATGTAATGGGTGGTAATGGATGGTGCTGTGGTTTGCTGCAAGGTTTTGAGCAGTGCCAGAAGTTATAGCATGGCTGTATGGCGGCGCCGGTGTAGTGTTCTCATTGGAAACACGAACCACTGAAGTTCCAATTAAGACACACGGCTTTCAACGTATGGGGGTGCTTCAAATGATCATAAAACAAAAAAAGTGGTTTGTACATTGTGCAACGTTCCAATGAAATTGCACCACAGCACTAGAGCTATTCAAGAGTATGCTACAAAAAAACAGGAGTATATTACCTAATTACCAGCCAGTTATTATTTCTTGGCAGAGCTTTTGATATATTTTGCCCTCGTTTAAACATTGAAATTGAAACAAATACTGTGTTGCGTGGGAGGGAGCACCTGCGCCACCATGTTAAAAATCCTGGGGAGAACGCAGATATCCATATGTCAGCGGAATGCAAAGAACATTAAAAGTCCCATTGAAGAGCCTTGGGGCTTTTTCAGGTGCGGTTTTGGTAAATAGTTGGCAAATAATTTGCCCTTCCTTTAGTAAGATAGGCAAGATAATGTTGATATCGGTTTAATGTCATAATACATTGCTTACATTGCTGTCAAGATATTGAAATTAGGTTGACACGGGTAAGTAGGCCTAAATAAGGCTCATGTCATCTAGGTGTCTTTAATTGTTGCCAATGAGGATGTGTTAAAGGAATATTATGTCAATTGAGCAAACAAACATCGAATTACATTGACACGGTCAGGACAGAAATGTTGACAGGGAATCTGTAAAGGTATGTATGAATTATTTCTAAATACACCAGGTAGGACTACCTAAATTAAAAAGGCCTCTTATTTAGGCTAGGTTTCACAGTAATCGCATTAATTAATAACACATGAACACACATGAGATTAATCACAGGTTGTGCCTATTTTTAGACACTTTTGGATACTCTCCTCTGATTTGGTTAAAATTGGCCTCAGCAGATATTATACCTCTCAAGTTAACTATGTCAACCGAAGCCATCAAATTGCCCACAATGAAATATACACATACTAAATAGAAAATAGAATGGAAAAATACAGCTTCCTCAACTGCTTTCTGGGTAAAGATAGGTGTGGTAATGGTTTAGTATAGCTCTATCCCAGCAACATTGTAAAACAAACATTCAAATTGATTGTGTTTAATGGTGACATCACTCACTATAGAATATACAAGTCAGTGGCCAGCGTACAATTAGCCGTATTTAAAGCTCTGTGGGCTAGAATTAGCTGCAACATCTGACAAATCCTTGCCAAGACACCCTGAGCCAGGAACAGTCTGGCTAGCGGTAGACAACAGTCAGTTGTCACCGTTGGAGAGATTAAGTAGAGTTAGCCAGTCCACTCAGACCCTTTAAACCATGACCTCCACAAATATCTTGTAATTTGTCACTTGTCATTAGCCTGGCTCCGCCCACCTACGTACTTCCGCTCAAATTTCATTTCACTTCAGTACTAGGTCTGGCGATGCTACTATGTTAGAACGATTTCTTTTCCCCAAAATCTGCGGTCCAATCAGCGAACAGGAGGCGCGGCCTGAGAACAGTGACGTAGACGTCGTGCGCGAATTTCAGTTATTGAGCGTAAGTACGGAGGCGGGCGGAACCAGGCTAATGCTAATGCTCACTGCATCTGCCGCTTGTATACTGCGCGCAACGTGGTTTCTGGCGCATGAAATACGTCACGACCAAACGTTAGCGATTGGTTAAGGCAGATCCAGAGTGGCACTGGGCAGAGCCAATAGGTTTTAAACTTCAACAGCACCCGCCTTCAAGTGAGACATCGTTTGTCTCTACAGCATTGCTAGACCTTTAGTATGAATGAAATGAGTACCAAGGTCTAGTTAGGACTAGGCTAACTTGTCATGGCCATAGTTTCCAAATAATATTAGGTCAATGAAGTCTTATATTCATTTGTGAGTTGCAAGATTAACTAGAAAATGCATTTCCTGCAGAAAAAGCGGCGAGTGCTTTGGTGTAAATGAGGTTAAAAAAAAAATTAATAAAGCGACATAGTGAACAACAAAAATGTTTAATAGCTGAATGTTGAATAGCTGAAACTCTGAATGGAGTAAGTGTAACACTATAAACATACAAACATTGTAATGTCAAACAGTTTAAACAAAGAAGAAGAAGAATTAGTAAGATCATTAGTAGTATTAGTATAAGTGGTTAGAAGTGGTAGGCCTATTGGTATGATAATAACAAAGTCATAATTTGTGGTTGTAACTTCAAAATTGAGCATGGATGAACCTGGGATGAAATGCTAAAATGCAGGCGAACCATCTTGCACTTTGACATAATGATAGGAAGGGGAGATTGAACGGTCGACCCTGTGATCAGTAACATAACACGCAACCACCTAAGCTAAAGCCCCAAGAGATTGTCAACTGCATATCGAAACATAGCCTATCTCATTGTGTGCGTCTCATGGAAGCACACGACTGGAAATTAATGAAGAACAGGTATGAAGAACCTAGCCTCAAACCATAGCTTCTTCTCAAAAACTATAATTCGGACTACTATATATTGGACTTGATCATGATCAGTAGAAGTAGACGAACATGTGGATGTCCAACATGTTCTGTCCCTTCAAATAAGTTTATTTGCGAGTTTAAAAATGGTGTTAAAGACTGACTGTTGTGTTAAGAAAGGGGAGCATCTTCATTGGAGCCTATTGGAAAATAAACAGGGATTGTCACACATAAACGCCCAATGCTCCAGTTAATTAATCAAGTCCAGTTGATTAATTATTTTAAAGCCAGTAAAACAAGAACCACAATAACAGTTAAAGCTTTCCCTTTTGTTTCTAGGTAAAATATTGACATATTTAGGCTCCACAGTGTCTGTGGAGTGTTTAGCTTTTGTTAAAGGTGGTGTAGAAGATTCTAAAAACCCAGTGCAGTTTCCAGGTCTACAGAGTCCTTTGCTTCAAACAGGCCACGGAGTCAAGACGTAACGTTCAATCCTTTATTCACGGGTTCACGCAGGAAACCCAAAATCACCAACGCAGTCCCTTTGGGGTGACTGCCTCCAACAGCACCCACGCTCTTTGGGGTGACTGCCTCCAACAGCACCCACTCTTTCTTCTTCATTTCCCATATACAACAGTATTTAAACATGGCAAGGGTGGGGTTAGTTGGTCTATGGGGGATTTGTGGATTGACTCATACATGAAAGGGAGTTTGATTAATGCCAAGCCCCACTTCTATTTTATCCTGATCAACTCCTCAGGAACAGTGGGGGTTAGAGACAGAGGTCTGGCAGGGAGGGGGATAACTTGCTAATTTCAACACCTCAATTGCATCTACAGAGGACACATCACAGTAGTATATACTTTGAGTGGGGCATAGTTCTGAGGCATATGATATTTTAAAGTATACCAATAAATCCATTATTCTACATTCCTCCGTTTGAGACTTCTAAGTGTCACCAATCACCATTTAAAATATTGTTACAATAAAACCCGCCCTATATCAGGAAAATGTACGGCATCAAAATATAAATACTTACTTTGAGTGGGGCCTAGTTTTAAGGCATATGATATTTTAAAGTATACCAACAAATCCATTCTTCTACAGTGGCTTGGGCTAGAGCAGGAGTGACGTCAGCAGGGCTCAATGGAAGTCAATTAGACAAAGCGAAAATATACAAAGCGGGTATAAAACTAAAACTCAACAAATATAGGAGATAACGAAAATCTGTTAAAGTATAAAGATCCAAATGTGATGATTAGTTAAATGTTTGAACACATTTTAAAGGTTAGAAATTGACCGAGTTGTGAAGTCTGAAGTATCAAAAGTCAGAGAAATGGACAGACTGCATTGACTTGCATTATATTTTTTTAATGTTTAAAAGTTGAATATTTCAAAAATATAAGATATTCAAATAATTTGATTGATAGTGCACGATTCCAAGCCAAGAACATTTGAAAGTTCGAATGGAGTCTCTAGGTGAAAAATTGTGGAAGGATATAGGTGTCAAATTTTGTAGAGAATGATAAAGAAAGAAAGAACTGGTAATTTGCATTTCCTGTAGAAAATGTGGTGAGTGCTAATGTCTAATAGTGTATATGAGGTTAAAAATATGTTTAATAAAGTGACATAGTTTAAGACGCATAGAATAGGTATAGGTGAGTGCTGTTAGGCAGCACTCACCTAATAAAGCTAAGAACATAAGATGAGCGCTGCCTTGCAGCACTTAATTAGCAGCCTTACAAGACTTAGATGTGAGTAAAAATTACAGATTTTACCTCTGTAAAAGGCAGACATCCATGTCAAGTCATGCTCCAAAAGATGTCAGATGTATTGTCCTGATATTAAGGATATCTGTAAAATGTGTTTGGACTAAAAACAAGTGTGCAGCACTCCAAAGTTGACACAACACAGTTGTTAAATCTGAAAGAAGAGACATGTCTTACCAACAATAGAGTAGCACGCTAGATAAGTAATTTGAGTCCAATGAAGATGTTCTGTATGTCACTTAGGCCTATATGACATTATATATACAAACGTATACATGTATATATTATTTGTAGAGTAGAGTATATATAGTATATAGTATTTGTAGTATGTAAAGGAACGTAATTGTTATAATTATACGCAGTATTTTAGATTGTTCTACTTTTAACCACCCAAAAATCGAAATTTGGCTAAAGCTATAGGAATATACAAATGTACAAATATATGAATAACCATAATTATGAGTTAGTTATCATTGCCATCATCCTATATCAGACGATCATTCCTCATGAATGTGAAGGGAATTAGTGTCCCTGCTTTAATTGTATTAACGGAAATTCATAGCAAGTTCTTACGAATTACTATTCTTGACACCTTAAAACCATACAAATGACATGATCAGATGAAAAACATTGAATTAGATTCAGATGAAACATGAATACTTCTATGCCGTATCTGGGTCTCCAGCTCTCATTGTACTCTCATCCAAGGACATTTACTGTGGGCCAGAGACCCTGTGGAGTGTATAGTCATTAAAGTAACTCAAGAAGCTTGTGAGGCAGAGTGGACTAAAGTGAGCTCTGTGTGGTGCTGTTTTGGATTTGGGTGTGTGCCCTGTCCTCACACCTTGTGGAAAACTACTTTCTGTTTACTTTGAATCAATTTGCTCTCTTGGGGATTCAAGGTGAGGCTCTATAGCTAGGCACTTGTGTTTCAGTGTCAGTACTGCATGTGAATGTAACTAAATAACTAAAAATCATACTACTCCAGCAGTCAACTGTATTGTAATGGGACAGCAAAGCTTGTTAATATTATGAATGATTTATTACTCAATTGTTTAAGGTGGCTTAATGTGACTTTAATGAAGTGTACAATTACGGAACGGTGGCCTATTGATAATTTTTTTCTTTTGAGGAAATAATTATTTGGCCTTTTATAGTTTCAATTAGGACACGCTAAATCAAATTATCACAAACAAATCAGACTCATTCCTGTTCCAAGTGTGAAATTATAGATAATAGACAATATTATGCATAGAACATTTTCAGATTGGAAAAAAAAAAGTACTTTAACTCGTTTTCAAATGTTATGAACAATTTTCAGAGAAGAGGCATTACTTCCCGACTTACCCGATCCCTGCCATGCCCGTGTCTGTATGTCATGACTGCTGATTGAGGTTGGTGTTTTTCTCCTGTGTCTCTGTGTGTGTCTCCCTGAGCCCAGTCAGTTCTCTGTGTGGTGGTACTAGGTGTTCCTGAGGCTATTATCCCAAAACACACCCAGCCAGAGGTGGGAGGTTCCTCACTATTATCATCATTTCTAATGGCCAACCTGGAGAGAGAGAGAGAGAGAGCGAGAGAGAGAGAGAGAGAGAGAGAGAGAGACCTGTCTAATGCAGGCACTCTACCTTCTTTCTGGTTTGACGGCTCGTCGCTGAACTCTGTGCCCCACTGGGCTCATACGCTAAGGTTTGGACTTTCAGGAGCCAAGCGCGGGTGTAGACATACACACACACCGATAAGGGTGGTTTTACAAGAGGAACTGACTTTTCATTCCTATCCTCCCACTAAATAGTTTTCGGCCTTCATTAGCAGACCACTTTTAGGTTAATGATTTGAACTGTGCGATGAGATTCCAAATGGACCATATAATATCCGGGCGGAGAGTTATGTTTACCTCAACACAAGTATGGTAGATTAAAAAAAAAAGAACTTCCCTCCCCCAAAACACCTTGTGACCTTCACTATGAGCCGTGAACTTTTTACTGTTGATAGCTATATCATTAGAAAAGGTAAAATATCAAGGTAGGGAGATAATTGCAGCCTTACCTCAGCAGAAACAAAATCTTCTATCCCAATATAGATAATTTACGTAACCATTATCTCCATAATGATCGCGATATAGCATGTTTTCTGGTAATTCAATATATAAATAGTCACATGGTAAAACCTCTTTTTGTATACTCCTGTGTGAAATAAATGCTTGACAAAATGAAGTATTTTCTCTATTTTCCATCACTTTACTAGACACAAGACACCTAACCCTAACTGCTCCCGGCGAGCTGGCTGTCCCTTGCACGGCTGACCCGCTGTCGGAGTATGAATGTGTGCATGAATGGGTGAATGTGAAGCAATAGTTGTAAAGCGCTTTGGAGTGGTCATACCTCTGAGAAAGCGCTATATAAATGCAGTCAATTTACTGTAATGCAGTCTTTAAAACCAGGAAAACACTTATGCTATATCACAATATTATATATCACATGTGGAGGATATCACATCCACTACGGGTTGAGAGTAACCTTTACAGCGATAAATAATGAAAGAATGAACATTATTATTTATTATTGCCATATCAGAGAGATGTAGGGATATACAGTCTGGGATGTACTGTAACTGATCTCTTTATCTCTGGTGACCTGCATGGCTGATGACCTGACAACATGCACAATATGACGGATAACTTTTACATAGTCAACATTGTCTTCTCTAGCTTTTCATTTTGACCGTCTTTCTGGGGCTTTGTTACTTTCCTCCTGTGAACATTTCATTTAACAGAGATAGTTTTTCATAGAAAAACACGTTGCAGCCCACGAATAGGACATCTGCTTCTCTCAGTAGGGCATTTTGGGTATTCAATAGATGGATGGATGGATGGATGGATGGATAGATAGATATTGGCTTATATTCCTTTATAGGCCTATGTGTTTAAAAAGACCTGCCTCGGTGCAGTACAACAGACCACAGTGCGCCTGATATCACTTCATTAAAACGGCTTCTTTAAAAAAGAAAAGAAATACAGGAAATGTAACGTCACCTCGGAGCCTATCTCAGCGGCGATCACAGCAGCTAATGGTCCAACACAACGCTGTACATGTAACGCAGTTACCTCTGCTTACACACCAACTGACAAATACTTAATTCAACTGCGAGCCGTTACATTGCCTGCCTTTCATTGACATTATATAGATCCGTTTTGATTGATTGGCTCCACATTAAAAAAAAAACAATAAAACTTTTCAGCAGCAATTAGCGCAAGGTTTAATTTCTGCACTCTTGTTGCTTGGCGACGGTATAGGATCGGCCTACCTATAGAGGCTAATAGAGACAGGATCCGTGGCCATGGGACACAGTATGCACCACATCCCTGCGCTGTGAGCTGCTGGGACACTAGTCCTCTGCTAGTCCTCCCCCCGGGGGGGAGGAGGACTACCGTGTGTCCCCCCCCCCCCCCCCCCCAGCACGGTCGACCACCGCAGACCACCTAGCTTACCTTCTTCACGGACTTCAGGGTGGGCACGGCGGTGAAGGCGGCGGACGGCAGCTCGCCGACGTTCATGTTCATGTCGCTGTTCTTGCTCACAGTCATGGAGGAGTATTTCTCCGCGACGTTCTCCGTCTCCTTCACGTATTTGGTCGCCTGCTTGACGTCCGTCATGCCCTCCGAGACCGAGTCGGTCATGGCGTTGACGTGCAAAAAGCCGTTGAAGGGGGAAGAAATGTGAACGTGAATGTAGGTATGATGTCCGACCCGGACTTGACGCCCTCTGCCTTACAGTGTAGTCCAGTCTCCTCCTGGCGTCTGGTGGTAGAAATGTTCACATGGGATGCGGTTCGGTTCTGTCTCTGGTTCGACCTTCAACCGTTTTGGTTGCTGTTGGGTTTTTTTGTTTTAATGAAATGGTGTCTGCCTGTTATCCCGCGTCGTTACTTTGTACTAGCCAGTAGATTCACTCCTTGTCAGGACGCGCACGCACACGCACGCGCCGCACGCACGCGCAATCACGCGGTGATGTTCCAATCCGCATCATCAGATGTTAAGGCGATAATTGTAGTGCGGCATGTGTCAAGTCAAGTCAATTTTAATCACAGTTACAGGCTCATAGGGATTCACAGGCCACACGTTTTATGCCCCCCCCCCCAAAGGTCAAGAAACAACTCCCTCGATTATCAGGAAGAAATGGGGATCCCACCTTCCAGGGGTGGTTAGGAGTGCAATGGGTGCCAGAAGCGACACACATAGTAGTATTACAAGCAGACATTTCAAGTATAAAAACATACAAAACATTTGTATTGCCCATGGTGATGACGTGCTGGCTGATGGAGCAAGCTGGTAGCCGTCCGGTGGGATGGCCAGGCGTCCAGTCATGATCACAGCAACACACTAAAACAGGGACAGCGTTATGGTTAGATGGGGCAGGGTGGACACACACACACACACCCTCACACACACCCTGAGGACAGGGAACATGTAGGGAGCCTCTAATCTGCAGGGGTGGGCTAGTGCTGGTGAACAGGTCGATTCAGCTGTAATGAGAGCTGAGCAGCCAAATGAGAGAGTAAAGAGGTAGGTTTAGGTAGGTAGGTTTTAAAGTGTAAGGTTTAAAATGTGATCCTTATGTTCCCCTTAATCTTAATGTGTTTGTTTTATGAATCGGATTTTAAATGATACAATTCAATATGCTCAAATAATATTAATATTTGAAGACATGACTGCCATCTTCACATGGGACGTTAACATGTATTTCTACCACACTGTCAATAGGCCTGTTGTATATGGCTTATATAATTCAATGTAGGTTATGTGCATGTTTGGTGGCGGGGGTGTGAGGAGACATGGGAGGCTTTGGGGCAATGCATGTCACCAGTCTTCAGAGCACGAGGGAAACCAGGAGGAAACCAGGCCTACACAGCAAGGGCTTACCACCCACAATACTGTTTACTGTATTGTACCGTTTCCTGTGTATATTTAGTCATCAATTATCGTTTGAGTAAATAAGTGTAGCTGAACAATGTAGCCCATACATTTGATGTTTTATGTCAGGTATATCCCGTCTGCCTAGTTAAACACCAGCAACATGTATTGCCTTACAGTTGCTATACTTTGACTAAAAGTGCTTTATATAATATTCAGGCATGACTCTCCAAGGACGTGGTAAAAAACATTTTATATTAAATGCTTGTACCTTGTCCTGACTCAATACATTTGGTGTATAGGCCTAGGCCTAATTGTGGTCAGCATGAAAACTACTTTAAAATGGCAGATTATCTCTAGTGAAAAAACATCTCGAGTTCTCAGGTATTTTTTAAATTTTCATTTAAAAAAACGTATCATTGGTGGACTGCATAGGATGAAAAGTTTCTATAATTTAAATTAAAAAAAACACAGCCCTATGAATAGGTAACTACACAGAAATATGTGATGAAACATTAAGTCATAAAAAACATGCCCTTACAAATAATTGGGCACCTTATCAAGTATAGCTGATGCACACAAAAAGGAAGAAATTCCATACAATATCTCAATGGTGCTTTTAGATGTTGGTTTCTCAATGTGGACCACAGCCATTTTTTCCCACAATATGGTTCATACGAATGAAAACTTTACATTAAAAAAAAAAAACGTAGAAATATCCAGGTCAGATATGTGTCATACATTCAACTTGTGTTTAAATATGACAACAATTGTAGTTTTTTTTTTACATTTCCGGTACCAGCTTAAAAAAACAAACAAACGAAAATGTAACCCTTTGATAAACCAGAGTATGGCTTTGTTGCTTTTACTCCCAGTTAGCTGGGTCAAGCGCTGGTTGCCGCGTACCTTCACATTTGAATGACGTCTGTATAAATCCGTCATAGTGTGAGATAACCCCCACCCCACCCCCCTGCTGAGAAGCTACTGCTGAGACAGAGAGATTTCACATTTGAATGACGTCTGTATAAATCAGTCATAGTGTGAGATAACACCCCCCCACACACGCGCGCACACGCACACGCACACACACACACACACACACACACACACACACACACACACACACACACACACACACACACACACACACACTTTAAAGCAGAGGAGCCGACAAGCCTTGTGGGCTCAGGAGGCTTTCTGGAAGAACATCGTAGGAGTCCACAGAGAAAGAAAGAAACACAGTAGAAGTAGTAAATGATGTTGGCAGATGGAGGGAGGTGGGTTGAGCTGAAGGGGAGGATGCAGCGGGGTAGCCGAGTTAGGGTGAGGGGTCAGGCAGGGTGTTGTTGTCTTCACTCGAGGAGGCATCATACTAGCTACACTATGACACCCGGATCATCTGGGCCACTGTCTCATCTGCTGCTGCCTGGGCCGCTTCCTGCTGCTGCTGCGAATGGGAGAGACAGCAGAGTGAGTGAGTGAGTGAGTGAGTGAGTGAGTGAGTGTGAAAAAAAAGGTACCAATTAAAGCACAATTGCAAGTGATATCCCTAATATATAACCCTAGTAATTTATGTATATGGTTTATATATTGCACAACACTCCATTTCCCCATGTGGATACAATATGAGTAGAGCTGTGTTACCTGTGCCAGGGCCAATGCCATCTCCTCCTTTTCTTTCGGTGAAAAGAAACGTCCTCCGTCTCCCCTCTTGCGTTGCATGGCGTGGCGGTGGCGAGACTCATGCAGGTATTTCTGAGAGCAAACAGAAAATTATTTAGCAGATAATTGGATGGACCTGTGGACCTGTCGTGAATTTCAGATACATGTAATTAAGGAACAGGTTTAAGGGAGTTAGGCATCTTGCTCAAGGATGCCTACAGGTTGACTGCACACATAGGGGTTTGAACTCAGAACCTTTCGACTGGGAGTCAAACCCTTACCACTACTAGACTGTCCTGCCTCGTGGAAGTTCAACAAGGACCCGTTTACTGTGTTGAACTAAAGACTCCAGATTGCCTAATCGAGCAGTGGTTCAACCATTACTCGTGTGAACAGAGACTTTCCCCAAGCACAAAAATGTCTGCCCTCCCTACCCTGCGCTCCTTGGGGATCTTCCCCTCGGCCTCCAACTTGGCACGGGCCTGACGGCGCTTCAGGATGCGGTGGTACTGCTTGGCGTTGACGTACAGGGGCTCCTCCTCCAGCATCTCAGCCCCTGGCAGTGGGATGCGCTGCATGGTGGGCACCGTCCCGCCCCCAGGAACCATCTGAGGAGAGAGAGAGAGAGATACAGCCATAGTGTTCAGAGCAACTGGTAGAAGAGAGACAAGTCCACAGGAACAGATTGGTAGAGATACAACATTATTATAGCATTATGTCAGTGACAAGTAATCAGTGCCAACAATAAACAAAGCAGATTTTAAATATTATTGGAGTAAAAACCAGTTGCGGTTACATTTGTGGTTTTAATTAGTGCTCTTATAGTCGGTTGTTTTTGATCAAATGCAATAGTAATACAATCACAAAGCCACTTGTTCATTCTGGCATTAGTAAATGGTTCGTGATTATGCTCGCCACAATTGTAACCGTTCACAACCATTAACAAATTACAATTACACTGGCTGAATAAGTGTCCAAAACCACCCGTTTCATTCGTTGTCCACAATCACACAGCCCGCTCCCCGTGTGAGGCTACGTAGATGATAAGTAATAAAGGATGCTGGATACCTCTGCTGAGGGTCTTACCATGACCATTCCACCTGTATTCATCATATTGCCGGAGACAGGCAGGGTGACGGTCACAGTGCCCTGGCCGCTGTTTGTCGTGTTGGTGTTGGCGCCCCCTGCCTGTACGATCTGGGCACCCGCCAGGCTGGATGCTGGGATAGTGATCATTCCTGCCAAGGAGAGCAATGAAGAAGAAGAGTTGGTGCTGCTCTGAAATGTATGCCTCAATGATGAGAATTAACTACATAGGGCAAGCTAGTGTTGCAGCCAGGAGGGTGTAATCCCCCAATGTCCACAGCCTACTTAAGGTGCCTAACTGCCTACCTGCTCCTTAATGATGTGTATCTGAATTCACTATAAGTAGCATAGGGCCAAAGCAAGTACAACAAATAAACACTTTTAGTGTTTGTGTTTTTTATGTTTCTGAAATAGGAAAAATAGGATTAGATGTACTTTATTGATACCCGATGGGAAATTAGGGCACCATTAAAAAATAAAGACAAAGAGAGGGATAGAACCATGGAGTTTACCTTGCTGCAGGACTGTGCCATCTGCGTTCACAGGCTGGTAGACGATGGTCTGTCCGTCAGCCGTCTGGGCGACCTGCTGGCCCTGCACGCTGATCTGCTGGCCCTGTGTGATGAGTTAGCAGAGAGATAACCATGACTTTAGCATCGACTACATGACCTCCCTGGCTCAGAGTCCCCTAACAAGAGCACCACCTGCGTGAAGGAGGGGTGGAGCGCGACTTGGTTCTGGCCAGCAGTGATGGCGGTCTGGGGCTGCTGGATGATTATCTGCTGGGGCTGACCCTGCTGGCCCTGCAGCTGTAGGGTCTGTCCTCCCTGCAGCTGGATCTGCCCTGGTTGCACCAGCTGGATCTACACATGTACAGAAGAATGGTAACATTAATATTACACATTAACCAGCTTGATCTATACATGTACATTATTACACGGCTTTGATAAAATACTTATTTTCTGATTAGTCAATTACGACTTTCTACTTCGTATCGCTTCGACACCCACACACACACCCACCCTTGCAACTCTGAATATCCTTCAATAAATTGTCAACACAAATTGGGGATCCCTTTGGGATTATATATGGCATATCCGCTATCTAGAAATGCTATGCAACACAATGAATCAATTTATATTGCAATTTATAGCCAAGTCACATATGTGAGGTACTTGCATACATTTATAGTACTGACCTGTTGCAGTCCCTGGGCTCCTGACACTGGGACTTGCATAATGGTCTGACCCTGACCCCCCGACATGGCTTGTACCATTATGGGTTGCCCTGACGACGTGATGAGCTGCCCTCCACTCACCTGCACCATGAGTGGCTGGCCTTGAACCTACACAGAGAGAGGCAGTAGATGTTAAGGGCTATAAAGGCAACTAGCGACACACTACCCGATCAATCCGAACCAGCACCAAACTCACATTGCTGGTAAAATCCATTCAACATTTGTTATTTCAGCTGGCTTGGTGTAGGAAAAAAAGGAGGGTACACACAAAGACAACGGGTGAACCGGCTTTCATTTTGCAATGAAACTGAAGAATAACACAACATGAGATGAGTCCGGTGACGGCCTGTGAATGCATATGAAACATGTACAAACCTTAAAACATTACATGTTACTATAGCTCCTGCATTCAATATGGAAACCCTGAGACGGTTCTTGCATTCATAAACGCTGAATGACACAATGAAGAGGAACCCTGTTTCATAATGGTGGTGTCCTCGGCACAATGAGGCAGGTCTTCTCTGAAATCTCTTTCTTTTTAAAGAGCAGGAGAAAGAAAACACTGGAGCAGAACGCAGACGAGTTGTTTTTCTTCCAGCCATTTGAAAAGAAGCCTAAAGGCAGAGCCAGACACATCATGTGTGACATGCTGCACCACGTCCACAACATGCAGCCTGAGCAGCTACTGTGCATGCCAGGGGGTGGGTACATAAAAAACAAAACAAAAGAGTGCTAAATGGGTAGAGGAGCCATGGCCTTGGATGTAGCATGCAGACTTGAGTGCAACACTGGTGGTGATACGGTGACACAGGGCGGCGGTCCCACCACTACCTGGAGTGTCTGCACCTGCTGGCCAGAGGCCGTCACCACGGGAGCGTCGGTTTGAAGCTGCACAGCCGTCACCGTACCCTGCGCCTGCAGGCAAGGCAGGAGAGCTAGTAGTCTCTGGCAAGAAACTCAAATCTACCATCAGTAGATGTAGTTGTTAAAGCGGGTGCGGGGGGGCGGGTGGGGTACTGGGTAGGGTGGGGTGGGGGATATTGTGTGGTCATGTTCAGTTGAATCCTCCTATGCTCTGTTCCAGTTGCACTGCCCAGAGCACAACACACATAACTGTAGTTCAGCATTCAGTGAGACAGTCCTCATTGCCCCCCCCCCCCATCTCTCTCTCCACTCTATTGCTTACCTGTTGTTGGATCTGTCCATTGGTGGTCTGCACGACTATCTGCTCCCCAGTGGTGGTGGTGGCAGTGGTGTACTGCTCCATTGCTACGTCAGTCCTAATTTAAAGAAACACAATAATATACATGGAGGACAACAACACATGGGGGGTCAGGTCTGTGGCACCCAGCTTTGGCAACCTCTGCCCTCATAGTCACGCATAGACATGTGCTACTCAGTCCACCCGTGTTTTTTTAAGGGAAAACCGCCCAGTATTAGCGGACACATCTGCCCGTTAATAAGATGGTCGTGTGCTGTGTTTTGTGTTTTTAACGGAGGGGTAATAAATAATAACAGCGGTGTGGGCATTTGTTTGGTTGTTGTGCTAAATCCGGGCGGTGTTTTACGGTTGCTTTTCCCGTGAACCCGCCAGGCTAGCCCTGAGTTAGCCGACGCAGCTTGTGGCGTAATGTTAAAACCCACAGCTCGTCGTGTTTACGGGAATCATAGCAGGCTGTTGTTGTTGTTGTTCTGTTCCCCCCAACACATAAACGGCGTCCTCCGTGGCTACCCGCCGCGGGGGCCGCCAGCCTTTCCCCCCCGCACCCACCGGCCGCCCAAAAGCTCTCCTTTGTTGGGTACGTTAAGCTAGCAGCCCGGAGGGAAGACGAGGCTCCGCTGTTGTTTGTTGTTTGGTTTTTTTGGGCCCAATTTTTACGCCATTGTGATTAGATTCGACCCGCAATCAACGTGCTTTTCGATTTTTGCATTTTGCAGAATTAGTGATTTGGTTGGTCCATGACAAACCAATCCGTGTTGACAACTACCAATGGCTTCAATCGGGTCTCCCTTACCGTGTCTCGGCTGTCCGGTGTCCCTCTGATTGGCTCTAGTGCGGCTCTCCGAAGCCCAATCACCAAAGTGAGCGAACAAAATGGCGCAAATGAAACAACGGCGGCGTGGAGAGAGGAGGTGGCTGAAGGCCGTCGCACACATCCTTACCCTCCCTACCGGCACTTCCCCAACACGTCCAGCGGATGGCGCAAAAGTGCGCTTTTTACAACCCGGTAATAACTCATTAGCTGACAATAACTCATTAGCTATCTCATTATTCGTGACGTCTGATCGGATAAAAAAAAGACACACCAACAGAAACACCCCCACAAAAAAAACATGTATCTGCTTTAGAGACGACATTTTGACATCTCAGTCTGATTCCGCGATTCCAAGTAATGCCATGGAGACAAAGAAAAAACAACAACGCCGCCTCCCTCCCAGCAGGTGGCAGTGGTTTGTATTTTTAGTTTATATACAACACCAACGTATTACATGATGTGACTGACAGAATGTAGTTTATTTTTTTAAAGTTTTTTTTATTTTATTATTATTATTTTTATTTTTTAATTATTTTTTGTATTTTTGTATGGTTTGGTTTGTCCTTCCTCCATTGAAGCTCCACATCCGTACAGTTGGTGGCGGTAATGCACCACGCTGGTTGCAAACCGCCAATACAATGGAAAGAAGAAGAAGAAGAAGAAGAAGAAGCGCATGATGTGACCCCCATAGACATGTATATATGTCTATGGTGACCCCGACCCGCTAACACACGTTATTTGCGGAAGCCTAAAGTGACCCACAACTTCAAGGTATGAACCATGTTTTTTAATGTTATACAGCCATTAGTGACATTATAGTTTTTGTTATTGTATCGTGAACGTATCTGCCTGGTAAGCTTGTGTGTGTGTGTGTGTGTGTGTGTGTGTGTGTGTGTGTGTGTGTGTGTCAGTCAGTGTGTGTCAGTGTGTGCGTCATGTCCCCCTCGGTGGTCTCCCTGGTCTCCAGGCTGGCCGTCTCTATGAGGACCTGTCGGTTTGCCAGCAGGGATGCCAAGGCTTGGCCGAGACCCGGCCTGATGCAGAGGGTCCCCGGAGGACGGAGACCAGCCCAGGACCACCAGCACCACAAGGTGTTGGATGAAGATATCGCCGTGGAGGAGGTGGAGGACAAACTGGACGCGTTGCTCAGGTGAGAGGTAGAACCCATCAGCCTGGACCATATGGTCCATGGTCCATATCCCAGTCCATGAGTCCTGGACCATGGTCCATATCCCAGTCCATCACCCTGGACCATGGTCCATGGTCCATATCTCCAGTCCATGAGTCCTGGACCACCACCTTGTGAACTCATGGTCCAGGACTCATGGACTCCTGGACCATGAGTTCACAAGGTGGTGTGTCTGTATGTTTCCAGCCAGGAAAAGAAGAGGAAGGCTGCTGTGAAGATGTCCAGGATCAAGAGACAGATGACCCCACCGGGGGCACCGGAGCGCACGCTGAGCTGGGACACCATCGAGCAGATCCGGTGAGAACCACCTCTGTGTTGAATTAAGTAAACCCGGAGCGGCTCCACAATGTGTATAATAGTATGATGATCTCTGTCAAATTAAATGTGCCGAATTAAATCGGCTTGCCAGGTACTTGCGGCGGGAGCGGCCAGAGGAGTGGACGCTGGAGCGTCTGGCCGGGGGCTTTTCTGTACCCCACGATGACATCCTCAGGGTCCTTAAGAGCAAGTTTTCCCCCACCGGCCCGCGAAAGGTCAAGCAAGACGCTAAGGTGATGGCCAGGCTCGGCCAGCGGACAGCTCAGCTACCGGCTGGTGGAGTGCCACAGAGTAAACTGCTGTTGCCTGCTCAGAAGACACCCACCATGTTGGTGGCTGTAGATGACGCTAGTGGTCCCGGCACTCTGGTCCGCTCAGCCCATCGGATGCTGACACCCAGAGTAGTAGTTGGAAGAGGAGGAGGCGAAATCTCTGGAACCCACCCAGTTACTGGCCCTGCTTCTCTGGTCACTCGACCCAACCTGCTCCCCATCTCAACGGCAACAGTAGAGGTCAGTAGACCCACTCCTGCCACTTCAATATCAGAAGAAGACGACTGTGGTGCTCCACCGGTGGAAAGTGGTGAAGATGATGTGGACGAGGAGAGGTGGGATGGAGAAGTGTTGACTGAGAGTGAACTTGAGGAGCTGATGCTCACAACAAAGCCTTCCGCTGCGGTGCAAGTCGGGAAAGATTTCTATGACCCTGAAGGTAACTTTTTGTACAGAATATGAGTGAATTGAATGTTATTTGGTTTGTTTGCTTTTCCATTTACAATTATATTTGGATAGGAGACTATGATCGTTTATTTCCAGTGGAATATCATATATTAACAGGCTCTGAATTTAATCTAGTTTCTTCCCTTTTTGGGATTAATGAAGTTTATCAGTTTGTATCTTAAAATATGGAATCACTGCACCTTTTGAAATGGATGTAATTCTAAGTGTTTGTCTTGCATTGTATCTACGTAACTGTTACCTTTTACTCAAAAGTACAGCACACAAGGAGCTGACCAGAGAACCAACACTAGGGTTCTCATCATACAGTTTAGCTGACACTTGCAGGGTAATATCATTTGTCGTAAGATTGTGTCCAAATACAAACTATGTGTCCATTATATTTGGCAGGTCCACAAATAAAAATATTTTGCACATTTATTTCCTACGTTTGTGCATTCATTTCTGTTTTCTCCAGGGGTATTTATTTTGACATTGTTGACACCAAATAATATCCAAAAGATCAGAAATAAAGTTACCATGGTAATTTATTGTTCATCCCAAAGGAAATTGCATCAAATATACAGTTAAGAGAGAAAAAAACAGGTACAAAGATGTATCGTTGTGCAGAGTATATTTACAGTACCATCACAATGATGTTTTGTTTTATACAGCAGATGTGACTACAGCTTTATTAAGAGTTTTATTAAATACAAATACATTATTGTATGTTCCTTCATTCAGTGTATTGCCAAAACATTACTCATTTCCCTGTCTTCTAAAGTTGGGGCATTGCAAACATTCAAACAAAACAATTATGGTCTCATTATGGTAACACATGGTCTCGATGCCTCAATTAATCCTAAAAGGGCTTATTAAACATGTTCTTTCTTGTCAATAAACATGCAATTAACAATTGTCTACCTAAATATTTCTCAATTTATGCAACTACTATTGACGTCATATTACGTACCAGGCACTTGGTACGAAATATGTGGCACATGACTGCATTTTGAACCCGGTTGTTACAAATAAATAAATCTTGCATGGGAGCAATACAATACAAACATTAGTGCAACAGGTGCAACAACCTCTTGAGATGAAGGTGTTTATGCTGTAAACACAACTAATCTGGCAAAGCATTGCCCATTCCAGTGATATAGCTTAAAATGTTCAAGTTCAAATTGATATTTTCATCCAAATGCAGTACTTAAATAACAAAACGACCTTCCCCAATTACAATTTTTGAATAGCTCTGTTTGCAAATAATATATATAGCTTATATATTGTTTACAACAATATTGATGGTTATGGGTATTCATTATCTTATCAGTTTTTCTAGGACCCGTAGATTAAACTTCTCTAAATTGTGTCATTGCTTCATTTTCTTTCACATATACAACATGTTGTAAAAAAAGCAAATCATGTTGTAAAAAGCTTTTTTTACAACATGATATTTAATGTGCTTATTACTTATTAAGTAATAAGCTAAGTTAACTAAGTTAAGTTCCAACCATACAAAGTTTCATTATTGATTTTTTTGTTGTCATATGTAGAACAGTATTTGGCTGATTTGGAAAAAAACTGCTTAGGCGGTGATACATTTATGTGTAACATATTAGATGTTACATTATTAATATTAACAGTCTTGTCACATTTGTAAGATAATATTTAGGAAACATGAAACTACAAATGCATACAAAGGAGTTTGTGCTTTAGGCAGTATTCCAGTTACACACTAGTTTACATATCTTCTCTTATCCCCACAGAATCCAATTATTAGCTAGATCAGTTATGAATAATGGACATGGTGGTGCAGATATACATTTTTAAACATGTTATTGCTATCCAACTAAAGGGACTTTAGGGCCAGCAGTTGATGACTGTGAGAAAAACTCAAGCACAAGTTAATTTAAGACATGAGTGGCAAGGAGAAATATTACCCAAGCCACAATAATGAACAGTAAATGAATAGAGCATGTACCAAAATTAAATTCCAGCAAATATGAAACATGTTCCTGAAACATGAAAAACATGAAAAATAATATGAATATTGTTTATAAGTGCACAAAGAGAAAAGGGAGGGTTACACATCACAAACACCTCCAACAGAAGTCAATAGTATTAGAATCATTGTCAGGTGAGACAAGGAAGCCTGGTCGCTAGGCAACTCTGAAAGTACATCGCTATTGCTCTGGCTTTTCTCTAAATAGCCAGTAATTCACTGCATTGTCCAGCCATTCCTAAGCAAAACAACAAAACAAAACCTTGCCACTTATAAGCAAATTCCCCCCTAAATAATCAGTAAAAATCAATAGCAGAAACGCGACAATACCAACGCTACCCTCTCTTCTGCTAAATCCTCCTTCACTGTGGCTCCACCCCCAGAAAACCCTGGTACATTCAGTGTTAACCTCACTCTTCACAGCAAAGTAACACTAACTCTTAGGCTTTCGACAGAGGCCAAAAGGTCACACTAAAAGATTAAAGGAAACCGTAGCTGGGCTGGAAAGATGGACACGCCACTGCACACTCCCAGCTTGCTGCTCTGCAGGTGTGGTCTGCTACTCTAGCAGGTCCTATTTAATGTGGAAGGAGAGACACACAAAAAAAGAAGACTTGTTAATGTTTAAAGAGTTTCTGCATTTGTATTTGATATAATATGTGAAAACTATTAAGTGGTAAAGACACCCAAGCAGGCATTTCAAAATCATGTCCATATCTTTGTCGCCTCGTGAGACCATCCCGATCTCGCAAGTTCACATTCTGCATCTCTCTGGAGATCGTTCTGGCCAGGCTACAAGTTATGCGATTGGTCCGAACCAACAGTGGTTTGGACCAATCAGAGGAACTACTAGCAGCTATGTGGTTTTTGGGCATGGTTTAAATGTGACGGCATCGAGAAGCAACGTTCGTTAAAAAACAATAGCGGCTCCTAAAGAGGTTAGCGTAGATGCTGCTATAGCATTAGTTATATTGGAGCTGGAAAGTATTTTGTCATTGAAAGAAGAGCAAAGAACAGCACTAAAGGCTTTTCTCGCTCTCCTACTACGTCATATGGTTCATTGATCTGATTGGTTGAAGTTAGCCTGTGATAGACATTGATAGACAGATGGTTCATCAAATCACCTGCCAAGTATTTTTTAAGTACCTGCCCTTTTCCAAACAGTTTCCACAGATGACTACCCAGGTGGTTCTGTGAAACGAACCATCTGGTGCGTCAGGTTAATGTCCACGAGGACAAGGTAATATAGTGGTTAATGTGTTTGACTCCAAGGTGAAAGGTGCTGGGTTTGGTAGTCTACCTGTAGGCATCTCTACAAATTAAACCTCTTAATTTACTGTAAGTCGCTTTGGATCCGAGTGCCTGCTAAATGCCTTAACAGTATCTTATCAAGCTATGCTCTCAGTCAGAGTGAGTCTGCTGCATGAGAGAGGAAGAGTTGCGTTCAACTCACCTCATCAGAGTCGTCGTGGAACTCGATCTTGCCATTGGGGGCGTGGTTGGTCTCCAGTGGCTCGTCCACGCTGTCCAGGCCGTTGGCCTCCGCATGCTGCTGCAGAACAGAGTACCGGTGGACCAGGAACCTGCACAACACAACACAGTGGTCAGATCACAGTACACTCACACAATAGTATAAGATGTCCAGATGATAAGTATGTCCGTTGCACTAATACAGATAAACACATTGAATCCTAGTAGGATTGCCAACACATTAGTCTCACAAATCAGACTTGAGATTAATATCTAAAATCTGATGGCAGACGAGCTCAGCTCTGGGTGAACGTGGTGTTTCACTTTTGCTTCATATTTGTTCTAACCAATCATGTTGTTCAGAAGGGTATTTTTTTACGTTTCCTGTTTCGTTAAAATACCCTTCTTTCACCAGAAAATACCCTTCTTTTAGAAGGGTATTTTCGAACAAAACAGGAAACGAAACAGGAAACAAGGCATAAATCCACCCCTTGCAGTTGTTGGTTGAACTGCTATAGTTCTGCTATAACATACCAACACATTAATCCAATTTTGATCGATTTCATGTTGTTTTTGTTTTGACACATTGATTGAAGCAGAAAATATGGCTATGACAATGGAAAATAAACAACATTATAAATTCAGTAATTATGGTGAAGCATTCATGATCTGTGAGTTTAGGTCGGTAACAATCACAATCTGCGAGTTTAGGTCAGTGTTGTAAGTATTGGAAAACACCAGAATTCCTTCTGTGGCCAAGCTACTATTTTAGCCCTGTGGCTGTGATGGGAGCATTAGTAGTAGTATGAAGAGATCAAGTCCAGAGAGCAACACTGACCTTCCACCACAGACGTACTTCTTGATAAAGAGCACACCAGCCATGATGCTCAGCAGCATGACGATGGTCACCGTGACAATGATGGCCGCCGAACTTGAGGACTTGAGTACTTCTGACTGAGGAAGAGATGAGAGACGATGAAAACAGGTGATAAGTGCTAAGGGCTCACCTCTGGAAGGAATTGATCAAATAAATTGTTCGATTTCGATTGTGCAGGAGCGAGGATTGGAGGATAATGTTTACCCGTAGTTCAGATTCAACCATGTCGCTGACACACCGCGTGCGCAGGTCAATCTCCTTGCGTTCAGGCATTATTCCTCCCTCACATTTATCCCCAGGGATTTTCCTATAGCTGTAGACACAGGAGGGCAAAGGGACATTTAGATAGTAGAATGATTTATTCAAGGTTGAACACGGGTTGTTTGTTCATTGCCAGTGTTTTGTTCTGCTCCTCCTTTGTTCCCTGGTTTGAGGTGTGGCTTATCAACCATCAAGGAAACACAAAACCTGCAGCCTACTAAAGCCTGTGCACTATAACTAATTGACCTGTCATGGGTTCAACCCCAAAGAGTTGTCAAATCTTGTGTGTGTCAATACGGAGACACTAGCTAAATGTTAACTGAATGTAAATGAAGCTAAGCGAGTCTTGAGTCCTCTTACCCGCTGGTCTTGAGCTTCTCCTCCTTGCCATGCAGACAGAACTCCAGGTCCTGGCCTTTGAGGTTTGCCTGCTCCAGACACTCAGAGCTGTTTTCCTTGCGGAAGTAACCAAAGTCGCTGTGGTGAGGCAAAGTGAGAGATGGCAGGATTAAGGATTAAGACCTCTGAGACCAAAACAAACAAACAAACAAATAAACAACAAACAGACACAGACACACACAGAGACACACAGAGACACACACACACACACAGGGAGGCTCTGCATACAAAGGGCTCATGGTGAAATGTAAATCATACCAAAGGAAGTCGTCCAGCGTGCACGTGCAAAGCGTTGGCTGGGGGTTGACCTCGTATTGTCGTCCGTTCCAGCACACAGAGTCCTTCCTCAGACGCAGGAACTTCTCCTTGTAGCCCAGCATGCAGCCGTCATTGGGGTCGCTTATGTCATCAGAGTGCGCCAACCACTGCACATAGTCGTTGGTGACACCTAAAACATTAAAAAGCTAACTTGTATCATTGCATTATAATTTACTTATTATAACCCTAAATAATTCATGGGTAGTAGCCAATAAATGAATAATGTAATTTTTAATTATAATCCTTTAGTACATAACATTTGCATGTACTACCAGTAGGGAGGAAACATAGGTGTAAAAGAAATCACTACATCACTTCCTTTTCAACTTGATTTTCCCCACATTGAGTAATATTAACATACATGGCCCCAGTCCCACTTGTGGCCTAGGATGCTTGATTGATTTGATTTGATTCGGTGTGTGTGTGTGTGTGTGTGTGAATGATTCAGTGGCTTACAGTCTCTGGTGAGGAGCTCTCTGAAGTCGATGGTGAAGGAGACCCAGTACTGGCTGATGACAGAGTCT
>JAOPHQ010002559.1:200000-260000 GCA_030340625.1 Merluccius polli | reverse complement strand
TATACTGCCACAACAAGCAGACAAGCATGTCTCTGAACATCCCATCATCAATAGTTGTATCTAATACTGACTTTGCCAGTCATTACAGACGCAAATACAAAGCGTCCACCGAGTCCAAAGGAGAAAATGTTGTTGGCCATGGTCTTGATGGTCTTTCCATAGTCGGTTGTCCTCTTCAGATCCAACATCCCTCGGTCAACTGAAATAAATGAAATGTAAAACATGATACATATACATATAATAACCATGTGTATAAAAAGGGAAGATAAATCATTTTTCAAAATAAGAACAACATCTCACTTCCTACATTCACATTCAGTCAAATAACAAGTGTGTTGTTGAGAATTGATAAGAGATTCTCAGAAGAGATTAAAGACACTTCCTGTGTCTGACGCATGTCATGTGTGTATTCTAAACCCTTGTAAGTAAAATACACACATATGTAGTTTTAGGAATGAAGTGAACATGTGACTTACTGCAAGACCCGTTGGGGTGGCTGGTGAAGAAGATGGTGTTTTCCGGCCCCCTGAAATCAGAGAGAAATAAAGCATTTAAATAGCCTTAACTTAAATATCAGCCCAGACTCCAGAGCTCCACTGTATATCAACTCCAGTGTTTCATCCACTCATCGTCGGATCATTGTCTTCACTCTTCTCTCTACACCTCTACTGTGTTCCTTCGCTCACTCCAGTGACTCAGTGTTTCCCGCTCAGGTCACATCTCATCTGTCTGATTGCCGGCCTGTTGCCGAACTATCGCCTGTCTAACTATCATAATGCGAGCTGCTACAGGGAGCCAGTGGAGGTTACAGAGGGGGGTCACATGGGAGAACTTCGGCAGGTTGAACACAAGGCGTGCTGCGGCGTTCGGGATACGCTGCAGAGGTTTGCTCGCGGAGGCAGGGAGTCCAGCCAGGAGCGAGTTGCAGTAGTCGAGGCGGGAAATGACAAGCACTTGGAATTTCTGCGGATGTTGTAGAGAGCAAATCTGCAGGATTGGGCCACAGCGGTGATGTTGGCTGTACAGCATTGCTGATTGTCCATTACCACGCTGAGGTTCCTCGCGGTTGGTGTAGGACATACCGCAATGTCCGCGACAGTGACTAGTAAGTCACTGGTCTGTATTGTTATGTGACATCATTAGAAACCTCCTTTGCTTGAACTTGAAACATTTTCCAATTGACTGCTCAGCCTTGTGGGAATGATATCAATGTCCGGGAGAAAAGAGTGTTCAAAACAAGTGCTCACTCACAGCTGTCAGAGTCAGTCAGCGGTGCACACCAGGAAATACTGAGACCAAAAAATTAGGTTACTGGCTAGGTTATCATCCACGCCTGCGAATAACTGCATAGTCACGGTTGGCACTTAAGTTTTAATTATGCTGTCTGGGCTTCAAACAACCACATTTTGTATATTATGTGACAAATAATATACAAAATGTGGTTGTTGAATAGTGAATTGCAGTAGAAAGATAAATTAAAGCCCTATATCATATTAGTAAGCAATCCAGAAGAGCCAAACAGAATTAAGGACCCAAATCCTCCAACATACTACTTTAACTTTACTTCGATGCACAATATCTCGTGATCTCATGTCAGTGAGAGAAAGCATTCTATTCATGGCCTTCATTGGGTGTGGATGAAAGAGGAAGTAGGTGATAAAGATAAACAAACCGATAGCTAGAATACAAAAACACGTCCGGGTTTCATTGCTCACATACCTGGACTGGGGCCATAACAGAAAATATATTAAATCTCCAATTACTCCAATTAAAACAGAAGACGAATTTCTCTGAGCTTTGATTGGTGTCAATGCACTTGGGGACTCATTTATGTTGTATAGCAAGAAAGAAAGACAAAAAGGTTTTTTCAGCGACTCACCATTTCACCATGCACACCATGTCATATATCTTCTTCCAGTTAATGCCAAAGTCTTTGGACAGCCACAACTGATTCTGAGAATACAAATTCATAACCTTAAGCTGGGAAGAATTGCAGAACTGTGGCAGCAATACTGGATTACATGTTCAACTTGTTACAATACAACTGTGCAATTGATCAATCCTTCCAACAATTAGTACTCTTCCTGTTACAAGGAAGTAATCGGCTATCCTAATATGGTCATGACAGAAACAATACACAGTAATCAGACACAAAGACACAAGGCCACTTACATGGGTGCTGGTGACCAGCAGTATGTTGGCATCATGAGGGTTGTAAGTTATCTGCATCAAGGGGATAAAGGGGAGGTCATAGTGGGTGAAACTGTTCCCAAAGTCGGCAGAGGCAAAGATACGAGATCCCGGGCCTCCGGACACATCTCCAGTCATGATCACCTAAGAGACACAGAAATGATGATAAGTATACAAATACTGCATTACAAATGTGACAAATAAGTGTTTGTTACAATACAATATTATTGAATTTGACAAAACACTATGATTACCCTGATAAGGAATGGGATCATATAATTCAGTATCTGCAGAGTCAATTTCATCCTGCAATACAAAGACTCACTTTCCCCGAGTTCTCAGGGCCAATGGCGATTCCAAACTCAGTTCTGATGAACGTGTTGTTTATTAGGTCAGTCACGTCCTGGAAGGTTTTCCCGTAGTCATTACTGGAAAATACAATGACAATTTAGACTTTAAGTGAGATACCAAAATGAAAATAAAATAGGTGTTTTATTTAGAAGATATGAGCACTTACCTCCGGTAGAGTTTTGACTGCCCAAATTTGATCATGAAAAACGGTAATTGAAAGGTGGTCAGGGCTAGAATGACCTGCCAAGAAAGCAAAGTAGCAAATTAATTTCAAGACACTGGTAGAAGAGTAGAATAGAGAGTAGAAGTTTATCCCACTGGACTCATTCTGTCAGTCATAGATGAGATAAACACAGAAACTTCCTTTACAGAACACAATCGCACATTCCTGTTTACTTGGTTATTTCCTTTATATTATATCTTATCCTCTCTTAATAAAGCATTCTATTACATTGTATTGCACAAATTGTATTTAATCATTTTATTAACTGTTTTACTGTATGCTTTACTATGTAAAGTACGTTCAATTGCATATTATTGTATGAAATGCACTATACACATACAATTTAATTGGATAGAATTAGAACCAATCGGTGTAATCAAGTCTGACCCACTCACGTCACATTAGAACAATTCGGGTGGAGGTGGGAGGTAGGGTGGTTTGGTTGGTGTGCTATTATGTAAAGGGTGGGAAAATGAAACCAGCATGCCGTATAACACACTTACCCCCGTGCCATCTCCGACCCAGGCCAGCGAAACAGAACCGCTCAGGTCGTTGAAGATGTACTGATAATGTCAAATAATGAAATAATGATGAACATTAACATGAAAACAAAAATACAGCTTGAATGTATTTGTATGTTTATGGGTTAAAAAGCATAGGGTAGAATGAATAGCATAATGTTACATCATGTAAATCCAAAATGCCTTTTGGTCATTTTTTTTCTTTGTAATGCAGGTCAATATTTTTGACAATATTCAGGTTGACTGTTGTGGTCTTAAGCAAGCTCTTATGGTTCCAACTCGCAGAGAGCTGTACCAACAGAAACCAAAAGTTCAGTCAATAGGGCAGACCTGACACATAGCCATGTACCTGGAAGTCATCAATGACAGATTACTTTTACTTTTGCGCTGCGATGTGAGATAGGCCTACGACTGCCTGTACATCCTTAGACATCCTTAATCTTCCTTAGGGAATCCTTAATCTTACCAAAGGCTCTTGACTCTTGACATTAAGCTTCGTCTGTAGCCATAAGCAGCTCTGCTCTCATACTGGGGGGACTCCAGGGAGGAGGGGGTAACCTCCAGGGAGAAGAG
Organism: Merluccius polli; assembly: GCA_030340625.1. Taxonomy (NCBI): domain Eukaryota; kingdom Metazoa; phylum Chordata; class Actinopteri; order Gadiformes; family Merlucciidae; genus Merluccius; species Merluccius polli. The sequence continues at coordinate 256,142 of JAOPHQ010002559.1, read as the reverse complement.
CAGAAAGGTGAGAGGACTTCTGACCTTCTGTCTTTCGGGGGTTACAAAGGTCAAGGTGGACCGAACCACCTTTGGCGTCGAGGCCCAGCAGCAGCAACACAATGAGACTCTTATCAGGGCCTGCTTCTGAGAAGGCTGTTACACAACATGCTACATAGCATACTACTGCTATGATCTGTGGTTACCTGTCTGATGTTTTGTAAACTAAAGTATACCTGGTGAAGAAGAGTATAAAACCAGGACTAGGTTGTGGTGGAAATGTTTGAATGTTGTTTTTTTCTTCTTCTGAATGTGTATTGCCAAAGGTGGCTGAACACGTTGATCCAGTTTTCTTTTGTTTTCTGTAGCTTTCATGCCAAGGCACAGCTTGCAATTACACAATAACTACCACACTGTCTGTCACAAGGTTTCAACTATATCCAAAAGTTCACAATTAAGAAAACAGTCTGTGGAAAAAGTGGAAATGCTTTACAATTATTCTGCATCCTACTTGTTATGGGTCATGTATATTATTAGGGGAACTCGAGAGACTTTAGTTTCTATGAGTTTAATGGAGGAATGTATAGGTATTGGGTATTATTAAAGGTTTATAGATATGGTTAGTGTCAGCTTTGCGGCACTCAACATGAGTCAACTCAACATTTTTGACAATGACTAAGCTATTACCATTATACTGGTATACGAATAGGTAAACTAACAAACGACATTGTTGGTTAACCTATTCATACTTCATACTGAATGTTTAACGAAACCAGGGGTACATAGTAAGAGGTATTGCTGCTATTTCTTCAGCTACCCAGAACAGTCCCACAGGTGAGCAGTAACCGGACCGGGGATGATGATAACTTACACTGTGGGTGTTGGCGACCAACTTGGGTTCGTATCCTCGCAGCGCGTCGCAGGTGTCTCCTCGGTCCGCGCTGCGTCTGCGGATGCGGTGCTGCTCGGCGGGCGCGAGCCATCCAGGAAGAGACCTCGTCGCGAGCCGAAAACCTTCAACTATGTCTGACTTCCTCACGAACACGGACTGGCCGGGGCTTTGACGCGGCTGGTAAACCTCCAGAGCCACCGCGAAAGTGACACATAAATGCAGCACGCAGTACGCCGACAGTCCCATGGTTGGGGAAATATTATGTGTGTGTGTGTGTGTGTGTGTGTGTGTGTGTGTGTGTGTGTGTGCCGCTGGTCCGCTGGTCCGCTGGCGAGCCGAACCCGTCACGCGCTGATGAACAGGACGTGCGCTTTATCGTGATGTCGCACAGAAATGGGTGGTCGCTGCCGCTCCGCTGACATCGACACAACACACGCACGCTCTCTCACTCACTAACACACACGCGCACACACACACACACGCACGCACACTCTCACTCACACACACACAGATACGCGCGCGCGCACACACGCACACTCACACACACACACACGGGCTTTGTGTGCACGGGTCACACGGCTCGGAGCTGGCAGCAGCGAACCCGTCCTCCTCTCTGGTGTGAAGCAGGTGTGGCGCATCAGTCCGTCCAGGCGGAGGTCCAACTCGCGTGCGACGCTGAGGTTATCCGGTTATTTATCGTTGGGTTGCTCCTCTCCCTAAAGTGATAGGATGGAATAAGGTTCCCTTATAATTGTGTCCGAGGGACGTGCATCTCAGCGGAGTAACGACGCTCGGATTGGTTCAGGTCGTCACGTGGCATAAATAAGCACGGGCTCCTCTGATTGGCGGGAGCGGCAGCGGACGAGCGGAGCGACCTGCTGTCAGAAGGCGATATTGGTTGTGGGAGAGCGGTGCAGTTAATGATGGTTGTAATTAACGTTTCTGTGTGCGTCTCACTTTCTTACTATGCGTCTTATATGCGTCACTTTATTTTTTTCATTACTTCATTACTTTTTTTAAAAGGCCAATAATAGCAGATTTCACACGACTGATAGGCATAGGATAATATATCAGTTCTTCAGCATTATGAATAGGCCTACATGTTTACACATATACAAATGTCTGTTGTCTACAGGGGTATGGTCCTCAAAAGTCCTTCAACATGAAGTGGCAGTCTATGTCTACTTGTTTAGTCTAGAAAGAAGATTTAATATAGGCCTAAAAACGAAAATATGATGTAATATTTAGGATATTCTTAGGACTATATAGACAAATCCCTATCTCAAAATAGAAAAGGTTGTAGGGAGTGATATGCCCATCTTTACACTTTACCAAGCAGTCGATATTTGCAACAACAAAAAAACATTAAAATGTGTTGCATTCATTTGGGAGGTCGCACTAAAGTCATATTCACATCCTGATTCAATTTGCGCATGTGATGGAGTGCGCATCCCGGAGCCAGAACCCATGACTGCTAATCATGTGACGTAGAAAAAAGAGAAAACTTAGTCCCAGTAATCACATTATATTGGTGGTGTGTTGAGTGTAGGCCTACTTATCTTTTCTGACTAGACAAACTTCTTAGGGTGAATGGGGGAAGAGGACAGCACATATTTCACACCATGGTGATTGAAACTCGCCTGGTAAACTGGGAAGGGATTGTTCCCAGAGTGTTATGGCTATTAGGCCATAGGTTTTGTTTTGGCACCGCCGGTCTGACGGGTTTGGTCGCCCACAGCACTAGAGAGAGAGCCGCGTCACCGAGACAGAGGAGAGATGTGGTAGAGCAGGTTTGACATTATTCATGGGGTGTAGGGCAGGGCCACATACGAGCTTGTAGCCTAATGGTTATGTCCCAGCAAGCCAAATGACGTCAGGTTGACGTCGTCTTGACGTCATTTTGTGACGTTCCGGACTAGGCCAAATTGGCAATGTTTTGGACGTCATAACCAAGACGTCAAGTCGACGGCTTTTTAATGACCCTAAGCCGACCACATACCCGTCCAGTTCATGTCGTCGAGAGGACGTCTTGACCGTGTCCTGGAAATGACGTCCAAATGTCCCCCGATTCACTTATCAATTAAAGCAGCCAACATGTGATTGCAAATAGACATTGCCTTTACAAGATGGTGTTTATAAAAAAGTATATTTTGAAGACACAAATCAAACACCAAACGTATTAAAACAGAACACTTTATTTTGTAGAAATTAACAATAAGAATCTGGAAAAACTAAAAACACTGACATTAGAACCGTATTGAAATATTAACTTTTAAAAAATATATTGAAACAAGAAATGAACAACAACTTTTCACTTGGCATTATGCAAAGGCGGGCTTCGTCTTATAACCCCCTCCACCAGACCTCCCGGGTGCGCACGTGTTTCAGGTAATCTGCCGCACGGCACTGATGGCAGTTTCGGTCGCTGTTCTGTCCCATCGTTTGACAGCGTCTGTAATACAAAATCAATCAGACTCTCAGACTTTGAAAACATACATATCTCGGGCTCATACAAAGTTGAGCCCGAGAGGGACCCAATTTGAACTGCAATAATTCCTCCCGGCTCTAACGTTATACCGAGTGCGCTGAAATGCTGTTAGCAGCTAGCAGCTAGTTGAGAACATACGATAGTTCGCGTGTAGCAGCTAGGTTTGATTCAACAAAAGAAAAACACCAACATTTAGGAACGTGCAGCCTCTCTACGTACGGTGTGCCTGGCAGTGACAGTATTTTACTACAACCAAACTCCGAGAACATGAAAAGGTTACTTACTTTACGTGCTAACACGCTTCCACCACTGCGTCCTGACCTGTTCTGGTGCGCCTGCGTGTTGGACAAATGCGTCACGTGCTGGGTCGTAGGTAGATCAGGTCACGCCCACTTTCTTATACGTCGGCCTATATCATTTTTGGATGGTTGTTTGTCTATTCATTGTGTCTATGTATGTGTGTGTCTGTGTATAAAATAAAAATAAAACATTTAAATAAACGCAAAAAAGGTTTTGGATGCCTGAGAGCCCGATTTGGTCGTGATGACGTCCAATCACAACTAGTCCGATCAGGCCGAGAATATGACCATATCACAACATTTACTTGTGCGCGGACGGACAAGTACGTTCAAGAGAGCCCAGTGGGGTCGTGATCAGACTTTACTTCTCGTTTGTGCGTAAGTAATTGGTTGTGATATGGTCATATTCTGGGCCTGATCGGACTAGTTGTGATTGGACGTCATCACGACCTAATTGGGCTCTCTCGGACACGTCCGGGTCCGTCCGTGTTTGCTGGGCGTCTTATGGTATGCCACTATCATAAGAGTAGGGTTAGGGTTAGGGTTAACACGATCACATCACTTTCCGTGTTTCCCAAGTTGTCACGGATCGAGGCCTACACTGTCTAATCCTATGTTTAAACAGTGTTTACCTCCACTGTCAAATGTTATTTACATTCTGCGTTTACATTTCGATTAGCATACGCCTATATTTTTTCTTCTTATCGACATTCCTATTGTTGTCCTGTATGATTACTGTTGCGATCTGGGATTAAAGTAGACAATTTATTATGTTATTTTATGTTAAATATTATCTAATCTTAAATTATCTTATTTTAATATACCATTTAGGCTTATATAGCCTAGTCTTTTTTGCGACCACATCAGTAAAGATAAGTCTGGTGGTGGTCGGAAATCCTCCCTCAGTTCTTACAAAGCTGAAGTATCACCTCCCATGGCAGCTCGTCAACTATTAGGACGCGAACAAAGACGCTCCTATATTACTCCTCTTATCACATATAGCCCATAAGAGGAGGAGGCAGAGCAGGAGGAGCAGGAGGAGGAGGAGGTAGAATGTACCGCATCGGTTCAGTTGTATAGGGTAGTCTACAGGCAGACCAACGTGCTCGATACTTGGAAAGCATTTAAACTTTTTTCGAAGAGGGCAACTGAGGGCAACTTAATGACGCTGACATTGCTTTGAAAATTGACGCACTCCCTGTTTGAGCAAACGGTGTGCTCTTGTGGTGGTTACAATAATAATAACAGCTTTCCCTTCAGTAGGCAGTTAAATGTATATAATGTGCATTATATAAATTATTTCATAGTTCATATCATTTAACTCAAATTTGGATGGAAAGAGAAATGTGGAAATGTTTCATCTAAATACTGCAACCCGACAACCCTAACCCAAAATAAAAGCTCTCACGACATACATGATACGGTATCATACCACAGTACTAGAGGCATCTAATTTAAACATGTTATGTAAACACATATGTCGATTGGATACAAAAGAGATTACAATAGGCATTACCATAAGGCATTTCAAGTTCAACTTTATTTGTCCATAGCTGCCAACCACTGTAGTATGATACCGTATCATTTATGTTGTGTTGCATATAAGATCCTTCATTTAAGTGCTTTTATTTTGAAGCAAATTGTAAAAGCGGATGTTCGGTTTATGCACGGGTCAAACTGGTGGCGCATGCGTACGTGTGTAACTGCCTTGTCTCTGCAGTGGATGATAATAATAATAACCCTAACCCTTTCATAACGTTTTCAGAATATCTTTTACAATATACAGTTTACCTCAAGGTTGTTCAAAGGCCTGTTTGAGCCTATGTTCTATATGTATATGTATATAAGGACCTTAATATGAAGCGCTTCCTAAATCTCTTTAGGATTTGGCAATTTACTCACATTTTCTTAATTATTGCATAAAAGCTTTTGTTGAGTACTTGAGAATACAGCAAGCATAATACTGCATAAACAGCATGATTATAATAGTCCAAATGCGGTACATTGTGCAACAAATTTCACTCGTGGTTGTTAATGAGTTTATGTTGAATGTGTAAAATGAGTAGTATTTAGCAACTGTTATGTGTGTGCATGCATTTTATGTGTTGTTTATGATAATTAGTGTGTGCAATAGTCTCTCATAGTTCGATGGGTATCGGCCGATACCCCCATGGATGAGTTTTGGGTATCACACACAACATCCCATTATCATTAGTCATGGCTAATACCACCACTCAAGTCATACCCATTTTGGCTAGTATCGCTCCCCATTTTCCAAACATTGAGTACAATGTTTGGAAAATCCCCCAAAAATCTTCCAAAGTATGTACTGTTGCATACAGTATGCATACAATTGTACATATGGTGATTTCACTGATTAGCACACGTGCAACAAGAGACATCTGTGCTCTCTCGGTGGCTCAGTCAATCTGACGTATCTTCCGCTGCGCAAAGGATTGTGGGTCAGAATAGCCAGAAAAGCATGCTGGCTTGCATACTGCAAAATGCGACCGGCTGTAGTAGGACATCCTGGTATGTTTGGCATACTGCATTTGTATTGGGACATACTAAATCTATTTCTGGCATACTAAGTAGTATGGTAGTATGAGTATTGGAACACAGCATCAGTGTTCCACATTGCATGTCCTGCGTTGTATTATAGTCCTACGGCTAATGTCCCATGGCTTTAACGTTCCACCTGGAGATGTGTTATTTGGAATAAAGGTGCAGCATGCATCACCAAACATGTAACATACTCCTCCTTTCTCAGCTAGTAACATGTCTAGTGCCATTCTATTTTATCATGCCATTATACTTGTTGCGTGTACTTGTTGTCCTAGCGCCTAGTGCATCTCTTGTATAATTGACAATTTGTTGGTTATAGTAGCTGTCCAATAATAGGAATGTATCCAGTCCACATTGTATTGTACACCAGGGACATATAGATTCAAAGCATCCTGCTATTTGTTTTTTTGCTTTAAACTCATCTGGGACTCCTCTAGGTACGCCAATACCGTTTATCCATATACGCGGATCTTCATAAAAAATTGCTTTGCTCATTTAAGTTAGTTTTTTACATCTCTTTTCTAACTTAGGAAAGACTGATGCAGGTATTATTTCTGTTGGTTGAGCTAACATTACTCTGGGGAGAGGTGAAGGGGGGGGGGTGTTGTAATCTTCAGTTGGTTGTAATCTGCAACCTCACTGCTAGATGCCACTCAATTTAACAGTGTACCTTTAAGTCTTCTGCCCGTTCAGACCCAGTTGCATTTAAAGGTGCAGTGTGTAAAATGTAGTGGCATCTAGTAGTGGCAACTAAAGTCCACATGTGCAGTTCCAACACTACACTAGTCAACATTTCAACCTTGTGAATTCGAACATTGTTGCATTCAATGTGTGAAATGGCTACCTGCCCCATCAAAAACCATGAACTGGTGTTAAAGAAACAGTATCGCCATTGGTCGGATACAAATGGCAAACTTTTTTTGAATATCATATTCATATATCCATAATGTAGGCCATAAAGTGTTTCTTGTTATATACTGCAATGCTATTGGATAAGTGCTTGACTGACTTGGAGCATGTTTCATTCTTTTTTCTTTTGGGTATAATAATAAATTGTGACTGTTACTATGATTTTGTGTCTCTTTGGAAGGCCTGGTGTTCAGGGATGATCAAATAACATGTTTGGTATCAATTTATTGAAGTAATATGAAGCTAGATTTGTTATATAGATAGATTTTACACATGAGTATTCTAATATAGCCTACAATATTAATGTATTCACAACTGAAATGTTGTCTTTGTACTGTAGGCCTACTTATTGGTAGGCTACCGTTTATCGCTACTGTTAAAATAACATTTGGTTGGATTTAGGGTTTAAAAGAAAATTAGAAGTTAAACATATATTGAAATGGCAGCCAAAAGACAGAGGTATCGCTTTGAACCAATAGGAGCTCCTCTTTTGACCTATTTTTACCCAAAAATAAAACGCTGGTGTTCTGATTGGCTGTCGGTCGGTCGATTGGTTGAACTGGTCAGCAGACAGGCAGCGGGGATGTAGGGCTACTGAAATACTTAACTGAGCCCCTTTTCACAGATTGGTGCCCTTTTCGGATATGGGCCCCCTTTCCTGCCGCTTTGTAAACCTGTGCACGCCCCTGGCGGCCCCCACACAGCCGCGGTCCCACCGCCGCCCCTGTATCATCACTTTAAGAGCGTCAGCGGTCACGTGTCTCAGTGAATCGTGCGAAGTTCTGCAAAGTTGCTCTCGGAAAAAGAAAGTTAAGGACTTAAACAGCAGGTAGTAAAGGCGGAAGGCTAGGCAGCACACCAGCGGACATCTGTATCCACAAAGCCATGGAGTATGTAGCCCAGGTAATACTATTTACAACATATAACATCTTGCAACACTTTTGACGACGTGCTGTGCAGTGTGTCTATTTTTTTGTTTTGTTAAATGTATATCTTTCGTCATCATTAGAAAATGTTGACGTCGAGATTCACCCTCGACTTGGGACCGTTGAAGGAGCCGATGGCCTTCATCCGTGTGCTTGAATGGGTATGTTTTAATGTTTTACATGCAACATCAGTCACTGTTGTGGTCAGGGCTGAACTTTTAAGTGGGTTGTCTCTGGTTCGTCTTGTGACTCCTCACACACCCAGATGGGCCGTGGGATGCATGCCTGCACCGTTACTTCACACGGATGCAACATAGACCTTAGATGTGTTGTTTATACATTCAAGGGTTGCCGTTTAAAATTCACATTATTATGCAGAGTTCATGGGGAACAGTGGCTCGTCATTGCAGTATAAATAATGTGTACGATGATGACACGGGTTAAAAAACTGCTTTGGTGACGTTGTTGACAATAGACGAGCATAGGAAGCCCCTTTTTTACCTTTTGTATTTTTGTTGTAATATCGTGGCTACTGTCATATATATATTATAAGTATTATATCTCTAAGACGGGTGGGTCCATGTGTCTCCTTAGGACAAGGAGCAACACCGTCTTCTTACCGTAGTTGTATCGCGATTTTCTGGAATGACTTAACTTTAGACTTGGTTGCAGCCACACTATATGCAACCTGTGTAACTTGGAGTAAACACCGTTATTAATATTATTACCGTGCCGTTATTATCTGTTTTTACACCGTTTCCTATAAGAATGCGCAACACACACGTGTCACCAGCTACCGCCTAATCCACCGCCCGCCCCCACTGTAGTTACACACAGCAGATATGGTGGTTGGAGATTTTCGTTTTAAAGTATTGTGAACTATAGCTTATCAAGCTTGACGTGAACAAACCCGTTGGAGATTGTAAGAGGCAGATGGTAGGGTAACAAAACATAGCAAGTCCAGTACTGTTATGGCTGGATCTTCCTATGTTGGATATGGTTAGATGTGATTCCTACATTAACATTAAGAGCATGTTTGTGCTATGAAAAACCCCACACTAACGTGGTGTCGTGTAATGGTATCAGTCTCACATGCTTGATAAGGGTTTCCTGCAAGAGTGCATGATTAACCCCACCACGGCCTTGTCCACTGAGTAGTGGACTGATGTTGGTTTAGGTTTCCTTTCCTGCTGATGCTTTGTTTGACTTGGCAGATATTTTCCATATTTGCATTTGCAACAACTGTTGGATACGCTGGCACCACAAGTATCAACATGCAGTGCCTTGGAGGAACCAACCAAGAAATAGTTGCCAGCTTCAGCTACCCGTTTAGGTTTGTGGTTGCGTCATTCCTCTCACTGTCTCGAATAACTCGTGGCTGGTTGATTATTATTTGTTTATGGCAAACGTTAGGACTTTGTGACAATGTTATTTTTTCATCTACTCAGGTTGATGCAGCATCCATTCAATGTCCCTAACTGTCAGAATGGCACCACCGAGCTTTTCCTTATTGGGAACCACAGTTCGTCGGCACAGTTCTATGTCTCCATCGGGGTGCTGGCCTTCCTCTACAGCACCGCTTCGTTGGTCCTCTACCTGGGCTTCCAACACCTGTACAGGGAGACTAGCCGTGGTCCGATTTTGGTATGTTTCGATTTTCAGGATTTGACATTGTTGTTTTTTTGGGGACAAAATCCCATGTGTTCCCCCTGTGGATGTAATGTGATTGTGACTTATGAATCTAAGTGGATGTTATATTGAGAGGGGGGTGGGGGGATCTATGGGGAGCAGACTGTGTCAGTATTGTGTGTTGTTAAAATTAGCTTTGTAGACGACTTCAAGTGAGTCCCTTTCGTTATGGAAGCAGGTCAGAGAGAGAGGGCACTTGACAGCACTATGCAAATGAAACTCACACAAATGTCTGAGTTCCCATTTTAAAATCTGCTGTAGCTGGAACTCAATGTGAAAATATCCGCCGGTTTAACCTTTACTCTCTCTCGCTCTGTAACTAGCAAGCCATACGTGTATTATATTTAATTCTTTATATTGCTTTATATGGCCGTGACTTCTCTATTTATCTGCAAGGACCTGTTTGTGACTGCAGCCCTGGCCTTCCTGTGGATGGTGGCATCTTCAGCTTGGGGTAAAGGTCTGACTGACGTCAAGTGGGCCACCAGCCCCACAAACATCATAGCGTTGATTGATGGCTGCAAGGTCCCGGCCAACAAGTGCAGTTCGGGTAGTGTGCCCCACATGGGCCGACTCAACGCTTCGGTGGTGAGTTATATCATCATGTCGTCATCGTCATCATAAGCACAACCCTGCTGATATGATTCCTGTAGCTACTCTGCTCTCTATCCAGTTTTTTAAAATTAATTTGGTCATGCAGCACTTTTGGTAGTTTGATGGTATGCTTTGATTCTCGCTTTGCATAAAAGTGTCTGCTAAATGATTCAATGGAAAATGTAAATGCAGTGAGTTTAAATGCATTAAATGTAAATGCATTCAATCATTTTTCAGACACTTCTCTTATTTCTCATTGTTTCTGTTTCTATTTCCCCCAAACCCTTCCCCCTCCCTGTTCTTATCTGGCAGATTTTTGGCTTCCTCAACCTCATACTGTGGGGAGGAAACTGTTGGTTCATTTATAAGGAAACACCTTTACACAAGTCAGCCAATCAGCCAGCAGATGCAGAGGGCAATGTCCCGCCTACCTAACAACAAAATGTCCTCATCTCAACTGTGTTAGATGTGTCAATCTTCTGCTACTAACGGCTTTTTATTTTTTCTATTATTTCGAGAGTGTTCTACTATTATGTGGTTGGTAGTTTTGAATTTGACCAAACCAATAAATTGCTTTTTTTTTTTACATTGTCTGCATTGTTACTGTTGAATGTAGCCCTCTTCTCTTTAGTTACACTCACTTGCTTAACGAGTAAGCAAATGGTTTTTACTTGGATATAAACATGTGTTAAGTTACAGTTTATTTTAATATTTGGGTGGTTTTTCTACTCATTATCTGAAAAAAATGTTGTTGTGTCAACCGTTCAGTGTTTATATATATATATATATATGTTGCATGTTAGCGGTTACAAATGAATCGCAGACCATTTCAGTACGTTTGATAACATTTCACTGACATTAGGCCTATATGTCTAGAGCAAAATCTTATTAAGAATTAAAATGGTACTGAAAAAAATGTATCTTGTATATATTAGTCCTAAAACATAGGCCTATGCTATATTGTGATTTGTAATATGACTAACAAACTAATTAATTGATTTAGCATCCTTTTAATCCATTTTTTAGTTTTGAAGACAAAGAATGTTTATTGCTTGATAATGAAAGGAGGCCTTTTTTTCATTATTTCATTCATTTTCATTCTTATTTATTTTATTGTTTTTAACTTGTTTTTATCTGCCTCGTCTGATTTTAATTTGTCTTTGTAAAGCACTTTGTAACATTGTTAAGAAAAGTGCTATATAGATAAAGTTTATATATGTATAGTGTGTGTGTGTGTGTGTGTGTGTGTGTGTGTGTGTGTCTATATATATATAGACACACCTAAGCATTATTACACAGCAAGCACTTAGTAGTCATTTTTTTTAGATGGAAATTAAAATGAATATTTCAATGCTATATTGAAACGTGTGCATTAGTAGATGATAATCCCACGTCGACACGAGTTTCATGCTATGGTTTAATGACGTAAAGGAAGCGCGTGAACAGATGGCGTCAACTCGTGAACGCGCAAGAGCAGCAATGGCCACTTTGGATCGGCGCAATCCTAATCTCGACGATGTTGGTTTAAACTGGAGTTGTTGGATAGATAAATGTGATATTTTAACAGATGAAGGTGAGTGACGACAACACCCCCAAACGCTGCTTGTAATCGCATTATGTTGTCGTTGTCCTGTGATTTATTGCTGCGATACACAATAAAATCAACCCAAACAAAAGACCCACCGGGTCCTAGTGCAGGATGTGTTTACCAGTATAACTCGCTAGCCGGTTAGTGGTTAGCTGTTATAACAACCTCTGTCAAACTTAGTTTCGTGATGACAATTCAACTTAAAATGGTATTGTAACAACATTGAAATTGTCATTATATACAGCACATTGTGCTTGCTGTCCAACTATTTGTACACACACACACACACACACACGTACATACGCTGCATGACATGTACAGTACAATCAAAACAACGCCTCTGTGCTGTTGTCATCATCATCATCATCATCATGTGACCATTGATTATAAGAAGAGCAGATACGGCCTCGGATGTAAAACATGATGACCTCCCACCAGATGTGTTTCCCTTGCATTCAGGAGGGTGTAAAGATGAAGACACCGTGGATGAGAGCAGAGGCAGCGACACCATGACCCTCTCCAGAGAAGGTGCAACTCCACCCAAATTAACCAAACCAACCACCACTCAACAAGTCTCCCCTTTCTGAAAGATTCATGATTGATTCATTTTTATTCTCTCTCTACAGATATGAAAATCTATGGCCACTGCCCAGCACTCGACAACTTCTACCTTGTGGTGTGCAGCCACTGTGGGCAGTTGGTCAAACCGCAGGCCTTCGAAGCTCACTGTGAGAGGCGCCACGGCGCCCTCACCAAACTGTGCCACCCGTCGCCCGGCTCAGCCAGCCAGCAGTGCCCTCGGCCCGGGCGCCCGCCCTCGATGCCGTCCTCCAGAGAGAGACACAGGGCAGGAGAAACTCAGGAGGCTGGCAGCTCCTCCAAACCGGCATCTGCACCCCAGCACAGAACCACTAAAGTCCTAACGGGAGATGCCAGGTACTACACAGGCCTGTGCCGTGCCACAACAATGTTGTAGCACAATGGTGCGTGACGGCAATTACAGTGACTCATTTTGTTTACAATTGTGCACCATTTGGGGGTGCTTAGAAGCTGCAATACTTAAATCATGTAGACTAAACACATTTTTATAAGGTACCAAAAAACACATTGGTGACCCTTGCATCCTAAAATGTCCTGCAATCAACAGTGTCTTACATGTATATGTACAATGTATCTATGTAAGAATCAGAATCAACTTTTATTGTCATTGCACAAGTACAACAAAATATGATCTCTGCATTTAACTCATTACTAGCACGCTAGGAAAAGTAGGCAGCCACAGTGCAGCTGTGGGGACCAACTCCCAGGGACCAACTCCAGGTCTACTGCCTAGTACCTTACGGTCAAGGGCACCGGCAGGAGTATGAACCCAACATGGATGTTTTTGGTGTGGGAGGAAACCCACGTGAACACATGGAGATCATGCAAACTCCACATTTTTTGGTCCCCCCCGGGGTCCGAACCCAGGACCTTCTTGCTGTGAGGCAGCAGTGCTAACCACTGTGCCACCATGATTATCTATATTTCTTCACACCATGCCATTTTTCCCCTTTCTGCAGTTCACTGTCAGTCAAGACTTCAGGTCCTCAGGAAGCCCCGCCCTCATCGCCATGCCCCTCCCCCTCTCATCCCAGGGCTCCTCCTCGGGAACACGCACCCCTGGCCCCAGGCGCGCCCGCCACCTCTTCCTCATTGTCACACTCCTCCGCTTCGCCCTCAAAGAAACAGAAGCCAGCCGTAGGGCCCTCAGGAGCCCCTCGAAGTTCTCTGCGGGGGGGGCCAAGGACCTACAGTCGAACTTACAAGAAAGTCTACAGTACGTTTTGTGGCAGTTGGTGACTTTGTTTGATTGTGTCCTTGGCAAGGATACTGTAGTATTTTGTTTGTATTAATCTTTCTAGTGGTTGGAGGTCCAGTGATTAACCTCAGCACGTCTTTTTTGGCCAATGCTATTGTCCCTGTGGCTGCTCGCTGACTGGCTACTGTGTTTGTTTTCATTCCCCAGAGAAAGAATGTGATCTTGACAAACACTGCGGGGTGCTGGATCCAGCCAGGAAGACGCTCTGCACTCGGCAGCTTATGTGCAATGTAATACACATCATCTGTAGTACTGTAATTTACTGGATTTTACTGTAATACATTTAAATGTAATACTGTAATACACTTTAATATAATCTGTAGTACTGTTATGCACTTTAATATCATTTGTAATACACTTTAATATCATCTGTAATAGTGTAAATGTGCTGTAATACACTTTCATAGCATCTGCAACACTCTAATACACTTTCATAGCATTCTCACTTTTCTCCTCTCTTTGCCTGTGAAACCATTCATTACAGCATAAAACAATTGAAGAAATATCTTGGTGCTGTCCACAATGCACCTCATTGTAGAGTTGTGCCATAGCAAGGAAAAACATAGCTCTAAGCCTTGTTAGAACATACTTTTTACTATTTTGGTATGCCCAAGGCCCCAGCATGGGCAGTATGCCTTTTTTGTGTTTAATACAATAATCAAAAAAGTTGATGAAGGTGAAACTTATTTAACTAAAGTTTCACATTTGCTCTTTTCTTTTCATCCATCATTTCTTCCATCGTAGATCCACTCCATCCATCAGCGGAGGAAGGTGGCGGACCGGAGCAAGCCGTTCGACCAGCTGGTAATGGAGCAGAGGATTGGCTCTTCAGATAGTGATGTGGAGAAACTCTCCGCCAGCGAGGACTCCCCGATCCTCATCCCAACGCCATACCTTCAGACGCCTCAGGACCCTACCGCGCCGCAGCACATCAAACGCACCCTCGGCACCAACTGCTCGATCCTCTGGTATCGCATACTCATGAATACGTATGTTCTGAGATATCAGCACACATGAGGGTTATATGTGTAAAAAGGTTAGGAGTGGATTTCTCAAAGTTTAATCTAGTAGATATGTACATTCTGCATGGCTAGCATTAACAATGTTTTCTTTTTTAAATCTGTCACAGGGGAGTCTATATATACCCGGGCTTATTATCAATAAGCCCATCCTCTCCTCCGGTTCGACCTTTTACTTTTTCTTGTGAGGGGTTGTGATCATGTGTTGCTCTGGCTTGCTCCGCAGGTCCAAGGAGCCATCAGACAGGGGTCCAGAGGAAGAGGGTGACAGTGCGGTGGAGGTGGAGGTCCAGCCCCCTTACCCCTTTAACCAGAGCCTGCCGTCCAGCGGAGAGAGTGAAGAGGAGGAAGAGGAGGGGGGAGAGAAAGAGGTGGAGGAGGAGGACGCTGAGGAAGAGGAGGAGAATGGCGATATTCCTGCCAAGCCCTGGCACCCCAAGCCTCTCGGAGTGAGCGCAGAAAACAGTGTTCCTAGAAAATGATTTGCGTTCGCTTAACAATGAATGTTAGGATACCCAAATTCAATTAATCTTAGCTCAAGTCTCCCTATCATATTATGAATATGATATGAATATACTGCCCTGCTCAACAGCAGACTAACGGATCTTTGCATTTTCTGTTTTTAGATATGCACTTTTGGAAGCCATACTTTGGGTTGTAGCATCTTCACCTTTGACCGGCGCCTGCATCACCTGCGGTTTGCCCTCAGCGATATGGTGGAGCAGCACGTTAATGCTCATCTATGGAAGTGAGTCTGTTTTCAAGGGGAAAACTTCGCCCCTTGTAAAAGGTAGCAGTGTGTTATAGTGGGCTTGGGGAGCTTACTTCATAAGTGAACACAATACACTACTTGTTCTCTGTGCTGAAGGAGGGTGTGGAAGAAAGGACACTGTGACATAATAACTACTGTATATTCAACTTCAAATACAGTTTGTGGATATATTATCCATTTAAATACACAGCTTCCTAATTTAATACATGTCCTGCAGTCATGTACGTCTGATAAAACATGGGATGAGATAGAGTGCTAATGCTCATGCTTTCATCATGCTTCAATGGCATGAAAATTAAAGATACAACAGTGTTTCCCACTGAATTTAGAGAGGCTGTGGTGGATGGACTCCCAACCCTCTAGAGGGGGTCTAGAGGGTTCGGAGTCCACCCCCTCCCCCCGGAAAAAAATGTGCAATCCTACTAACTAGTGTTTTAAATGTAAAGTTAAAGTTTATTTTTGTTGCGGCCTCGATTACAGTTCGTTCCCTATTTGGGATCTTAAAAGTATCGCATCCAAAGCCAGTATGGACTTCAACAACATGACGCAGCTGGTGTTTTGTAATCGTTTTGTTGCTACAGTAGATTGTTTTTTATTATAAAATCGCTACGTTGAGATAAATAATTAGGATTTGCCAAAGCCTACCTACATAATTAGGTCGCACTTTAGTAAAAGTTGCCTTCTTCATGTACATGATCAAGTAAATAGAAATAAAGGCCTGATAACTAATTGGACGTTTTTATAGTTGCATTTTACCAATATCTTTGTTCATTCATCATTTTTTTGCAACGGTGGGGGGGCTGTAGCGGTAGAAATTAGACTGGCGGACTCCCACAGTCTAATACATTAATGGGAAACCCTTTACAGTCCTACCATCAAGTGTCAACATTCCTATTTCCACAGGAGAATACCTCAGGTTCCAGCAGGTCTACAGTCCCGTCACCCCGCCACAACCGCCCAGGGGTCTGCCATCAGACCCAGAGCCGCCTCCTCCAACCTGCCCAGCTCCGGCTCCCCCTCCTCAGGACCATCCGGACCCAAGGGAAACCAGCAAAACCTCTCCAGCAGCAAGCTACCTTCCGCTGTAGGACCCTACCCAACACGAATCCCCCTCAGGGGACCGGGCAAGGCACCACTCAAAGGGAGAGAGCTGGTTCCCGTGGCGGTGGTGCAGGACACCACAAGGCCGACACAAAGCAGCAGCAGGGTGGTGGCCTCCACACCGATCAGGAAGTTCCCTCTCCATGAGAAGAAGGACCAGCGGCGGCACCCCCCCACACCACCCCTCCACCCCCCGAAGATGTCCCCTCGTGGACCAGCCAACAGACATCACTTCTCTGCAGGAGCAAAGCCATCAGACCGGGGCTCCCCGTCGCTAAGCAACGGCTGGAGTCACGCCACCTTCACTTCGCCGCAACCCTCAAACCTGCACCGGGACAGAGGGGTCGGCACGGGACCTGGCGGTGAGCAGCAGAAGCCCGGAGGGTCAGACTTCAGGGGCCCCGCACAGAAGCGCAAGATGGGCAGCTCTGAAGCGTCGGCCGGTGGCCACCCCTCCCTGGCCAGGAGCTCCAAGTCCCATCGCTCGTCTAGTCAGTCCTCCTCCGTCCTGTTCTCCTGGAGGAAGGGGACCAGCGTAGGTGCCAGCCCTGGAGAATAGCCTGGATCCCTGGAGGGTAAGTAAACGTAGGAATATAGACCTTTTTTGTTGCCAATTGTGGCACACAAATCTGTATGGGCATATGAAGGAGATATGGATTCTATATATTGAGATGCAAGACTTGTGAATGCAATGCAATCTCCTAAAATGAGATGCGACTTGCATTGAATTTAGATAAAGGTTGTAAGCATTGTGCTACTTACAGGTAGGTTTTGGAATCAAACAGAGCGTTTTGGCTGGGAATCGAACACTCAGGCCACTACACTATCCTGCCCCCCCCCAGTATCTCTCAACTGAGATTTGTGTGTTGCAATGTTCTGGGATTCTCAAAAATTGGGACACTTACAACTGTTGTTTGGTTGTTTGTTGTTGTAGAGGCAAAAAAGAAACAAGATGAAAATAGGCCTTGAAAAAAACGACCACTCGATGGAAGAGCCAAGAACAGTCTGTGGCTGCTACCTGTGTGTGTGTGTGTGTGTGTGTGTGTGTGTGTGTGTGTGTGTGTGTGTGTGTGTGTGTGTGTGTGTGTGTGTGTGTGTGTGTGTGTGTGTGTGTGTGTGTGTGTGTGTGAGTGTGTGTGTGTAAGGTGTTTGTACAAAGTGTGTACAGACACATTTTATATTTGTGATTGTGACATGAGTTCATGTGCTGATTTTGTTATGCAAGACCTTCAAAATGAGTGTCTGACTACACATATTAAGTGTGTATCATTGCAATGGTTCACACTATTTTGTATACGTGGTGAAATGGGTTATAGCTGACTGCTTGTGGATGGACATAAAATACCTCAATCTATGTGTTAAGCTGCTAAAGTTAAATCTCACTATGGAAACAAAATATCAAACATTTATTGATTAATAAATATCCATAAACATAAGGTGCTCTGTATGATGTATACGTTTATTTTACAGTGTTATGTTACTATAGTGTTGTAATAGATTGGAGCAGTTAACATTTTAGGCTGCCATTAATTATCAGGGAATTAAACAAATGTAGATTTGTTTTTTGCTAAAACATTGCCATCTGGTGGTAAAAGAACAATTGGTTAATTTAATTAACTGTATCTGAATTTCTTGTTACAATATCTTCTCTTGACAAGGTTGTCACCATGATATTAAAAACATTCTGAAACCATGTTTATTGTCCAGTTTATTGTCATACCAAGGATGCCTTCATGATACCGTACATCATATGATTTGGGGGCTTTTGCTCGCCTCGGGTGATGCAATGGGTAATTTCAGAGACTGCAATTGCAATGACTTGTGACTTGTGTGATAAGGTGCTGTCTGTGATATTGCCATGTCTGTCGGATATATATATATATATATATATATATATATATATATATATATATATATATATATATATATATATATATATATATGTATGTGTGTATGTGTGTGTGTGTGTGTGTGTGTGTATTTCTAAAAGGTAATAGGTATGTGGCAGTGGCATGGTGATTAGTGAGCCCTTGATGTCCCAAGCTAAGTAATAAGGTCCATGTATTGTTGACGTGTTGCATTACATGATGTTACCACTAGATGGCACCAGAGAACATGTTATCCACTATCAGTTCAGAATAGTGTGAAGCTATGGGTTTTTAAACACGGGAGAAGTTTACATGCCAGAAAGGCTTTAGGAAGTCAGGCGACTTGGTATAAAGAGCGACTAAGTACATTTAGGGAGGAGGTCGTGGTGGATGAATGTGGCACAATTATTAAATTCATAAACATTTGTTTTGTTGTAACTGATCCCCAAATCATCGTATAAATCAGAGGCAAAATATACTATTGAGCAAATGTTTTGACTATAATTGTTCAAATTGTATTAAAAATATGTGAATAAAGCCGTTAGCAGTTCACATAATCATGGCAAAGTTTTATGGAACAGGTGCAGACATCCTAAACACCTAATACCTGGTAGTGCATATGAACCATCTGCTTGATATCTCATTGTCATGATAGTTTTTCTTGGAAGGAGCATATCTTCCTTCTTTCAGAGGTGTGAATAGAGGGATGGGCTGGGATGTAGTCTAGCACAACAACTGAGTGGAGGAGGCGACAACCTGTAAAACACAAATCTTTTATTAAATTAAATATATTGTCTACTACAGTATCTTCTATTCGGTTACATCTCTCCCGCAGTCCGAGCATGCCATGCAAAAGTCATTCATCTATACTGGCAAGACCATGTCCGAAACCAACCAACTTATATTGAAGATGGTGCACTATATATTTCTTCTTATTTTACTGAAAAGCTTTTCTTGGTTGCTACGTGGTATCGGGAGGAACTAGGCTATATTTCCTGCTTCTCAAGTCAACTTTAGGTCGAAGGAGGAGGAGGTACACTGAAGCTTGTGTGTTTAACCATGTCCATGTCTAGTAGGCCAATCCTCTAGGACTGTGTAATCAAATTTACAAGTCAGGTCAGAATAATTTTCTGCATGGTTGGCAACACAAAAGTCTGACATGTCAAGATTTAGGCCTACTATACTCTATTTTCTCTAAGCCATGGCAATGTTTTTGATATTATCAGAGCACTGGTATAGAAGAGATCTGTCATTAAAAAAAATGACAGACAAATGACAGACAAATCTATCTATGTTATACTGGTAATATACTCTTAGTAATATTTACTACCAATGATAATTTAAGGCAGGCCTACATTTCTTCAACGATATTCTTTAGTAGTTAATTGCAAAACCCTAATACTAGCAAAATCAGCTTCCCAACGTAGAGAAAAACACACTGATATCAAAGACGAGGTTAACACAGAAACAGCTGACCGAGCCTGTCTGCAGACAGAAAGCAAAAGGACTACCATTTTGATAATACAACAATACTCTTAGTACATTTGCAGAACATAACCATTGAACATGTGAAAGTGAGGATTAACACATAAACAGATCAATATAGGCGACAGAAAACATTAGGATTCTTCTGAATAACACTAGTCAATACTCAATACAGAAGTGAAGCTTCACGTTACTGATGGTACATTTTTTTGAAATAAAATCCCCTGTAGCCAAGGCAGATTTTGTCTTGATGAGACTTACTTCTGTTCCCCATTTTACTCAGATTCTGTCAATTCAAATCTTACTGCAAGTAACCTATATTCACAAAACTGAACCTTAATTACAAACCTGCTTACAGCATCCTGCCCCTTATTACACACATCCCACGCAGTTTTAACAGCCCCACAATGACTCCACAGGGAAATTATAGAATATAGTTCAATCTTAGGTTCTCTGTGGGAGATTGCAGATGAAAGCATATACTTTGAAGTGGAGTTCAAACTTGTACAAATTATTAGTTATTAGACATCCAGGTACACAATTCTTTTGAATCTTTCATTTTCATTTCATTTTCTTAAGCATATGGTATATGAAGCTTAGCCCCTCATAACTCTCTCTCACACACACACACACACACACACACACACACACACACACACACACACACACACACACACACACACACACACACACACACACAAGCGCGTGTGCTATGCCTCAGGTGACACCCCTCTGAGTGTGTGCCTTCCTTTGGTCTCTCTCACACACACACACACACACACACACACACACACACACACACACACTTAATGCCAGAGGATGTTTCTATTTTACACAAAGATCATACATCATAGATCATACATCCAGCCGCTGTACAAACTGTTTGAAAGTTAGAGAATGCGGAGACAACAGGAGTGTGTGAGCATGTGATCTTCCCAGTGTTGGTAGTAGGCTAGACATAGGCCTATATTGGAATGATTGTATTTGAAATGACGATAACCAGCACAGGAGACTTAGTTACACAGTCCAGATGAAAAAAGGTAAAAAAAAAAAAAAAAGGAATGTTGTTTGGGAGCCCCAGGCATTTCCCTCATAAACAAATTACAGGCTTAAGGCCATCGCATTCATTGTCTAGCTAAATTGGTGCTGTTGGATTTGCAGATAGGCTTGTAATAACACAGATGCAAAAAACAGGCACACGCACACACAGACACACAGACAACAAATTGAACAAACACGTTGGATGGAGGCAGTGGATGTGCAGGTGGAATTGCTCTGTGCAGTGACTTGTGACGGCAAGACCCTTTTCTGCTCTGTGACAGAACTCAAAGTGACGGATCGTACTTTTCAAACAAGCTCTTGGTCACACATGTAGTCCTGTGCCATAACACAGAAGAATTAAAAGACATCTCTTTTTAGTTTAGGTGCCAAGACAGAGCGGTGATTATGTCGCTGAATATGCACACAGTACAGGTTTTGAATCTGCTCCCAGGGAATTTTGAATTACAATGGATGCCATAACAATTAGATATGCCGAAGGATGTCTGGCACTTGCTGAGCTGTTAATGGTCGTAAATATTGGTTTTCCGCTAATGGCAAACCGCTCTCAAATCATGTGGTCCACAGCCTCATGAATGATACTTGATAAATCCATCTGGCAGTGAAACTGGCAGTAAAGTAGAGCTGAATCTCAACATTCAGCTCTACTTGACATTTTGACAGTCATTGTCCAATTACAACTGTGGATAAACAAATGGACATAAGATTTGATGTCCTTTCTAAATAGTGGTTACGATATTTGAAGGTATTGAAGTAACGGTATTTGAAGTAAATGCATGTAGGGAATACATGATCTAAACACAATAATGACAGGAGCCTTAAGCGTTTGTTAGGTATTTTCTTCATAGCAAGATTAAAGAAAGTAACATGAGCTGGCTAAGAGGAGAGTTACTCTGTTGTACAAGGAGGCACCTCACTGGGATTCACCACAAACAGAATCCCGGTCCGACACATACAGGACCACAGTACCTAACTGTACAGACTCTGTACAGACTGGACCAGAAAGTTATTAATAAGTTAAAAAATAAATAGAAAAACGTGGAAAAAACCTTTCCGTGTAGAAGTTCTCAATGTCAATTATTCTGTGTAAGGCTTAAAATTTGACTTTCGAGTTTTACAGCAGTTGTATGATAACTAAATCCTAAACATTTGGATGAATACAAAATCTCAACCATCTGACAACTGAATTCCATTGGTAAGCTATTAAGTACATCTACAGAGAAATAAGAGGCAAACATAACTCGCTCCTAATCAATATACTAAGTGATATGAATACAGGAACAACAAGCAATAGGAGTGCTTTCGTACGCTTCATATGATCATTGCCTATAACTCTAAAAATATGATGTTTGACAGAGGAAGAGTATTACCTGCTATTGTATTTCATTATAGTGACGTTGCTACTAATATCTATTTGTCAAACTGGATACACATCAAATGGAGCTATCATGAAGGAAATCCACACTCTGCCTCATCATCTATGTCTGGGGCTTTTAAATAACTTTCTTTTTTGGCATGCTGCTGTTCTACTGGGGATGACTAATAAATAATGACGACTGTTCATGACCGGGTGAACACTGATGTCGGTTTATCTGTGTTGGTAGAGGAGAGGTAAATATATACTAATGCCATATGATACCAACAGCCAAGAGTCTTCATAATGAGTATAATAATGAGTCAGCCTCTATGCTAATGCTTCTGCTCTCTAATATTTCCTGTTTTCCAATCTAATGCATCTAGTTATGCATCCATCTAGATGACATTCCCCCCACTAAAGCAACCTCTTGTATTACTTCCTGAGTGCTAACATCCAACAGAATCACCTCTAGTTTTTTTTTTACACCCATTCAAACTTTCCACAGCCCACGTACATTGCCAGGCTTTCACAGTATGAATATTTAAGTGCTACAGATTCAAATGCTGGATAGGTCCTGTTTGTTGTCCTTGTCACCAAAAGAGGCATTTCCACGAGTCGACCACCATCGTACTCCCTCCTGTGCACCGTCTGTTGCCGTCTATCAGTACCACCGACGACACACACGGCTTACATCTCCACCTCACACACAGCACATCCAGACACCCCACCATGGTATCCGTCTTCTCTCCTAGACCACCATGGGGGTGTCCGAGAAGACGGAGCTGATGGACTCGGCGACCGACTTCTTCCTCCGTCCCTTCCCCAGCATGCCGGCCTCCTCGTCCAGGTCCTCGTCGTCTCCGTTGGGGTTGAGCTTGCCGTTCTGCCCCTGGAGGTCCTTGGAGTCTATAAAGGCCACGTGTCTGTTGAGCTCCGCCTTCAGCATCGGGTCCTCGTGGGTGGGAGTGACGCTGAGCATGGAGGAGTGGATGCTGTCCTCGCCTCCCTTCTTGCCCCTGTTGGGGCAGCAGAAGCAGCGGCAGGGCGTCAGGTACAGGTAGATGAGCACCAGCACCACGCTGGCCAGGCAACCCACCAGCGTGGTGTAGGCCGTGTTCAGGGTCTCTCCGCCCGCATTCATGGTGAAGTTGTGCACCTTCAGCACCACGTAGAGCGTCTCGTTGTGGGCCTCGCTCACCGCAAAGCACGTGTAATTCCCCGAGTCCTCCGGCCTCACTTGACTGATCTGGAGACTTCCGTCCCGCAAGACCTTGGCCGACTGGTTGCTGCCCGCCGTGACCACCACATTCCCGGGCATGAGCCAGGTCTTTGACATGTCCTTGTGCTTGGTGTCGCAGCCCAGGATCAGCATCTGCTCCAGGAACGCCTCCTCGTCAGTCTCCTTGAAGGTGCTACAATTCATGTAGTCGCTGCTCAGTTCAAAAACGCCCACTTGGGTTTTCGGCGGTGCCGGTGCCGGCAAGAAGCATCGGTAGTCCTCCTTGAAGTCCAGTGCAGAGTTGAGCTTCCGGATGTACCAGTGAGCCAGGAGGCTGTACAGATCACAACTGCACACCAAAGGGTTGTTGTGGAAGTAAAGGCCATTTTTAATCCACGCCGGCAGCGCCTGGAGGTCCGCGGTGGGCAAGACCTTGATCTTGTTGGATGACACGTCCAGCAGGATCAGCTTCTCCAGGCGGGACTTGTCCGTGACCAGCTCCAGGGGGAAGCGGGAGACCTGGTTCTGGCTCAGGTAGAGCTTCTGAAGGCTGCTCACCCCGTTGAACGCTGAGCGGTCGATCTGAGAGATGTGGTTGTTGTAGAGCAGGAGCACCTGCAGGTGGCCCAGCGGCTCGAAGATGAACTCCTCCAGGTGCCGCAGCTTGTTGGACGACAGGTCCAAGTAGCGCAGCTGCCTGACGTTCAGGAAGGCCTCCGAGGACAGGAAGTGGAGGTCGTTGTGGCTGAGCAGGAGATTGTGCAGCTTGGGCAGTTTGTCGGGCGTCCACTCGGCGCGTAGCCGCGCAATATCATTGTAGCTGAGGTCCAACACCACCGTGTAGGGCGGCAGCGCAGTGGGCACGCTGGTCAGGTTGATCTTTGAGCAGCTCACGATGTTGGAGGCACAGATGCACGTCTTGTGGCAGTTCAGAGCCGCCCCCGCCGCCCCGGGGATCCACAGCAGAGCCGCGGCAAGGCCGAGGAGGAACGACCACCGCAGACAGGCGACGGTCTCCGACAGACCACCGCCGCCAGCGGTCTGGTGCAGAGGTTGCAACATGGTGACAGTCGGTCTAGTTCAAGGAGAAGTCCCCTATTACACGGCTCTCAGCTCCCAGCATGGAGCAGCTGCTGCAGGGTTTCCAGGCATGGCTAATTGAGGGCTGTAAGGAAAGAGGAAATGTGCGTGACGAATAAACCCAGCTATTGAATAACATGTGTATTGTCATGGTTACATGCCATGTAGCCACACACACGCGCGCGCGCGCATGCACACGCACGCACGGACACATGCACCTTGGATGCATGAATACATGTTTACAACACAACACTTTATTTTGTATATTCTCTCTGACAGGTTCCCCCTACTTTTACATTATCCATGCCTGGAAAATACTCATGCACACACAGACACAGACACAGACACACACACACACACACACACACAGACCGCTACACACCATGTGCATCCATACTTTACTCTTTCTTTGAACCTCTTTTTTTTTTTTTAAATACACCAACACCAAGGCACAAGCTCACGGGAAACACATGCAGGCAGACAAAACAAAACATGTTTGCGCCATACTTGAACACGGAGACGCAGCACAAAGCCACACGGTGCGTTTTTACTCATGTAACGATTTTTTTCCGCGAACCCCATTACCGTGGTGCCGTGGATCCTGCATTGCACCAATCTCAGAAAATATCCCACGATCCCCTCCACGAGAACAGATATGATGGTAACCCACCAGTAAGACCCACACCTTTACTAATATGCGTTAGCCTACCTTTTACTGTGGCGACACGGCGACATGTAAGATTTCCAAAATGTGAGGAAGAGCTGCTCCTATTGTTGAACCGCCTCGCAGCCATGCCATGATGTAATGACACCCTAGCCTCGGATATCCTCCTCTCCTCATCACCCTGCATCCAACACCAGCCGCCCAATGACGCAAAAATAACAACAACAACAACAAAAACCCAACGAAAAACGTCCACACCAGAAACCCCACCCCCCCCCCCCCCCCCTCCAGTTGTCTTACTCAATGTGTTCAGACTGCGCGTCGCGGTCCCGTCTCCCAGACCGAGGCGGCCTTGCGCACGTACGTGTTGTTGTGCAGATTAGGATCAACACAAGGGTCCAGCAGCCTCTCCTCCTCCTCCTGGGCCAAGGAGACCATGAAGTCCGAGGCAGGGTGCTGTCTTAAAGCAGGGTGCTGTCTTAAAGCAGGGTGCCGCCCAGCCACCAGGGTCCCCCCCTGGCAGCAGGTGTCCAACGTGCCGCCGTTTCCGTGCAGCGGTTCTGCTGAGATGTGGTGCTGGTGGACGTGATGACAGGTCCAGACCAGGATTACACGGCGCTATGGCCGGGATGTGGGGGAGATGTTGCGCTGCTGTTGTCCAGTCGTGTGTGTGCGCGTGCGTGTGTGTGTGTTTGTGTGTGCTTGAGGTGGGCTTAGCTCTCTGTGTGACAACATGATGTAGTAATTGTTAATAAGTCAATCATTTGCCCGGTCCAGGCTGGCCAGTTAAAGACTCATTTTAACGTCACTGATCTTGGGAGGAATTGTGTTCTCATTCATTATTATATTATATTATCTCATTTACTCTCATTTATTATTATTTAAAAAAAGGGAAAACTTTATTTTTGGTGAAAATTATGGCTGTTAATTGTGGCAACCTATTTAAATATGAGAAGTAATAATGGTATTTATTTAGGCTATGTTTAGTAACACAAGTAGACAAATGTATAATGTGGGCCTATGTTACAAGTGCAGTTGTACATCTGGATGATTATAATTACTAATATTTATGATTTAACATTTCTTGTTTGGTAAAGCATTTTATATTTTTGATGGTTTCCAGGGGTCATGGACATGTGGACCACACCAGCGTTTGTTTGAACGAGTCTCATAAGAAAAAACATATTTATATCTACTCTATCACCACAACACAAACTAGGGATGCTCAGAAGTCGGCCTGGCTTGGATAGGATGGGATGGGTTAGGATGGGATAGGATGGGATAGGATAGGATAGGATGGGATAGGATAGGATAGGATGGGATAGGATAGGATAGGATGGGATGTGATAGGATGGGATGTGATAGGATGGGATGGGATAGGATGGGATGGGATAGGATAGGATGGGATAGGATGGGATAGGATAAGATAGGATGGAATAGGATAGGATAGGATGGGATGGGATAGGATAGGATTAGATAGGATAGGATGGGATAGGATAGGATATGATGGGATAGGATGGGATGGGATAAGATAGAATAGGATAGGATGGGATAGGATAGGATATGATGGGATAGGATAGGATGGGATAGGATAGGATGGGATGGGATGGGATGGGATAGGATGGGATAGGATAGGATATGATGGGATAGGATGGGATGGGATGGGATAGGATGGGATAGGATAGGATGGGATAGGATGGGATGGGATAGGATGGGATAGGATAGGATGGGATAGGATGGGATAGGATAAGATAGGATGGGATGGGATGGGATAGGATAGGATGGGATAGGATGGGATGGGATAGGATAGGATGGGATAGGATGGGATGGGATAGGATATGATGGGATAGGATAGAATATGATGGGATAGGATAGGATGGGATGGGATAGGATAGGATGGGATAGGATAGGATAGAATAGGATAGGATGGGATGGGATAGGATGGGATAGGATAGGAAAGGATAGGATGGGATGGGATAGGATGGGATAGGATAGGAAAGGATAGGATAGGATGGGATAGGATAGGATAGGATGGGATGGGATGGGATAGGATGGGATAGGATAGGAAAGGATAGGATGGGATGGGATAGGATAGGATAGGATGGGATGGGATAAGATGGGATAGGATAGGATAGGATGGGATGGGATAAGATGGGATAGGATAGGATAGGATGGGATAGGATAGGATAGGATGGGATAGGATGGGATAGGGGCCAATTGACTGCTGAGTCCCATTACACACACAAAGCCCCCTTTAGAGATTTTCAAGAAAGCAGAAAGTGGGCGGGGCTGGGGAAGGGCACCCAACAATCATCAAACCACCTTGACAAACCATCCAGTTACATTTTTTGGTGATGTGTCACGTCCACTGCCATGCCCCTTTTTGGCTGATTGGCATGAAAAGTGAATCACTTCTTACTTGGCCAATAACCAATCTACCCACCAGATTCGGTGCAAATCTGTACTCAACTTTTGGAGATATCCTGCTCACAGATGTCACACATGTCATGCCCCTTTTGGCTAATTGGCATGAAAAGTTAGTGACTTTTTACTTGGCCCATAACCAAGCCAACCACCCAATTTGATGCAAAATTTGTTATCCATATATGGCATCGGCGAGTGCCCGTGGGCACCAGCCAATGGGGGGGCACCAAATGATGACAGATAACGACACAGGAGAGAGAGAGAGAGAGAGAGAGAGAGAGAGAGAGAGAGAGAGAGAGAGAGAGACTGTTTATTCCAGTAAATGGTCTTTATAGCCATAGTAAATTTCACTTTTTTACATGTAAAGTGGGAGGTGCAGCCTCACCCAGCCCCAGAGTCTAACCAGTCTGACTCAGGCCAGGTGAGGATGTAAACCAGCTATCATCCA
This sequence comes from Merluccius polli, assembly GCA_030340625.1. Taxonomy (NCBI): domain Eukaryota; kingdom Metazoa; phylum Chordata; class Actinopteri; order Gadiformes; family Merlucciidae; genus Merluccius; species Merluccius polli. The sequence continues at coordinate 227,859 of JAOPHQ010002559.1, read as the reverse complement.
CACACTCCACAATTACCTCCTTGGCGGAGGTAATTACTGCATCGCCCACTGCATCGTACAACTTCCACCACTATTCCCTTTAAATAAGTGCACATTCATGAAAGGTGAAGTTGTTTATGTCTATCTGTACACACAACAAAAAAGCAGAATAGTTTATGCTGACTACTCCAGTAAAGTCAGAAACTGGGATCACGACCCTGGCTCTGTTGATGTTTATATTCGTATTATTTCTTGTTTTCACTGTTGTTTACACAATGCTATAAAAACGTGTCATTTTTTAACTCAACTGTATCCACCCACAGGCTTATAATGAAGATAGTAGGCCTACAATCGTTTAACACACAGCTTCTGTGGTGTGTGTGTGTGTGTATGTGTGCGCGCTTTGGCAACCTCAAAGAGCTCGTCTCCTTGCCAATGGATTACCACTATTTTCTCACAGTATTGTGCCCCCCAGCTGAGGTAGCAGATAAAATCATTTGTTTGCTCTGACGGTCTAATGCTCATTTGGTAGTGGATTGGTGCAGGGCTCAGGGAGGCCATAGGATGCCAACAGCACGCTGCCATTTAGTTAGGAGACCAATAGGGATACTTCTCATTAATGTCAGAGCTGGCTGTTGTGTTTATCACCTGTGGTGATTGTTGTTTGTGTATCAAAGACGACCTCTTGTTAACATCTCCACTCTACACGGCTAGGATTTTACCTGTGTCAAATCTTGATGTGTGACTATAGGCAACATCTTCAGCAAGAGAAGCAAGGACTTTTAAATGGAGCAACCATTTTGTTTGCAGAAGCATGTCTGGTGTCCGGTCAGGTTGCTATGTATGTATTTTGGTTTCCTGCAGAGATTAATCAGAATTTGTATACAAAAAATACACAACAATACAATAATGATGTGCATGATATGCACATAATAATAACAAGAACAAAAACAACACCTGTTTTTTTCTTCACTTCTACAGATTCCCTAATCTAACAAATCTGTCCTCCATCCCATTTCCCCTGTCCTGAATATGTTTGGAAGAGAGCGACGTGTAATACCAGCATGGGCGTGTGATCAAGTCTCCCAGACCAGGAGTCGAGCATGGACACACACAGCACAGCATCTCTTGTGAGACGCACCACTCGGTGATTAATGCTCTGTGCTACCCGCTTCCTGCTGCGATAGGAGAAAGTGTTGCCTGGCAACTGCCTGCGGCCTTTTGTTGACTATGTCGGGTCCACGGCGGCTCTATTATGGCCTTGCCCCCCCCCCCCCCTGGCTCTGCTGCGTACCTGCACCGATAAGAACCACAGTAAATCAGCTGGGACTCTTAAACACATCTCGTGTACAGCAGCTGCATCTCTTCCCCCTGATGACGTTAAACACACATTGAACACACGTTAACCGAGAGGGCCTTCCTGCTCCATAATGCATTCACATCCATTCCAGTGTTTAGGGGGGGGGGGGGGGGGGGGGGGGGGGGGGGGGGGGGGGTGACAAGGCAAACAATGATTCAGTGGTGGAAGCATATCAGGCCTGGTGTTACTTTGATTTCAAAGATCAGGCCTGGTGTTACTTTAATTTTAAAGATGATAGGCTTCTTTAAAGCTGCACTCAAGCAGCTGGGAAGCTGTTTACCATAGTCATCATTTTGAGAGGTTTATTAATATATGGATGTAGATAGCACTATGATAATTTGTGTTTGCTCGCTTCTATTTGGTTTTCCATAAGCACAATGTATGCACACCACCTGGCCCATCTACAGGGACACAACACATGTTCCCAGTCTCTCCAAAATGGGTTTACACAACACACACACACACACACACACACACACACACACACACACACACACACACAGCTGAGTGCAGGTACTAGACCTAATGCTTGTACAAACACACACACACTTTTTTCTTTTTTGCTCTATTTCTGCCTTACTGAAGTTCTTTGGAGTGAAAATGTTGAAGTGAAAATTGTTATTATAATTATAACAACATCAATCACATCATATCAAATCATATAATTATAAAAAATAATGTATTAAATAAGTTGACCGAGGGCTGCATTCCTAAACAAAAGCGATATACAGTGTCTTCCTGAAAACGTGATGAACAATGTATGCGCTGTAAATAAATAAGACCAATAGGGGTCATCTATGGATTAATGGTTAGTTGGTAACCTCTCATCAAGGTTCAAGTTCTCCTTAAAGTATCACTTTCCTTTAACTCTACTGAATAAATCTGTCTGGTGCTAATAACAATTCAGCGTTGATGGTACAGCCCATGTCCTGGATGTTTGGTTTCCATGGTGACACCAGCGCTTACCGTATTAACTTCAATAACCGTACTACACCAATATCTACAGGAATAAAAAAGTAATTTGGGAAACGTGTGTCTCAACGGGGAATGGCCAGCAGTGATTTCCAGAATCTGCTATTGGAAACAATGTTTGTAATTTGTTAGCACGTCCCTTTTCCCCTATTGCCTAGCAACAGCCTTAGCCATGTGTTGCTCTGGCAGCTAAGACCACTAACTGTAAATTACGTTGTAACTCACAGGTGTCTTATGGTGACAAGTAAGATAAATCAGCCAATGGAATCAAAAGGATGACGCGGCAGCGCTCTTTAATCAAACATCTGGCTGATACAACTGCAAGCGTAGCAGTTATAACCACACACCATATATGATAACATGTCAACTGTCAGGACAATGGATCCAAAAATAAATACATAAATAAATAACTTAATTAATTAACTACATAATTTATTTGTGGTAAATGTCAATGCTTATTATAAGTTCACAGTATGCAGATTGGAAGATGAACAACTGAAAGCTTAATGACAGCAGGATATGCTGAGAGAAAAAAAGGGAGAGAGAGAGAGAGAGAGAGAGAGAGAGACAGGGGACTATTTTTGGAAGACAGGGCATTTCCCATTCCACTTCAGTGATACCTGTTTATCCCTTCCTCGAAGCGAGTAGGCCTACAGGAGCTGATTGATGCTACTTATGTGTGTTCCCACAGGACCAAGAGGATTGTCTCATTAGAATTAACCATGTGAGAAAACAATAATAATACCTGTCCCGCTGTACCATGGTTGGGGTTTTACTGGTGCAGAAACACTGACTCACACTCATGATCAGCTTCATTCACACAGCGGCCATTTTCCCCAGGAAACCTATCTCACCGCAGAAGATGCCTACAATTCAGTGGTGGGTGATTACTTCCCTATTGGAAGGGATCTCCACATATGTTAACTAACCATGACTTTGGCTTGAGCTACTTTGTTGTCAGTTTAGATTTTTGCTGATCCTTGAAGATGTTTGGCTGATGGATGGATGACTACAATTCACTGCTATGTTTATGTATTTCATTTGTACGCAACACATTGTCACAGAATTACTATCAATTATCAGAATTTCACCCTAATCCATACATTATATGGATTTTATTATCAATGTATCCCTGTCTCGCTACAGTCAAGACCTCTTCAAGCTATGCCAGAGGTGTGCAGAGATAGCTGACAGTATAGGAGGTAAATGCATGGGCCATTACTGTATAGAGTCTCTCTACTACTCACTACACGGCTCCACACAGCACTTCTCTCCTCCTGTTATCCAGGGATCAGGTCAACAGGGTTTAACATACCAACTCGGCCCCTATATAAATATATATCTCTCTATATATAGTTTTCTAAACATTACATTCCAGCTGAAGTTTGCCATGGTGATGGTCACCAGTGGGGCCACTAGTAGAGATGGAAAGGTCTTCTCCAGTGGCCCTTCAGTTAAATGGCTCCACTTAACTGCATGGAGAAGGGCAGAGAAGTGCAGTACATGTTCTCATTGAGAAAATACTGGCGGAGTGGTTTACATACAACACCTGACCCCTACACTCGTAGGGGTCAGGTGGGTTGTGGAAATGATGCATTCAGTCTATAGAAACGTCAGCTTTATTGCTTTCTATGTAGACTGCCACTTCATGGTTATTCTACCATGAAATTAGTTTTGTCATTGCTCCCCATTCACCCCATATTTTGTAATTCACATTTATATTTTTGAAGGTCCAGAGCAAAAAACATATACGAAGCAATATTCCGCTATAATAACAGAGGTTTTGTGATGTTTTTGTGAACATTATTGTTGTTTCTGTACAGCGATTTCCCTTTTTTTCTCTCGCTACAATCTCAACATCTGTAGAATCTAACTTGATATCAGAAAGGGTTTCTCCAAAGGAAACGTTAGACTTGCTGACCAGGGAAACAGTACCCTGTAATGGACTGAGGGTAAGATGATACTGGATGACAGTGTAATCAAGAGGAGGAATAGATGTAGGACGCGATCTCAGCTTGCGTGTTTTTGTTTTCCTTCTTTTTCTTCTTCTGCACATCGCTGGCTGATGAAGCTAAAACTGTCTAGAGTACTAGCATCAACAAATGGTGCCAGGAATGGATCATGGATTAGAGAGGAGAGGGAGGGGCGAGGAGAGGAGGGGAGTGGAGAGGAGAGGAGATGAGAGAGGAGAGAGAGAGGATGGGAGAGGGGGGGCATGGAGAGGGGAGGAGATGATGAATTAAGTGTGCATGAGAGGATAGGAAAGGTGGGAAGAGTGGGTTGGAAAGTAAAGATGAAATCAGATGAGAAATATTGTTGTGTGATACAGAAAGGTGACAAGTTCAGGGACAAAGGATTGAGTATATTTGTGTGTGTGTGTGTGTGTGTGTGTGTGTGTGTGTGTGTGTGTGTGTGTGTGTGTGCATGCGTGCGTGTGTGTTCTAGAGACAACTTGCCTTCCTACCTCTGTGTGAGCATTGGTTTCCTTGTCTTTTGGCAAGCTGGGGGCTATTCTGGGATGCTGAGTTTGGTTCGTCTGTCCGGGAATCTCACCCTCTCTCCTCTCTTGAAGTCTGTCTTTAGTAGTGCCAACCAGAACGAAAGTGGACACCCACGCTGAATAAAACATGGGTCTCTGGAAATCACTGCGGAACCACAGGAGTTTACTCGCTGATTAAGGGGATTTTGCCAAAGCACGCATTCGCACCCCTGCCTTCTTCTTTACTCCATCCTGTAACTATCTGCCCCATCACCACCAATCACCTCCATACCCCCCCCCCCCCCCACACACACACACACACACACATGCACACAAACGCACACACACACGCACGCACACACACACACACACACACACACACACACACAGATACACAGATATTCTATCAAACTAATTTGTGCAAGTGGATGAAGCTTTTTTACAGTTGACTACTGCTGGCCGAGTTTGTGTTCGCCAATTAGGTGCTTGTAGATCCCTGCCTCCAGCAACGTGATTGGTCGAAAGAAAGAAGGTTTGAGCTTGTCTGTCATCAAACTTTAGATATTAATCTAAAGTCTGATTTGTGAGACTACGTGGACTTCAACTCTAAATAGCCAGTCTGGAAAGCATCACCTCCAAGGGCCTTTGGAGACACAGGCCTTGTTTGGAGGAAGTGTGTGACTGGCCGTACAGTGCTTATATAATGGCTCTCTGTACTGCTGAGGCCCATGGCAGTGCATGATGAGGGGGTGAGTCAGCCAGAAAGAGTTACTGGGGAGATGTATCTATTATTCAGACCTCAGCGGCCCTACGATGCAGCTGGCCCTGTGTGCCCACCTTCCATCATCATGCTTACTGAGGCGGTAGATTTACCACGAAGGAAGTTTACTAAATGCCTTCTGAGTCTACAGCAGTGTTTGGTGCAAACATGTTAAATGATGTATATTGGTTGTGGGTTTTTTTACACATACACTCACTCATGCACACACACACACACACACACACACACACACACACACACACACACACACACAGGACATTAATGCAAAAGGGATGGGTAGTACAGTGCTGCAGAATAAGTCCAGTGCTGTGTTGTACAATACGAGTGTTGAAGTGAGATTAAACACTTGGCGTATATCATTAGTATTTTCGAGTCTTTTATGAAATTCTCTGATACACACTTAAAGAAATCCCATGTAATGCAAATATATATTCCAATTTCATCCTCAGTAATACACTTGACTGACCTCTGTGTTCTGTCTCCTAGGCTCTGCTAGTCACTTGTTTGTTTGTAAAAAACGATTCCTGCAGCACTGCAGTCTAAAGCCCACAAAAGAAGCTGAAGTGGAAGCGTTAGTCGACAATAGCTGGAGGAATAAATACACACATTGCCCCGTCTGCAAAACACACAGAGGAGCTTATTGAGGGGACAGGGGTCGAGGTCGAGGTTAGGGAGACGATGGGGGTGAGGGGTGGGGGTGGAGATTGTCTCATAGCAAGCTGTCTGCGTGACCAGAGAAATTACATAAGCCGGCGGAGACTCATCACTCTGTTAAGTGTGTTGTGTTCATGAATTCCCCGTCCGCTATAAATAAAGTACCATCTTGTCTTTACATGTTGTGATCTATCACACATCGATCTATCGCATTTTCTCTGTATTGTTGATTTATTGGAACACATAACTAACACTAACTTTCAGACATTACTGAGAAGGTGTGTTTACGACACTATAATCCTGTTACAGAAAAATATCGGTTGTTTATCCTGGACACACTTTTAACCGAAACAATCACTATCAATACCAAGAGAAAACCCACAGGCTCAAGTAAATAAAGCAGATTGGTTTCATAGTGTTAAATAAAGCTTGTGTCTGCCTGTAATTGTCTACTGCTGGAGGAGGGTGGGTGGGTGTGGAGGTTTAAGGGATTTTAAAGGATTCCTCTCCCTTTGCTGTTATTTGTTTTAATCTAATCTACCCGTAGTTGGTGTAGTTGAATTTCCACATTCCTAGCAGCAGTAGCACACACACACAGGTTTTTTTGTCTGGGTCTAGCCAGCCATTTTATCTTTCGGCCCCAATCCATGTTTTTTTCAGAAATCAACAGAAATCAACTATTGTAACTAGGGATGTCCGATATTGGCTTTTTTACCGATAACCGATAACCGATATTGTTCAACTCTTAATTTCCGATACCGATATCAACCGATACCGATACCGATATATGCGGCCACGTGAAACCTCCGCTTTACACTCACTGCAAACCGCAATAGGCTTTATGCCGAGCGGAAGTGTGGATTAATAAATAAAAACAAAACAGCGGTAAAAGCTAGCGTGTGTGTCCGGGAGAGGGCTACTCTCCTTGGACACATTACTCTGAAGCCCCGGTGACGGTCTGGAAGTGCGGATTAAAAAAATAAATACATTTTAAAAAACAGCGGTAAAAGCTAGCGTGTGTGTCCGGGAGAGGGCTACTCTCCTCGGACACATTACTCTGAAGCCCTGGTGACGGTCTGGAGGTGCGGATTAATAAATAAAATAATGTGAGCGCGGTACAGCGGACCTGAACCGGTTGTGATGAGACTGTTTCGCAGAATGCGTTAGTATGTTGCTGACCCCTATTTTACTATTCAACGTAGAAACTTTGAAATAACTCCAAACCACCGACATAACCACAGCTACAACTAGCGTCCCGCTACACGGCCGCACAGCCCAGGCTTGTTATTGAGACGGCGCGGCGCGTTTGCTGATGTCATCAAACCACGTCCTCACTTGAAACATAACAGATGTCTGAAATTATTTCAAAATCGATTTCGGTATCGGTTAAAAAACCGATACCGATATTTTCCGATATTGATTTTTTATGCCAATATCGGCCGATAATATCGGTGGGCCGATAATATCGGACATCCCTAATTGTAACAATACCATTCATTATATATTGCCAATTTATACAACTCATTCAACATACTTAAGCTTGTTCACAGTCACCATCTGGGTCTTTTGTGTGTGTGTGTGTGTGTGTGTGTGTGTGTGTGTGTGTGTGTGTGTGTGTGTGCGTGCGTGTGACTAGCAGAGTCTCTGGCTCTCAGCTTTCCACCACTGTGAACACTGACATCTGGCTGGCTACAGTGTTGCTGGCGTCCGTGTTTATTATGAAGTATGAAGCATCTGCCCGAGGTTATCAACATCTCCTGCCTTCCATTCAGGATGAAGGAGACTAACAGAAAATGATGCGCTGGAGAATGAATGGTTGTGGGGGGAAAAGAGCCATTGCTTTTTCTCTGAGTAATTATGAATTTAAATGAAATTTAAACATTTAAAAACAGGATTTTTTTTTAAGTTCTGTGTGAATCTGTTGTGTTACTGTTGTCTTACTGACCTTTTGTATTCACAATGTTCTCAGGAATATTATACTAACAATGGTTGCCATTATTGAACATTGACATCTTTCTGTGCTATAAGGGGCACAGAAACATTAAATATAAGTATATTTTGTGTGATTATATATATATATATATATATATATATATATATATATATATATAGGCTATATATATATATATATTTTACATTTCAAACAATACAAAAATGTGGTCTCTTCTTTGTGTTTTTTTACTATATTACACATTATTATCAATTAATCTGAAACTATCTTTTGTTTTCCATCATATTTTCTTCAATTGTGTGTTAGAATCTATTCCTTCAAGTTGACAAAGAATAAAATAGGATCATGGAAATACAATTGTAATATACTGTATGATTGTGGAGTGTGTATGGTTGTCGGAGGGCCCCAGCAAAAGAGAGAGAGAGAGAGAGAGATGGGGGACGGCATTGAGAGTACAATATAAATGTAAACAGGTGGTGTTTGTCAGGAGGGCGTGGAGACAGTTGAGTGTTTGTAATGACCTTGTGGGACAAATCACTTGGGAGATGTGAAGCGTATACATGGCCGGCCCGAGGCATAAGCGAACTAAGCGGCTGCTTAGGGCCCCCAATTGTGCACCCCCCCCCCCCCGCTCAACAATCGCGCAATAGAAATTCTCCGGTAGCACCCCCCCCCCCCCCCCCGCTCAACAATCGCGCAGGAGGGGGCCCCAAAACAATTCTGCTTAGGGCCCCCACAAGGCTTGGGCCGGCCCTGAGCGTATAGCATCCACCGATGGTCCTTGGCCCCTATGACACTCCTCCATTAATCAGCTGACAGACGGTACTGTCAGGGGCCCGGGGAAGATAGATGGCTGGACATTATGCACATTATGTGTGCTACTGGTATATGAATAATACAGTGGTGGGGGGGAGGGGGTTCATAAGCCGGTTTCAAGGTGATGTTATCAATGAAATTCCCACCATTACATTTTTCTTGCTCTCTCTCTATGACACCATGGTCATATGATAACAACATGGTCATATGATAACAACATGGTCATATGATAACAACATGGTCATATTATGACAACATGGTCATATCATGACTACACTGGTATATCGTGACAACATGGCCATTTTGTGACAACATGGTCATATGGTGACAACATGGTTATACCGTGACAACATGGTGGTATCGTGACAACATGGTCATATCATGGTCATATCATGACCAAATTTTAATATTTTGACAATACGGTTGTGTAAAATACCCTGCTGTAAGTGGGTGTGCCCTTATAGCATAGCTTTAAACCTTAATCACATTGTGCGTATATTATATATATATATATATATATATATATATATATATATATATATATATATATATATATACACATTATTGCGAGTGGGTGTAAGTGCCCCCCCCCCCCAATCATAGTCGAGTCCACAATGACATAGTGCCGCCAATCTAACATATCAGACAAATTCAAAATGGACAGGCACCAGCTAAGTGGTTGTGTGAGAGAGAGAGAGAGAGAGAGAGAGAGAGAGAGAGAGAGAGAGAGAGAGAGAGAGAGAGAGACGCTGTTTATTACAGTAAATGGTCTTTATAGCCGTAGTCAATTTAACATTTTTACGTGTAAAGTGGGAGGACGAGCACTTCAAGTGTGGTCATCCTAGGGCACCCCACTGTGTTAATCCGGGCCTGCTGCTCAGGGGGGAGTACTTTCCAAAAGTACAGGAATTTTGGGGGTGGAGGCTTGCAGCGCTGGTGGGCTGAAGGGCTGAATACATAGGAATTTCAAGCTATAATTTCCATCCACAGAGGATTGCTGCTTGGAAGTCAGTAGCTTTACATCCACTCATCGGTTCGAGTCCGACTATTACTGCAGAGCTTCAATGTACCCTAAGATTTTCCGAAGACACACAGCTTCCATAGTATGTGAGTCGTCCTACTTCCAATTATCACAAAGTCGGTGGTTTGAACATTGTGCAAGTTTCGATGAAATTGCAAGGCAGGACTAGCGATAATCACCTAAAGAAAAATCACACAGGCTATTGTGGGTGCTGGATCGCCATGCAAGGAAGAAAAACATTGCTACCTGTACTAGTCATGTTTATTAAATTACAAACCCGTTATTATGTAAGGGGTAATCTACAGCGAGGTGTGAATGTATCGAAAAATAATGCACAACGCAGGGGCTAAGAAGAAAGTGCATTTTTTTCAATACATGCACACCTTGGAGTGGATTATCCTGCTTATACCATGGCCACTTGTGAATCATCTAAATATAAGGGTGTTGATTAATATTTTGGAGTAATCTGTCTCAAAATTGCAACTTTTAGCTCGCACTACTTTGTGTGTCCCTAAATACAAATGGCGAATGACCAGAGAAATATATGGGTCTGACTAATGCCTAATGGCAGTTAACATGAGATTCATAAAATATCGCTTTATGACTTCACTCTTACTGCTTGACCAGTTCAGCCAAATCTCTGGGTATAAATTAAACCTACACAAGAGTCAACTATTCCAAGTTAACAAAGACACTTTAGAATTGGACTTAGCGATTGGGCTGGGCGATTTTTTTCAATTTAATTCGATTAATTTGCATTTTTACTTTCCCACGGTTTGTGAAATGGCTGAACCGCAAAACCCTGATTTAAAAGAAGTTATATACTGTGCGGGTTTGTTTTGCTTGAAGGGGCTCCTTGGTAGTCCTCTCTCACTTTCCACAACGTACGCAAAACTCAGCCACTGACGTTCACATTCACCGCGGCTCCACAGGCGTACCATAACGGCTCAGTTATGCTCAACGTTTAATACGGATACAGACACGGACGGAGCCTTGTGTCCGTAGGCCTACTCTGCGTTCATTTTGTCTGTATTTGCGCACGTTTTCTGAACTCTCACGGATACAGACGAAACGGAGCAGTACCACCGGTAATCGTGGGGGCAGTGTAGCCATCCGAAAGTATTGGAAAGTACATTCGTCATCAATTTCACTCATTGGTAATATTAGTGAAAAAAATAATTATCTGTCCACATTTTGCCTCTTTCTTATAGGACAATTCCGGCGCAAAATGAGACCATATGATCATAACACATAACATGTTCTCTGGGATCAGTTTTCATTCTAGTCGAATGGAACCAAAGTTATCGAAAACCGCTAATTATCTTATAACGCTAGCTGTGGGGGCAGATGTTCATGTAAAATAAATCACAATTCTATACACTAACAAGGCTAAAATCGCACCACACTTCCACGGCAGCATAATGAGGGTCTCTACATGTAAAACGAAGCATTGAGAACTTTGTAAGCATACAGACAGTTTATTAAAAAGAAAGTTTAGAAAGCCAGTATCTTCACGAAAACAAGCGGGCGCCATCTTTGGAAAACAGTCATGACCAGTCGAGCGACGAACTTTCCGGATTGTAGCGTCTCATTTTCTTCTCGCAGCCGGGAAAAGCACAAACACAAACCATTTTATTCTCTTCTCTATGCACATGCACTGTTCGCACTTTGAACACCTTCTACTAGATTGCACACCTTCTGATTCATTGACATCTCATGTCTACGCCTCTTCCAGCTCAGCGTTCGTCGCTCGATTGGTCGCGACTGTTTTCCAAAGATGGCGCCCGCTTGTTTTCGTGAAGGCACTGGCTTTCTAAACTTTCTTTTTAATAAACTCTCTGTACACTTACAAAGTTCTCAATGCTTCGTTTTACATGTAGGGACCCTCATTATGCTACCGTGGAAGTGTGGTGTGATTTTGAGCCTTGTTAGTGTATAGAATTGCGATTTATTTTACATGAATATCTGTCCCCACAGCTAGCGTTATAAGATAATTAGCGGTTTTCGATAACTTTGGTTTCATTCGACTAGAATGAAAACTGATCCCAGAGAACGGTCCAACTCGGTGGACATGTGTTATGATCATATGGTCTCATTTTGCACTAGAATTGTCCTTTAAGATGTCCTCCACCGTCGCCATGTTCGTTGCTGTCAGAAACTTTTGGCGCTGCCCTCAGGTGGATGATGTATCCATGCCAACGTAAAGGACGCATTGAAGTTTTTATTCTTGAAAAACTGATTTGTTCACATAGGCCTAGCCTAATTGGTAGGGATGGCCCGATACCATTTTTTTCAAAACGAGTACGAGTACGAGTATTTACATTTGTGTACTTGCCGATACCGAGTACCGATACCGATATTTGCGCGATTGACGGGGGGCGGGCGGGATTGTTGACGGGGGGGGGGCGTTTGTAGCGCACCCCGGACCTACGACCGACGTATTATTACAGTCCTGGACCGGCCCAATAATCTGGACCGGCCCAAAAATAATAATACTGTAATATCCTTGGTAGTAAAGGATAGACGGACAGCGGGTAGCAATTATCTGTAGTTTACTGGAACATTGGTTGAGCAGTACAACAGCCATGCAGTCTCCGAACACGCCTGCTACAGCACTGAGCTACGCACTACATTATGTTTTGCTGGACTAATGCTGCCACCTAGTGGACACTTCTAACATTACAGAGTTAACATACTCCCATCTACTACATTCCTCCCCCCCTTAAGCAATTGCTTACTTCCCTTGAACAAGCATTTCAACAGAATATAAGTCTTTGGGAAAACATACAACTCTCTGCACAGAATCAATGAAACATGCATCAGCCACACCCATTTAAACTGTGACCTTGAAACAGCGTAAATAATGTATAAAACTTTTCTATTTAACCATGACTAAGTACAATCACACCAAAGTACAAAGCACACTTTTTTTTTTTTTTTCTTTTTTTTTTTATCTCAACACTGATAGTCCTTCAAATAACTTGGCTTTGATGCAGGTCTCACCGACCGACGAGCAGGTGTAGTCGAAGATCGTGACTGCATTGGAGCCTCTGGAAGTTGAATGTCCCTAACCGATGGGTTGGCCTTTCCTGAAGTAGGTTCTGCCATCTCCTGAGTGTTTACCTCTGGAACACCGCGATTTCCCTCCGGAATGGAACTCTCTGATGCTGCCATAGCTGCCGCTGGAGATTCAGACGGCCCCCGGGTTTCCATAATCGCTGGTTCCCCCAAGTCCTTGTCCTCAGACCTGGCCAAAATCTGGTCGACGTGTCTGCGCACAATGCTGCCATCACCGAGCATGACCTTGTAGGAGACAGGACCGGTTATCTTGGTAATGAACCCGGGGATCCACTTCGGTCCATGACTGAAATTCCTTGTGATCACTGCATCTCCCTCCCGGAAACTTCTCCCTGAAACTTGCTTGTCATGATGTTTCTTTTGAATGCTTTGTTTCTGTTCCACCTTCATTCTGCGGTCCGGATGAATTAGGTCTAATGTTGATCTTAATTTCCTTCCTTGTAACAATTCCGCCGGCGACAGCCCAGTGGTGGACTGTGGTGTGATGCGGTAGCTAAACAGCACTCTTGACACTTTAGTGGTCAGGCTTCCGTCACCTGCCTTCTTCATCATTGACTTGAATGTCTGGACTGCGCGCTCAGCACAACCATTGGAGGAAGCATGATAAGGAGCAGAGGTGATGTGTTCGATTCCATTTTTCTGCATGAATTCTCTGAACTCTGCACTCACGAAACATGAACCGTTATCGGACACAACTGTCTCTGGTAGTCCTTGATTACTAAAACTCTTTCTTAGACATTCAATCGTGCTGGCTGAAGTTGAGGTCGTTACAGGGTAAACATCCATCCATTTGGAATGAGCGTCCATCACGATCAAAAACATGTGTCCCATAAAAGGTCCTGCATAGTCAATGTGTATCCTTTGCCATGGTTTGCTCGGCCACTCCCAGGGATGAAGTGGTGCTGGGGCTGGTGAGTTACGGTGTTCTTGGCATGCGACACATCTCTTCACCACAGCTTCAATGTCGGCATCTAACCCTGGCCACCAGAAGTAGCTTCGCGCTAAAGCTTTCATTCTAGTGATGCCGATGTGACCGTGATGTAGTTGCTGCAACAAGGCGTCCCTTCCTAGTGGCGGCACCACTACACGTGAGCCCCACAGTACGCATCCATCTTGCACACTTAACTCTGTTTTCCTAACAGCATATGGTTGGAAAGCTGGGTCTCGGTCTTGTGGCGGCCAACCATGGTGGACGAACTGTGTCACCCTGGACAACACAGGATCTCTGCTTGTCCATCTGCTCATTTCAGCTGTCGAGACGAGGGTCACATTCTCCATCATAAGCACTCGATCCTCTTGCTCTCTCTCGACAGACTGTTGAGGCAGAGGAAGTCGACTCAACGCATCTGCATTGCTATGGTGTTTTCCTGGCTTGTAAACAATCTCGTACTCATACGCTCTCAAGGTTACTGCCCACCGCTGTATACGAGGGGACGCCATTTGAGGCACTGCCTTCATCTCATTGAAGAGAGACAGTAAAGGTTTGTGGTCAGTGCAAATAACAAACTTTCTTCCATATAAATACTTATGGAAACGCTGAATGCCAAATATCACCGCCAGACCTTCTTTGTCCAGTTGTGAGTAGTTTGATTCCGCTGACGTTAGTGTCCTAGACATGAAACTGATCGGTCTCTCCTGTCCATTTGGCATGCGATGCGACAACACCACACCCACTCCATAAGGAGAAGCATCGCAGGATAGGATCAGATCTTTTTGGCTGTCATAATGCACTAACACATCAGACGACTGCATGAGTCGCTTAGACTCCTCAAAAGCTCTCTCTTGTTCTGCCTCCCATTTCCAGGTGGTCTCCTTTCTTAACAGTTCATGTAGAGGCGATAACAATGTTGACAGGTTTGGCAGGAACCTGTTGTAGTAGTTGAGCAGTCCTAGGTACGCTCTCAGTTCTGTGACATTGGTTGGCGCTGGTGCTTCTTGTATTGCCCTGACCTTATGTGGCAAAGGATGAAGTCCATAGGCATCCACCTTGTGTCCAAGGAACTCTGCTTCCTGTTCCATGAACGCACATTTGTTGCGCTTTAGGCGAAGACCAGCTTCCTGCAGCCGAGTTAACACCTCGTTCAGTGTTGCAAGGTGATCTTGGTCACTCTGGCCCGTCAAAAGAATATCGTCCAAATACACAGCCACATTCGGGATGCCGGCCACCAGACTCTCCATCATTCGTTGAAAAATGGCTGGACTTGAGGAGACCCCAAATGGAAGACGATTCACCTGAAACAGACCTTTGTGCGTATTAATAGTGACATATGGCTTGGCTGCCTCATCCAGTATCACTTGCTGATACGCATGGCTCAGGTCCAGTTTACTGAACTTTTCGCCCCCTGACAACTTCTCAAACAAGTCCTCCAATTTCGGTATTGGATACTGCTCGAGCTTCGACACCTGGTTGACAGTGAGCTTGTAGTCCCCACAGATGCGCACTGAATTATCAGGTTTTAACACTGGCACGATCGGTGCTGCCCACTCTGAGAATTTCACTGGCTCGATAATTCCCTGGTTTGTGAGTCTCTCTAACTCTATCTCCACCTTCTTCCTCATAGCATAGGGTACTGGCCTGGGTTTGTAGAACTTTGGAGCCACGCCTTCTTTCACGTAAATTTTCGCTGGCGGACCTCTCCAGGTTCCCAGTTCCTCCTTGAAAACCTCTTCCTTCTGCTGTAGCACATACTGCAATGTCAGTTCTTGCTGCTCCATCTTATGTATAAGAACACAGTTCATTCCCAGCGCCTTTATCCATGCCCTGCCTAACAGGTTTGGTCCTGGGCCTGCTACGACCACTACTGGCAGCTGTTTGACTTGGCCCTTGTACCTTACGGTAACATCTGCCGCTCCCAGTGTTGGTACTTTTTCGCCTGTATAAGTTTTCAAAGTCACTGAGCAGTCCTGCAACTCTTGTGTGCCCCCAGCTGTCTGTAACTTTGCATATTCAGTCTTTGACAAAATCGTCACACTACAGCCAGTATCCACCTCGAATGTAACAATGTTCTTGTTGATGTTAAGCTGTGCAGTAATGGGGTCTACTTTTGTTATTTTTGGCTCTGTTAGCTTGTAAATCGTAAACACCTCCCCCTCATCACTGGTGACACTTTCCGGAGATTCGCTTATGTGATGCGCAGACTGCTTTTTATCGTTTCTGAAACTTTTTCCAAACTGCTTGTGCTTCCCTTCCCCCCTAAGCTGATGGCCTGCAGACGGCGAGGATTTGCACACCCTCTTCACATGTCCTTTTTTACCACAGGCATGGCACTTTTCATTGATAAAACGACAGTCTTTCGCCATATGTTCACCCCCACACCTATAACATGTCAACGGTGTTGCTTTTCCTTGCCCTTTATGATTTGACTCCACATTATGCACTAGCAGTTGGGGTGCTGCTTTACTCACGGTGCCATCCAGTGTTTTCAGTTGCAGATCACGCACATCTCTAGTCGCTGTCTCCATGGCTAGAGCAACTTTCAAGGCCCTCTCAAACGTGAGCTCAGGCTCCGCCAACAACCTCCTCTGCATGCGATCGTCTGCAACGCCACACACGAGCCTGTCGCGTAGCATCTCTTTCAACTTATCACCATAGTTGCAATGTTGAGCGAGCTCTCGTAGCACTGCCACATACTCCGTCACAGTTTCAGTTGTTGCCCTAACCCTCGAATTGAACTTAAATCTTTGGACTATTTCACTGGGCTTCGGGTTATAATGTGACTGAAGCAGGGCAGTCAAATCCTCATATGACTTTTCGCCAGGCTTGTTTGGGCTCAATAAGTTTCTCATTAAACTGTATGTCCGACTGCCAACAGAGCTTAACAATATCGCTCCCTTCTTTCCCTCGTCTGCGATCCCATTCGCAACAAAAAAAATGTCCCAACACTTCGACATATTCCTCCCAAGTTTGGGTCTGACTGTCAAACGCAGTAAGCGTTCCTACCATTGCAGTAGCCATCCCGACGTCTTGGTTAGCGTTAGCTTCCCCGTCATCCGACAATCGCCGTGTGTCCGCGTTGTTGAGCTCTCAAGCTTCTTCCTGATATCGTTGTCGTCAACAACGTCTTCCGAGCTCACCGGTTTCCTCGTCGCCAGATGTAATATCCTTGGTAGTAAAGGATAGACGGACAGCGGGTAGCAATTATCTGTAGTTTACTGGAACATTGGTTGAGCAGTACAACAGCCATGCAGTCTCCGAACACGCCTGCTACAGCACTGAGCTACGCACTACATTATGTTTTGCTGGACTAATGCTGCCACCTAGTGGACACTTCTAACATTACAGAGTTAACATACTCCCATCTACTACAAATACACAAAATAAAAAAATAAAAATAATCGGCCTGAAATCGTCCGGCCGAACCTCCCTATGGCAGCCCGTCCCTGGTTATAGGCCTATGCGGCGCTCGTAAAAGCCGAACGATGCGCCTACATGCGCTCTTACTGTGCGTTCACACCAAAAGCGCACAAAGAGGAAAATGATCCCGGAAGTCATTCATTGTGTATTGGGCGCCAGGCGGACAAAGAGGGAAAAGAGGAATAGGCGGACTCGGGTGGACTAGGCGACTTAGGAGGATAAAAAAAGTTAAAAATCCTCCAACTTTATGTAAATGAGCTATGACGCGACTAGGAGGGAAAGGTGGAAAATCCATGATAGCCAATGGGGATGTCTCGTTCTGCCGTCGTCCCTCGGTCAGATCTGTCCCAGAAAACAACCCGCGTAACTTAGTTCCTACCAAACATTCGTTCCAAGATGTCGCTGGAAATGCTGATCGCCGCCGTAGCAGAACACCTCTATGATGTCCTCTATGATTTGACAACATTACATTTGGCAAAATCGGTGTTTATTTGGGATGATCATTTCCGTAAATAAGATTGGGGAGTAACCCGACGAGGTGTCCATTAACAGAAATGAATGGACGACGCGGAGGCGTTCGCGTCGGACGGTTGCTTCCGCGAAGTACCATGGTCACTTACGAAAGAATGAAATAAAATATGTATGTTGAAATCGTGAGGTTTTTTTTATTTTTACAAGTCAAGCAGACTATTTAATATCTCCCGTATGCAGGCGTTGCCAAGCAACGTGGCCATAGCGTCTTCATAGCGTCAACGTCTTGTGTAAAAGATGGTGTAAATAAACACTTTTTAACCTACACTCTCCAGCCAATCGGAGTAATTCTGTTTTTAATGACTTTATCAAGTAACTTTCCATCAAGTAACTTTCCGTGATCAACGATGTCGGTAAATGGGCTGTGCTACAGCAGTAGTTGCGTGGTGGTGTTTAACGCGTGTGGCGTGCTGGCCCTTTAAATTAAAAAAAAAAGCAAGAACGAACATTCTGAAGGGGGACAGAAGCGACAAAAGCGACTTAGGTGGAGTGGACAAGGAGGATTCCTCTTTGTGCGCTTTTGGTGTGAACGCACAGTTAAAGGTTTGGAAACGATTCAACAAGACTACATCTGTATTCCAATCACAATAAGTAGCCTACTTATCGGCCAACAATAATCAAACAAGGCAGTAAAAGTGGGCATTAAACTGTATAACTGTTTTGAAAGAAAGGGAAAAGGCCGACATATGCCTATACAATATGCAGCCGGCGCTCGGAAAAGGCTCGCGACAAACAGATGAGCCACACATTTAGAAACAATTGCATGAACTATCTAAAAGCAATACCTTAGTCAGAAAACATATATGAGGCTGAACGTTTTGCTAAAATGTCACAGTTATGGAAATATTGAAAATGTTGGAGCGGCTGGCTTGACCACGCGAAACCGAGAGGCGGCTGTCTTGACCGCAGTAGGCGATCGGTCATTAATCAATAGTCGTATTTAACTGTATAACTGCACACAACTTTATTTAAAATCAAATGTAAAACATGTGTGTTTGTATTGTGGTGTCCGGTGCGTGTGGATGTGGTTCATGTTAATAGCGGAGTCCGGGAGGGTTCACCTTCACGGCGTAGTTACGAGGGATGTGCGACTATCGTCTTAAACAATACTAAAGTGTTTTTTAAAGTTAGAAAGATATTAGATATTCAACCGATATTCACGCTCCGAATTACAGCGATCAGACACGGGGAACTAAAGCCGCGATCACCGCACCGCTTCAAGACTCACAGCAACACAACGTCCTTTTGATCGATAACAATATAAATTGATCGCCACATTTCTTAACGATCAATGATCGATTAATTATGCCCATCCCTAGTCTCAAGTAAACTACTGCATATTTCAATTAAACTACTTGGCTCCTGATGCACTGTAGCACCCTCCAACGGTCGCGCGGCGGTCAGTTTCGTTGTGCAAAATTTACGTGGTATCGGTGCGTGGTATCGGTGAATTTTTTATGAGTAGGCCTACGAGTACGAGTCCTACATGAGTACAGTATCGGCCCGATCCCCGATCCCAGTATCCGTATCGGGCCATCCCTACTAATTGGTAATCTCATTTATTTGTATGGTGTTAATAAAGAAAATATGTATTTAAATTTTGCCTTGATCTTGAACAATCAAGGTTTAAATCATTCATAGACGGATGTTTTGCCTCATTTGTTTTGCCTCATTTGATCTAAAAAAGGTTTAACTTACCACCTACTCACTTTTTTAGATATCGTCAAGCAAGGCATTATGTACAGTGCCAATTACCCTGCTTCCCACTAACGCCTGCTCACAACCCTATTGATAGCTTTCTCTCGCTCCAACTACTTGCAAAAGGGTCAATATCTATCTACTATCCACAACCTTATTTCAGGGTTGAAATGTACTCCTTTAAACAAAATAAAAGAGCCTAGGAAGAAGACATAGGCCAATCTCTTTCTGACAGTGTGTGGGATGCCATCCTTAAACAGGTGCGCTCTTCCTCTGTGTGTGCTCACCACTCTTTGCTCCAATTCAACAACTTTGGATATATCCAAAGTAAAGCTATCTAAAATGTATCCAGAGCTGAGCCATAACTGCAACAAATTTAAAAGTCCTGATGCCTGATCTTTGACACATACGTCTTGGTTGTGTCCCAGATCACAGGTCAATCTGTAACACTGCCATTATTGTCATGACATTTTGTACTATTTTGTACTGTACTACATTTATATCAAACCAATACCAAGAATTTGAGGACAAAGACATTCTGATGACCTCTCGAGGAATTGCATCACTTTTTGTGACCATGACGGGTCCTGGCTGCCACCACTGGGCCGTAGCAATAGTTCGCCGCAGGGAGTATGGTGGGGGGGGGGGGGGGGGGGGGTTGCTTTTGGACAGTGGAGGTACATCGGGACCCCGCCTACAATTTGCGACTCTGACGGGGGTCCTGGCACTGCTGTGCCGCGGTAATGAGGCCTAAGGGAACATACACACACGACAACACACACACTGCACAAACACACACAGAAGGAAATATAGATCAGATAGATAGAGAGTGGCAATGTTCTCCATGGAAAATCTTTCAATTACACTTAGCTAGAGGGAAACATTTTTTTTTGCTACCTAGTTTACACATGATGACATGCTAATTAAAGACTAGCAACCTGTCAATCTGTTTACAACTATACAGCTGAATGAATGAGATCAGAATTCAAGAGACAGCTAAGACATGAGCTGAACTGCATGGCATAATGCCATGTCTTTATTCTTCAATGTATACATACAATACCATATATATATATATATATATATATATAACTGGGGGCTGGGGGAAATACGTAGTGTGTCATAAAAATACATAATTTAGGTTATTTCATAACCAAATATAAAATATCTTATTGTCATAACTTACCTATTCACTTCAACCACATTGAAAACAATGTAAATGCAGCAAGAAGCCAAATATTGCTGGTTTCTTCGACCAGCCGATAGGGGAACTGAACCAGTGAACGCTCATATGCGTTGTTTTGCGTTGTATTGACAAACAACCTATATAGAAAAAAACAATTCTGTCGTTTAGGTTGGAGGACAGGTTGGCGCATATGCAGGCTTACTTATGCACCTGTCTCAATCAGTTCAGTGTGCTAACATTGTGGCAGTATGTGTTTTATGACCAAGAACCACACACCTGTTCACACCTACCCTGTGAGGCACTACTTAAGACTCCCCATGTTATCATGAATTAAATAAATCATTGTAATAGTGTAGAATGTCATAAGCCTTTGAGAAAGTTGTGCCTCCATTCCTCCTCGCCTTCTGTATAAAACGTACAAACACAGAATGGGGGGGGGGGGGGGGTTGTTGTTCCACCTTTAAGTCGGCAGCGGAAGTAGTAACAAAGCCGAATCGACGTCTGTGTAAAAAGGGTGAACTGGCATGGCGGGACAGAGGTGTGACATTTTTACTCTGCCAATTATCTTCATCAAAATTGTTATCCCAGAACACGGATATATAGGCTCACCCTATGGTCTCTGTCTCCACCACATTCTTCTTTCACAGACCAACCAAATGCCTCCGTCTACGGTGTCTAAGATCCAGGAACCTTTTTGCCTCAACCGCTCCCTGATTGCGTGGTTACGCATTAACATGTTGTATTGGTGAACATGTCGTGGACAAGACAGAGGAAACATCTATAAGATAACTGAGTTTATTGTGATAATATAACATAATAGCAGAGTCAAATAAGTAAACCTCAGAGTTCAGTCTCGAGAGTGAACACTAAAGAAAAACGTGTCGTGTGTGTGCATAGTTTCTCTGTTGTTTGAGCTCCTCCTGAAGCTTTGTGAGCTGACGCTGTCTAACTTGTCCAATGGGTGTTTGAGGTGAACCCCTCCCAGGGTTCAGCGTTTGGTTTCCATGGATACTGTCTGCTGTACCAGGCAGTGGTTGCTCTTGGTGTGTGTATGAGGTAGCACCCTCAGTCTGTTCCATGTCCACCTGTCAAGTAACCTCCGGTTTGGCAAACTCATATATGGTTATAGCACCCTGTAATGGCCTAGCTGAGATTTTGATGCTATCAGGGCAATATATTCCACAGTATAAGATGCACAGCAATTTTGCGTGGACATTTCATGCCTCTGATTCTGGAACGCCAGTATGCTACATAAAAGCACACACAGGGGCGGCATTATTTTTTTGGTTCTGTGTAAAAAGCAAAGCCAGCATAATGATCTTCTTTACAGCAATATTGCGGGATCTCTGTAGAAAAGGGGCTAGAAATAGCACATCTATTACAAATGGTCCTTCGAGCCAAATCGTGTTGACGCTGCGCCATGGCTACCTCAAAAGACGTTGGCTAGAGAGAACTGAACCACAATCCCCAACAAAACTTACGACAGATGGGATAGGATGGAGGCCTGTATCACACATGGACATGTTCCTCCGTAAACTACCCGGTAACCACAGGGATAGCACAGAGTACTAAACCAAAACATCATCTGCAGTGGTAGTCTTCGAACCTATACACTCCCTGACCTTGCTGAATGACTAGATAGGAAGTCACAGGCTATTCAGGTAGCTAGGAGAGCATCTGAAGGCAACCAGTCAGTACTGTATCTCCATCTACTGGGTCTAACGCCACTTTGGTCTCCAACCAAACAAGAGCAAACCCTAGTGCCATTACTGTTCCAATCAGGAGCATTACCTCAACGCCTGCAAATAGTTGGTCAAGCGCAACCCCAAGAAGAGAAAAAGAGGTGTTGAGAGCTGCACCCTCAATAAACCTTGCCCCACATGCAACAAGCCGCATCTGCTAGTGTTGCACAATGTGGCACCCACAGCCAATCAAAGTGTCTTGACAGTCAACACACCTCCCAGCATGGTTTACCTCGACCAGGTCAGACTCTGGCCGTGTCATGCTAAAAGCAGTTCCAGTTCCAGTCCAGCACGTAATCGTGACAAAATACTATCCATGTATGCTGTGCTGGATGACGGCTTGGAGAAGAAAATCCTACTGCTGCTTAGCTCCTCAACCTAACAGGAGTAATGGAATCACACACTCAGAGAACCACCAAGATTTAGTTCAGCTCCAAGGCTCGTTTGAGGTGTCAGGCTTAAAGTAGCAGGAGGCAAGCTACACCATCCATCATGCTATCACACAGGGTAACCTGCTCCACCACTTGCTGGCTGGTCCAGGACCTCTGGGAGCAGCCACCGACCCGCCGCATTGAGGAGCTGGTGGGCAAAGGCGAAGGGCCTCCCGCTGTCCTCCATCCACAGCTCCTGGAACTGGCGCTGGTGTCCCTCCACCGAGAGCTCCAGCCCCAGTCGATCCATTAATACACACTCATTCATTAAGCTCACCACTCACAGCTGCGTTGGTCCGCCCCACGCCAAGTCACGCCCCTTCACACCACAATGGACATATCATGACAACATTGAAATATTGTGGCAACGTGGTCGTATCGTGACAACATGATCGTATCGTGACAACATCATTATATCATGACAACATCGTTATATCATGACAACAACGTTATATCATGACAACATGGTCATAATATGAAACATGGTTATATCATGTATATCCTGTGCCCTGATGGTTGTGCATCTCTGAGGACACACTGGCCTAAAGAGGAGGGATGCATGCTGGGATCTTTGGAGATGACAGGCCCAGCCTACTGCCAACACACAGTGCTAATTGTGTCTGTTCTAAGACTCACAGCATCTGGCCAACATGAAATGGCAGCGAGACATTACCTTACCCTGCTGTTGCCAGCGGAAGTCCTTAAATATCCCTGCAGGTTACCAGGCAGTTACTGTGTAGAGGACTTGATTTACATTTTACCACTGAGAATGGTGCTGGATGAGATGTTACATAGATCAAAGTAGTCAAGCTAAATGCATCCCCATACAAATACACTCACAGATATGCACCACACTACACTGTCTTCTAGCCTGTGTGTGTTTCCCTTTTCCACTCTGATATTCATGCTTAGCTGTCAAGATAAATTCAGTGTGAAGAATTTAACATGACAATTTGACATGACTTCAAATAATGGCAACAATTATATCTATCTCTAGCTACAGTATATTATAGTTAGGAGTAATATAACAGCCATATAAATATGATTTTCTACCATATTTCATAGTAAACAGTTTGAGATTCAGGCTAAACATAAATCATATAAATTAAAACAATTAAATTGAATCAATGCAATGACCAATGAATTAAACAGGATGACACATAAAGGTTATACCATACATCAAAGAAGGTACCTTATCGCAAAAAATGGGCTTAGAATATTGTGTTTACTGTTATTTCATACAGTACAGCCAATCCTTTTGTAGTAGCTTGCTAACTAAGAGCTCCCTCTACTGTTCATGTCAATGTTTTACTTGAAATCCCCCATTAAACATCAAGTGTCATTATTGCAATAAAAGATAACTTTAAGCAGGAAAAACAATAATATGGAAATATTTATTATTTCAGTAAATTGTATGAGGATGTTACTTTATCATTTTCATATTTACACAGCTTGGACTTAATATTTCAGTCAGACAGATTATGGTATGTGAGACTATAAATGTTGAAAAAGGCTATGCAAACACTAATCACTGTGTGTGTGTGTGTGTGTGTGTGTGTGTGTGTGTGTGTGTGTGTGTGTGTGTGTGTGTGTGTGTGTGTGTGTGTGTGTGTGTGTGTGTGTGTGCGTGCGTGTGTTTGTGCGCACGTGTATGTCTCCTGTGGTTAGAAAAGGAGGGAACAAAGGTGGGAGGGAGGCTGTGATGGAGGGAGGGGGCATGAGGGACCAGGAAAGTAGGGAGGCTGAAGTCAGGGTTGCCAAGGAAACCATTGTATTTTCCTCCCTTGTGATTGGTGCTGCTGGAGTGAGCCAGTATCTGCTATTTCTGTCATTATCCAACACCTCAGACACGAGTGCAGTCACAGGACACACAGATCAAAACACACACACTCACACACACACACACACACACACACACACACACACACACACACACACACACACACACACACACACACACACACACACACACACAGGAGGGAGGGATGAATGGAGGGTATGAGACAGACAGACAGAAAGAAAGAAAGAAAGAAAGAAAGAAAGAATGAATGAATGAATGAATGAATGAATGAATGAATGAATGAATGAAAGAAAGAAAGAAAGAAAGAAAGAAAGAAAGAAAGAAAGAAAGAAAGAAAGAAAGAAAGAAAGAAGTTAGATACAGATTGAACATTGAAAGAAAACCTCAGAGCAGGTAATATTTACTATGTTAATATTATTCATATATTATATGTAATTTTACCAGATAAATGTACATTATTCTCCGATTCTCATCATCATAATCACCAGGCTCCAGAAATAACTATGAAAATATTTTGTGAGATAGTGTCTTCGTCTCTGAGTCAGGAACGAGTTGACTCATGACTAGCTTACACCTCATGTCTAGTAACCAAACTACTAACTTAGAAATGGCCAACACCTACTGCAAAGGCACATGTCCTGAAAGCATATCCTCATAAATGAATGTGAGGATGTGTTATTTTTCCTTGAAATGCACCCTACATTTTATAGAGTTTTGGCTATGAGTGAAATTCAGTTCTCATGAATTCCTAATTTTTTTCTTGACCTAATTTGACCGTAAACCTTGATGTGGATCTATGATGACACAGGAGCTTGTCGGTTCATGTTGTTTCATTACAGGACCTGGATATTATAATGTTTTGATAATTGGATTGCTTTGAAGATGTCACTTCAAAAAGGCATGTCATGTTCTGTGGTCCACAGACAGAATTGGAAACCAAAGGGGAGATGGACCGCAAGATCTATATTATACACGTGTCTAGACAAACTTTGTTATTGTGAAATTGTATCACATTTGCTGGAGATCAGTAAATAGGTAATTATGTCATCTCACAAACGTATCTTCCAAGAGTCAACTTTTTAAAATCAATCAATTTTGAGTAAAACATTGGACATTGGATCAAATTCTCACATGTCTGGTTGGAAGATTTTAATAACCGTGAAGTATGGTTAAACAATATCTGCCTCTGTAGAGCTTTGATGGGTGGAATAAACAGTGTAGTGGTTCTTCACAAGACATGAAGCCACATTGTATGAAGTTGCTGTTTTGAAAAGTAAGACATACAACTCCCAGACACTCCCAGTGAAGACACTATATCACAGTTCCTTACACCCACACGGAAAGAACCTATATGAGGATATATGCACATATATGAAACCTATATGCAGAATATTTGTGCATATATGCGCATATATACATCATATATGCGCATATATGATAATATATGCAGCATATATATAGTATATGTGTATATATGCCACATATATGCTGCATTTTGGCCGCATATAGGCCACATTCAGGTGCATATACTGTATGTGCATATACAGGGCATATAGGTCTCCCATATTGCTTCTTTATATCCATATACAAGCCCTATATGTACATACAAGGTATGTCTCATATATACTGGTAGCTCATATATCTGACTTTTGCTGTCATATAACTCATATAACTGTCATAAATGATGCCTAGCTCATATTTTTATGCTCAAGGTAATAACTGCATATTTGTCCAAAGTCCCTTACAAGGAAAACAATAATAATTTCAATAACTTATTAATCGCATGTGAACACGTGAAATGACATGAAATGAATGAAATGCTTCTTTTGTTATGTATACTGGCAGTGAAGCAGTAAAGCACGCAGGGATATACGGAGCATTTCGCGCCAATGACGTTTTTGAATTTAGCGAAAGTTACTGACCCCTCTACATCAGTTTGTTGTTAAATATTTATTATTTAAAATTGTCGTCATATAATAATATAAACACTGAATGACCACTATTCCATTGAAAGTTGTTTCCTTTTTGTTTATTCCTAACATTTTTAGAGGCAACTAGTCAAGCGTCGAATAATTGATGACGTCATCCTCATGCGCAGAACTAGCCGAATCTAGCTGGGAGCAAAAATGGCGCGATCACCCTTGGAGATTAGATATGCCCTGCTGGAATGGACAGAGGGCGGGGATAGAGGGGCACATAGTATTTTGTCTCTCGACTGTGTCCGCAATTTTTCAGTGGAAGACTTTTTGGACGGGACTAATGACGGTACCGAGGAGCACTTGGTGGAATGGGGGAAAGGCCGCAAACCTTGGCCGGTGTACCGCGCTTTTGTTCTTGTTTTACTTGATTGCTTTAATGTGAATAAATTACGTAAAGTTCTACATTTGGGTTTTATTTGTTTGTGTAGGCTATGTAGCTATGGATTTTAATATTTTTAAAATCTTTAATGTATAATTTTTAATGTACATTCAATTACATATAAAGAAACTTGTACATCACATATAGGTACATGTATACCGTAAAAGCAGGGTCCCTAATAGACGCAGGTCCCCATTAAAAACCTGGTGTGCAACACGTTTTGACAAATAAACGCAGGTCTCCAATAGAGGCCTGGTCTGGATTTTATCTAAATTATTTCTTGAACGACTTAATAGTAACACACCGCAATAGTAACACACCGCAATAGTAACACACCGCGGACCTACGACCGGCGCGGGTCGGGGGGGTGCCTAGCCTGGCAAGCCAGACCCACATCAGAAAGATGTAAGGTCTGGCTCAGCTCCATTGGCAGTGTGGGCGGGATAAACGGTTGTCTTTCAAGTTCCCTCTGCACGCAATAGGATAGCGCTACAACCAATCAGAGCAACGAAGAAGGTGACGTAGTCAGAGCGACGGCTCTGACTATTAATCAAAACTTAGAATACATATTTCTTTTCGAGGAAAGACTTCAATGCCGTTCTTTGTTATTTTCTCAAATAAAATGTTAACTTCAAGTCTTGAAGAGTCGCGGCCAAAGCCGAGTCGA
>JAOPHQ010002559.1:0-195000 GCA_030340625.1 Merluccius polli | reverse complement strand
CTGGCAGATGAGGCACTGTGCAGGAGCTACCTCTGCCTGAGTGTGTGTCTGGTGAGTGCCGCCATCCTCACCATCTCTGCCATCAATGTGGAGCGCTACTATTACATTGTGCACCCCATGCGGCACGAGGTGAAGATGACCGTGGCCGTGGTGTCCATGGTGCTGGTGGGGATCTGGGTCAAAGCCATTGTCATGTCGGCTCTACCTCTGCTGGGCTGGTTGCTGCAAGGGGACCAGAGGTTGGAGGCCCCGGCGGGCCTCAGCTCAGGCCAGAGGTACTGTTCACTACACTGGACGGAAGGCGGGACCACGCGCCTGCTGTTCATGATTTTCTTTACCTGCATCTACTTCCTGTGTCCAATGCTGGTAATCCTGGTGGTCTACTGCAACATGTTCAAGGTGGCCAGAGTAGCGGCCATGCAGCACGGGCCCCTGCCCACCTGGATGGACACGCCGCGGCAGCAGCGATCCGACTCCATCAGCAGCCACTCCACCATGGCTGCCAGCCTGGGCAGGGCTGGTGCCCGCAGCACCCCCCAGAGGACATTTAGTGGAGGGAAGGCGGCGGTGGTCCTGGTGGCGGTGGGAGGTCAGTTCCTCTGCTGTTGGCTGCCATACTTCTCTTTCCATTTCTACTCCGCCCTGGTGTCTAGCTCGCCAGCCTCACTGGCCCAGCTGGAGAACGTGGTCACGTGGATTGGCTATTTTTGCTTCACTTCCAACCCTTTCTTCTACGGCTGTCTGAACCGGCAGATCCGCGAGGAGTTGGGGCGGCACCTGGCCTGCCTCTTCAAGAGGGCAGGGCCCAGCGAGGTAGAGCAGCTGCCCAGCCGCGAGGCCTCCATCGAGGAGAACTTCCTGCAGTTTCTCCAGGGCACGGGGTGCAATCTGGAGCCCTGCAACTCGCACAGCAGAGGCAGCCCGGAGGAGCCAGAGACTGATAGCCCTCCGGACGAGGCTGCTGAGCAGAACATGCCAGCTGACTTCCACATCCCTGGGCAGATCCTGGAGGAGACCTCAGAGTTCATAGAGCGGCAGCAACTGAACAATGAGCGAAATGTATCAGAGAACTGCTGCCGGACTGCACCTGATCTGTAGCCGCCTCTGATGTGACCAAGACGAGGCCCAACAAGAAACACTTTGGCTTTATTGACTTTTCTAAAATTAATTGAATAAACATGCTATTTGTTCATACGAAGTCAGTGCTTCTAAAGATAAAAAATAATTCAGCTGACTGTGGAACACTATGTTCTTTGAAGAATAATGGCTTAAGGGGCACTTTACAAAAAACAAAGCTGATATTATTTATACCATCTGATATATATTTTAAAATTGCAGACAGTTGGTAATTGTCCTCATTCAAGAATATGTTTTATACGTGTTATCAGCTGTTTTGCTCAGTATTTGTCCTCAGTAATTGCTGTTCAGTGCAATGATGTACAATAGAGCAACATGCTCTGCCTTCATATGGACACATTGATGAAGTACTACAGAGGTTGGGGTAAGGGTCAGTGTGAAATCTAAATCAATTACAAAGCATTTTTTTTAAATTTTTTAAAATTAGATGCAGTTAGACTCAGTACATATGAGTTATTTTATCCTTACCATTACCAACTCATGACATGGCAAGAACAAGGAAAGTTGGGCATAGTTCTAGCATATACTGTTTTCTTACACTGCCATCCTTTGCTGTTTAAAGTAGTATTAGCTTTTGTTCCTTTAATGTATTTAATATACATGGTATCTGACAATCTTAACTATAGCATACTGTTATTTATTTAAGAGATGAAACCCCAGGACAATCAAATGTTTTGACACTGTAGTTGCTTTTAAACTGAATTGCCTTTTTAATGACGACCGTGCCATGGTGAAAAATGGCTATGTTGAGATTTCAGTGGTGTTCAAACATAACCCACATGTCATTAGGGTAAAGGTGAACAAAAACAGTTGTTCGGTTTCTAGGCGTTAACAACAAGCATAGACAAGAGGGCTACAATCCTGATGATCAAAGAAAAAATAGATATTTGGGTGTGCAGTGGATCAGCAATTAATCTATTTCCATTAAAGATGTACTTCTTCCTTGGTTTCAGAGATGAATGCACATGTTTCTAGTTCAAACAGATGCCATGAGAAAACACTGGATGTTGTTTTTTTCTAATTTCACTCAGTTTTAAATATTCAGTGTTAATAAGATAATTTCATCAGTTGGAGCTCTTAATGGTATTATAACAAACAGGCTCACACGCCGGTGTATTTTTAACCATATTATCATGTTTATCTGTAAGTGGACTGAAGATCTTCAAACACATAATCACCTCATTTCTAGTTTCAATTATGTGACTGCAAAAGAGGTGAAGCAATATTATTTTTTCAATGTTAAATCATATATGTATATATCATACGTTACAAAATGTCATTTAAAGTAGTAATTTGTGTGTTGGGTGTCACAGGACTTGGTTGCCAGATGGAGACCACTTCGTCTCCTACTGATGTCAGTGCTGTTTACAGGTAAATCTTGGTCAATGCTGCACACCAGAGTGATACGAGAGTGTGCCAGTGTGTTTGGCCATAAACAAGGCAGCTTGTTGTGGCTACAAAGCACACAGGTGTGACAATGCTTACACATGGCAAGGTTTGCCTTTGGCCTCATTGAGCAACAAATGGAGGACATCGCCGATACTTTCATCTCAGGTAGATTGCAATTGCCTCACGCCCAAAGTCACACACACACTAAATAAGGACAAACGTTGGTAGGCGAAACACATGCAACAGCTTTTTGATGTTTGTTATACCTAGCCTCCTTTTATTCCTTACAGTAATTCTTGTTTTCTTCACTTTTTATTCTATTTTGGAGTGCATCACACACCGATCTAGGGCTCTGTTGGCATGGTCACAAGACCCTGGACCCAAGGCACATAGGGAAGTCTTACGTTTCTTTGGGAGTCGGACAGAAAAGGCTTCTTTGTCAGGGAAGTTCTTAATGTTCCTAATTTTGTTGTGTAATGGCTACAGGACTAAATCCTTCTTCGATTGGGCTCTTAGATAATGTGGTTAAAATTAAAGCCTGAGTTAGTTGTTTTTTTGCGTCAAAGGTTGCAAGTCAGGCAACTAGAACAAAATGTCACCCTGTTTGATCAAGTCCACTACTAAGCACTGAATAAATCCATTGTCACAGCCTTTGCCACAATCTGCAGTTCTTATGATTTTCTTTGCTAATAAATTACACCATAATTTAGT
Source organism: Merluccius polli (assembly GCA_030340625.1). Taxonomy (NCBI): domain Eukaryota; kingdom Metazoa; phylum Chordata; class Actinopteri; order Gadiformes; family Merlucciidae; genus Merluccius; species Merluccius polli. Next base: position 191,763 of record JAOPHQ010002559.1, on the reverse strand, counting down.
AGGTGGACATGTTTTTTCCCCCTTATGCCAAAAAGTGGTAACATGGGACTGCTATGCAGAAAACTGTTCACTTGCTATTAAAACATATAGAGGATTTACAAGAATATTATTACAAGAAAATAAACTGTGTTACTGTTTGCAGGCATTTCTCCAAGGGTTAAAGGTTGTACAGAGTCTCTTGTTAGTGTTCATCCTTAGTGATATTAAACCATGAACAATCTGGGTCCCGACATGACCCTCTATGACATTATTACCATGGTCAACTAGCTCTACATTTCTACAATTGTCACAAGAAATAAAATAAACAAAAGGCTAGACTTTGGTTTTTGTTTCCATCTGCTGATGACACTAACGGAGGTCATTGTGCATGCGCACGTGTGTATGTATCATGTGTTTGTGCACACTTGCATCATTCTCACTTGCCTGTGTGTGTGTGTGTGTGTGTGTGTGTGTGTGTGTGTGTGTGTGTGTGTGTGTGTGTGTGTGTGTGTGTGTGTGTGTGTGTGTGTGTGTGTGTGTGTGTGCGTGGTGCATTCGTGCATGTATGTGTCTATATGCATGCACATGTTCATCCTTGTGTGTGCTGTGAAGTGGAGATTCACATGTGAAATGAAGCCCTGGGAAAGGATGAAAGAGGCCTGACATTTTGAAGAAGGCCGACCCAATACAGTGATTATCAATAGGCCGTTGTTGAGGAGGAGAGAGCCTGGCTGCAGCCCTTGATAACCGGACAGACACCAGCACACAGGCATGACCTGTATCCCTTCCAGACCGCAGCCACAACTTGAGCTTTCACACACACAAATCATTATCATGCTCGCACAAAAGCCGCCCAACATCCCAAATGTCACATAAAGGTGAGTGGTTTGCAAGTGATATCATTAGTCAAATGTTAACGGGCAAGAAGAAAGAAAGCATTTGTTTTTTAATCTGTAAATCTCAGCCACTTATGGAACACACCAATACAGTGTAGACATCACAGCATCTACAGAATGATAATATCCTTATTGTCTTTGTTTGCCACCACCACCACTCCACCTCTCTGTCCTAAATTTGGCCAGGCCCCTCCTGAGCGACTCCCCAGGCCGGCAGGCTGACTCATGGCTTTCATGTGATGCCATGGAGGACGCCACCCGGAGCTTAGTGGAGCAGTTCAAACAGCATGACCTTTCTGATGGCGAGAGAGAGAGAGAGAGAGAGAGAGAGAGAGAGAGAGAGAGAGGGGGGGGGGGGTAGAGGCCCATGGACACACACACACACACACACCTGGTGGTGTGATGTCCTTACTTTAATCTGCATTGTTCTTCAACATCAGTTTGAAATTGCAGTAGTAGCCTACCAAAAATTAATTTAGGATTTAATGGTAGATGTGGACATATGGAAACTGTTGTTCCTAAAGTAAGGTTTATACACATTGCGGTGTCTGTGAGGTGAGTTAATCAGTTATGAATTTCTCACAAACTTTCCAATTCTTACAAGTGCTCTAAAAATCAGTTGATGCAGTGGATCGAGGAGGAGGAAGCCTAATTGTAGCTAACCAGAGAAGAAGGGGAAAAATAAGGATTAATACGCATTGTCCCCGAAGGGGTTTTGTAGTGTCATATAAACCACAAAAATGTACAACAATAAGTTCACTGTTATTGAGTATGTATTGTTAGAATATTAAAATATATACAATTGACAACAAAATGTCCAACAAATATCCTGAAGAATAGGACAATATGTAGACTCATTAGGCCTATATCACAATTATTGTCAATATCACAACAATTAGATGTCATTTAAGTATATAGACATATATTACTATATTAAACTTCAGCTAATTACCACATTTAAAGTGTGTTAAGATAAGATAATAAGTCAAAATAATGTACGATAATACAATATGTAAGCAATTCCTGTTACAAAGAGAAAAATAGTGGGCCTACTTTTTCTACAGCTCCATATGTTTGCATAATTTAAAGAAAGCATTAAATGTGGATTAGAAACGTCTCGTTACGATACACGTTATGCTCTATGCTTCATAGGATGTTTCTTTAAGCAGTTATAGGTGTAGTTTAGGGCGAAGTTAAATGGGGGCGCTCACACATTACACAAAGGCCTGGCGAACTCACACCCTGCAAATGAATGGAAACTACGTTGTCAACATAACCTCAGCTTCTCGGTTAGCAATGAGTCAATAAACCACATATCTGAGCTGTGCGTTGTTTTACTTAGGACTCCCTCCGTTCACTTCGCTTGAGCGTAAACTATGTAAATAGAAAGACTACATTTCCCACCAGGAAATACTTTTTTTTTTTTCTCTCTCTGTTCGGTTGAGTTCAGTTTGTTCTCCTCCTGCATCTGGACCAGCTGCAGACGCTCTGCGGCTGCGCAGCACCAACCTGCCTTACGTTTTAACGGAATTTTTCTGCGTGCAATTTTCTCGGGCGAGAGTTATTCGCTTTACTTATTTCGCCCTCCTCTACGTGTGTACGCAGTTTTTCGGCGTTTTTTTTTTTCGCGTTGTTCAACTGTTTGTCGGGTCCGCTCCCAGAGCGCCGCATAACTACCAACTTTAATAGAAACTCGTTATTTACTCGCTTTTTTCAGACGGGACTCTCGCTGAACCCCCCCTCCCCAAACCGTTTAGCGAGCTGAACACTAACAGTAACTCACTGCTGCGATTACCATCCACTCCCATGAGGGGCTAGTCGGCCACAGCAGCGTTTAGTGCCAACGCCTTTCCCCTTCCCCAGTCCTAGTCCCAGACCCAGGCTGCTGCTGCTGCTGCCGGGAACCAGACCCGCTGACTGAGGCGATTTTCACTTAATTTCAGCGACTTTTTCATGAGCCACCGTGTCCAGGCGGACAGTCACAAGTAGACGTGGGTGAACATGGGGTGTACCATCAGCGCCGAGGACAAAGCTGCCATGGAGAGGAGCAAAATGATTGATAAACATCTGCGGGAGGATGAGGAGAAGTCGTGCCGAGAAGTCAAACTGCTCTTGCTCGGTAAGGACTCAGCAGGGTGTGTCTATGGTTGTTTTTTGTATTGTTGTACAGAAGTTATTGAGGTACATATAGTCGTGGTTCCCCACTACTGCTATACAAGGTAGTAGGCCTGCCTTGGCTATGGGCAACTGGTTTTACTGTGTCTGAATTACACATCAGTCAGTATCTTTCTAACTTTTAATGCGGTTGGTGTTTATTTGCCGACGTTATCATGGCTACAGCATCCGAAAATTGTGTTTGTTTGTTTTTATCAGATAACTTCGTTGACTCCCCCCTCAAGTACACACACACACACACACACACACACACACACACACACACACACACACACACACACACACTTTAGCAGAATGTTTAACCATTTCTCTGGATTCTTCCTATAGGCCTAAGTCAAGCTGGTGGTCATTTGCAACTACACACACGAACAGAAACTAACTAGTTTTGTTCTTATGTCACACATTTGAAAAATCCACTTTTTTTTCTCTTTTTGACATTGCACAAGCTTTGTGAAACCTGTTTACAGTTTTGAGTCGACAGAAAGTTGACAATTTGTCAGTTTGTCAAAAAAAAAAAAAACTGACTATGCTTATGATTCATAAGCTTAATTATGAAATACCAGAAATCTGGTTCAAGGGTACTCAGAGCAGCTTCCTGGTGTGATGTCCCAACCTGTCCCACAGTCCCCACAATGTGCCACTAGTCCTGTGGCTGTCTAGCTGACTGTGTATGCTAGACCGCCACTATGTATACTATGTCTAGTTGGCCAAATATTGAGCATCCAAAAGGCACTGTTCCAAGCATAGATACTAATTGATGGAGTGAGTTACACAAACGCTCTTATTGGGGAGTAAAATGTAGTGAGTCAAAGTTGAAACATCCCATACAATGGCAGCCCCAGATAAATCTAGAAGATGATCAGTCAGATGGCTTCAATCTTGTCCATAGTTCAAATTAGGACTAGTAAAATGTTACATGATTTGTATTTATAATAAAGACCCAAGGGGTGCTATTCAGTGGCATAAGCTCATAAGTTGTCGGGCAGATTTATTAATAGGCCTAGGTATAGGCCGGTTTTCCATAGCAAGCTACTGTTGTATAGTTCAGTTCATCCAAATCGATGATGATGATCATGATGATGATCATGATAATGATGGAGTCGAGAGACACCATGCGCTTTGTAGCTGCCACCACTGTGTAACCACCCATTCCAATGAACTTGTTAAGGACCATGTGTCATCACTTGGTGCCATTATACAAGGCTGCCATAGATGTTGCTAATGGGGCTGTTCTGCATTACAGAGCAGCACAGATGCATCCCACAGACACATCCCATGTGTATAGGTTTTAACCTCATCTGGCTGAGCTCTAGTGATGAACTGAGTCATGACTGGAAATGTAACTGTATATCACACACACTAAAAATAATGTGTTGTGTGTTTTTTTTATGGGATCTTTAATTTTTTATATCTAACCACATGGCTAATGGAAAAAGCAATTTTCCAGACACTTCCCTCCTTCTCCTGTCTGTGATGGAACAGAAAATGCTGAGGGGGTGGGGGATTGCTGTGGGGTGGGGGTCTGAAGAGAGTTTGGTTGTTGAAGCTAATAGAAAACCACAGAATTTAGCCTTTTTCCAATGGAAATAAACTTATTTTCTTGACCACAGATCGTGAATCATAAAGAATCTGAGTTCAGCATTCTGGTTAAATGAATGTGGGATGATCGAGCACAGGTCATACTATACACCGAGTGGAACCGGCCCTGGCCTCTGGATGGGGGTTGGACAACACTGTTGAATGCCTGTGTAAAGATGGTCTTCTACACTGGCTGATGGCCATACTTGATACTCAGCCAAAAATGCCATGAATGAGCCATTTGGGAGGGCCTTGGCCAGCCTGTTCTGTGCTACATAGCTCCGGACTTCACAATAAATGTCTCTTGTTGTAGAGGCTTACTTTAAGGCCAGACATTTAGAGATGTGCATTTGATGATTGATATTAATCTGGATATGATATTCAGCTATGGAACAACTTTTGTTACGTTTTCTGTGTGACAGTCGCAAGAAAAAAAAACTTTTGCTTGACCAGAAAAACCAGATGCATGTTTTGGTGCGGTCTAACTGAAGGTATTTCTAGGAACAGTAGTTCACATTCCAAATACCACCATATGAATATTTTCTGAATTAATAGTCCCGATAATCACTGGGGTTGGGCTTGGTCACAGTTGGCTTCCATGCTTGCCATTTAAACTCACCCCAGATGAAAGTTGTCTTGAAAAATGTCTCACCGATTGTTTTTGAACGACATGACGTTTCATTTCCAAGCTCATTGCATTGGTCGACCGTTATCCAAGCTGGGATACACCATCAGCTTCCTGTTGCCACTCCTCTGTAATGTCTTGAAGGGGGCTGGCAACATATTTGAAATGAGAGGCTGTTGGGCTTGGATCTTGCTAAAAACACCATCAGTTAAAAAAGCCTGTTGAGCCCTTGTTATTGTGCCCTGTGTGAACTCTGGTGGAAAAATATTGGGACATGTGAACCGTTTCCTGTTAAGTGGAATCATTTGGTGATATATTAACACTCCTAAAACCCAAATGCCAGCTGTGTTTTTTCCATGTTTTTGAAGTACTTAAATTGATGGACAACAGAAATCCGTAATTGACTTCTAATTACTTCTAAATATCTTATGCAGGGTTATCAGGGTGTGCGTTAACGCAGCAGTAGGCACAATTTAGAGGAAGTTTCACTAACCAACATTTTGAGAATTTGAAAAGACAAAGACTGCCCTAAGCCCCTCCCACCAAACAATGTCCAATCATGACTGTCTAATACATAGTCATAAGTCACTTGTAGATTTTTTTTTTTCAGCTGAACATTGGATTTACAGATGGCTGCTGGAATGTTATAAGCAATTTTATCATTTTTACTGAATTATTTTACAGAAATATTGCCTATTGCTCCTTTAAGCATCAGAAAATGCTGTTCAGTGAATACATGGCAATCTCACGAAACGTAATTTCATTGTATCGATTTCCTAACAAACTACACAAAACAATGAGGGGTTTTCAGACCAAACCCCTACAATCCCGTTTTTCCAAGACTCAGTTTGTTAGCTGACTTTGAGATATTATTATACTTTTGACATTTTCCTGACAAGATATTCGGTCGTGAATATGTTATGGTTATTTTACATCTTGCATGACGTCTGGATTATTTTTGGGGTCTAGCCCATGATGCGTTTCATGAACAGCCCTGAGATGATGTGCATGTCTCTATTTGCCACTCACTCACTTAATCCGATAAATATGAGCCAATGGCAAACGCATTTATGATTATTATGACGCCCAACCCTAATGGGTGTATCAAATGGTTGTTTATTGCAACAGCTCTCTGTGAGGGAGTAAGTCATAACAGTCAAGTCCACCATGAGGCCACCTCATATCTGGGTGTCTCTTATCAGATGCACAACAAGCTATATAAAACATTTTTTCTAATAAATTCTAGGACGAAAACCTATAAATACCAGTGTACAATGTGAGCTCAATCTAGATTTTTTTTTTTCCATGCCTAGTATCACTGCCTCGTGTATTTAACTATTGTTCCTCTTTTCAGGGGCCGGGGAGTCTGGCAAAAGCACAATAGTGAAGCAGATGAAGTAAGTTTGAACCTCTTACGATTGTTCACAGTCCAAACTTCCTCATTTGGTTTCTCCTGGATACTGGTTTTCTTTGGTAATTCACTGATTGAGGACATACCATCTGTTATCCAACCATGGGTTCCTTGTTAGAGGTTAATGGTGCAGGGAGAATCACTGTTTTCTAGATAGCTCCGTTGTGAATCGCCGTGGACACCACAGTTTAGATGTGATGTGTTCTCCAGCAGAGGAGAAAGCCCTCCTTTACATAACATGCCAAACAAAAGCATGGGAGGCCAGCCTTGCCCTGGCAGGACTTGAATAGACCCCCCCCCCCCCCCACACCACACACACACACACACACACACACACACACACACACACACACACACACACACACACACACTCTGATTCCCACGTTAGCCATGGTGCAAATTCACTGAGCACAAAGTGTTAAAGCATTTTCAATCTTCAATCAACAATCTCGAATACCTAAAAGTGAAAAAAAACATGTTTTTAAAGCAGATTTAAATGCTTCCTTTGTAAAGTTTGTTTTTGGACTGTGTTTCTATTTCAGAATCATCCATGAAGATGGCTACTCAGAAGAAGAGTGCAAGCAGTATAAAGTGGTGGTGTACAGCAACACCATCCAGTCCATAATCGCCATCATCAGAGCCATGGGGTGGTTAAAAATAGATTTTGGGGATGCGCTGCGCGCGGTATGTCATATCCCCCCCCCCCCACACACATACACACACACAAATTCCCCTAACAACTTATAACTTGACACAAAATGGACGTCCATGTACACCAGATGATTATGAACCTGAGGTGTGTTTTTTGCCAGGACGACGCTCGCCAGCTGTTTTCTCTGGCCAGTTCCACGGAGGAAGGGGTGATGTCGACGGAGCTTAAAACGGTGATCCACAGGCTGTGGGCAGACGAGGGAGTCCAGGCCTGCTTCGGACGCTCCCGGGAGTATCAGCTCAACGACTCTGCATCATAGTAAGGAAGACTCTAGTAGTCTAACCTTGTAATCTAATATCGTTTAGTCTGGTCTAATCTGAATCGCATCATAGTAAAGACTTTTCTCATGTTAGACTATTCTGGGGTAGCCAACTGTTCTTAAAGGACTTTTAAAGGGCCTCTAACCTTATGTCCAAAGATAATTCTGCAGGACTGAAACCTAGCGACTCCTGCAACACCTTCATCCCAATCCCTCTGGGACTCAACATCAACTTTAGGGCCTGGTGAAAACGTTTAAAAGCCACTTGGCTCTCAGGGTGGTATGCACTAGATACCATATGTTCAATCCCTAGGGCCTTTATTACCCTTGCAAACACCTTGGATTTAAAATTGGTACCTTGATCTGTCTGCACTACCTTCGGCAGACCAAACGTGGTAAAGAACTTGATCAGAGTCTTGGTGACCACCTGGTCTGTAATGTTGCGGAGGGGAATGGCTTCTGGAAACCTGGCAGAGGTACACACAAGATTTAACAGAAACTGATTGCCAGTCTTAGCTTTGGGCAAGGGCCCCACGCAGTCCACAATTATGGTTCACCTAGGGCAGAGAGGAGAAGGGGAAATTGCCTGATTTGGCTTGCCGGTGACCTGCCAGACATGGCATGTATGACAGTGCAGAGAAACATCAGACTTCAGTCCTGGCCAAATATATACTTTAGCACTTTGTCATCATACGTCTTACTTATGCCTAAATGACCAGACCAAGGATTATCATGGGCTAAAGACAGTACATGGTGACGGTACTCTAAAAGCACGACAACCTGATAGCAAGCACCCCAATTCATCCCCTCTGACATATCAGGGACCCATCTGTGTGTCAACAAGTCATTATAAAGAAAATATAACATTTTCCTTTTCTTTACCCATCTGGTCCACCAACAGAGGAGAGGCACTTTGCAAGAGTTGCATCACTTTGTTGTGCAGCTATGAACTCCTCACGAGTAGCTGTTAGTTTCACGTTCTCTAGAGCTGACCGTGAGGGGGGGAAGGCATCAGACTCGTCCTTTGAGGCGAGCATGAAATGGTTAGAGTTTTGGAACAAGAAAAGAGTCAGACAAGTCTACACCAAATTTCTTGGACTGGGCTCAGGTGACCACACAGGGAAAACCCAATGGGTAACCTTCGGCCAGAGCGTCAGGCTCCAAATCCAGGCTTAGGTTTTCTACCAGCTTAGGGACTGGCATTATGCACTGGGTTCTGCTACAGAACCCAGTGCATGTAGATTCTTGACCCCACTAGCAGTAGACCACTTATCAAAAGCACTTCCTTCTCCCTGGCAAACTCCAGAAACCATTCTTATGGCCTCTAAATTTCAGGCGATAGGCCTCTGGCACAAGCTCATAGGTGCGAAGAATTCAACCTTTGTTGAAATTTAGGATGCTCTCTAAGGAGAGCCAGGAGACAGCTTCCTGGGCTTCACCCGTTAGCTGGCATTCAAGGAAGATGGGCCACACCTCCTTAGGCCATTTCAACACATAAACAATGCGTTCCAAATAATTGTAACGCATTGACCCACCCCCAACCCCCTCTTGCCCTAAACACAAGCACACGCTCATGTGCACACACACACACGGACAAACACAACCACTCCAGACAATTGCAAAGCCGACATAGTGGATATTGGACAATATTTCAAGCTATTGGATTATTGATATTAATATCAATGTGTTTTTTGCCCTAATATCAAGGACATTGTATGACACTCTGGGAAATGTGTGAAACATTGTCCAATGTGTACTCTTTAAAACAAGCAACACTAATCTGAAATAAATCTGCTCTCAATGAGCTATTAAGATGAATATGGAGTGTAGTTTCCCGCTAATACCATGGCCACTTGCAAATCATTAAAATATAAGGGTGTTGTTTCATATTTCGGGGATATTTGGATGTATATTTGGTGGATGTATCGAAAATTAATGCACACCTCTCCAACCAATCAGATTCGAGTCTTCAACCGGGCCATGGCCATGATATAAATAATAATGCCATTGTTGGCATTATTACTACAAACAACAAACTGAAATAAGTTTTATTTGATACGGGGCCGGGGCATTGTAGATAGACTGAGAGATGAAGGGGAGGGGCCTCCTAAGTTCGAATTTGGCTCTGGCCACCAGGGGGGCAAGGCCACTGTTTGCCTATGAAGTGCTCATTGCGAATAGTTGCTGTTTAGTGATCCTTGTTGCTAATGGAAATTGTATCGCCGATGCGCTTGGATTTATCTGTGGGAGCGAAGCTTCATGTTGATACTGTCCAGCAGGATTCCTATGAATTCAATGTTGTGGAAGGACTGCTGGTATTACAGAACACCCATCGCCTGAATATAGACTTGCTGGTCAGCTATCCTGAGTGGCGTGAGGGGACTCTATGAGAAGTTGTGGGGCAGATGAAGCACAGATGATATTATAATAATATTTAGCACAATCCAGCAAGGGCCTCTGATGCCAAGTTAAAGGTCAACGACTGCTTCTATACTAGAAGTTAACCTTACGAAAGACGAGAGAGATTAAAAAAAAACTTGGGTGAATTGCACTATTTTATTATCTTATTATTAACAGTCTGTGATATCTCTTGAATACAACTCCCTGATGAGCTTGGTGTCATTACAGTTGCAGTAAAGGGAGAAAGTTCTGAGGAATGAATTGATGCTTGCCATTGGCCTGGTGTGTAACTGATGGAACGGCCTCTTGATCTGAAATGCGGACTGATTCCAATGGGCCTCCATTAAAGCCCTGCAGACATGAAGAATGCAGCTTAATGATGAAAGAAAATAACCAAAACCCTGACTACCCTATAGCTAGAAACAGTAAAACAAAACGTACATGGGTGGCATCCAACGCTTACCTAGTGTTTCTAGACATGGGTTATCTAATGGGTGAAATGTAAAGTGTACCCCCTCGCTTACCGAGCCCCCTTCCCGGGGAAGAAAGGGATCAAAACACAAAAGGCAGGTAGCACATGGCAAAACAGACCAACAGACAAACCAATTGTGTGGCCTTTTATAACATGGCCGAGGGGTATTGGAGGTCAGGCGATCCAATCAAGAACAAAGGAGGGGAGGTACCTGTGGGGAAGACAAAGCGAAAACAATAGACACACCCACAAGCTCAAACACAGTCCCTTGGTGGTCTCACTTTGATATCACACCACTTGATTTATTTACAGAATTTTGTTTGAAGAAACAGAATTGGATTTTTTTTTCCCCCAACTGAAAACAATTGGTCAGATGGGCGTCAGTACTTGGCTGTCCCAGTTAAAACTAGAAGCCCTGCTAGCAATATAAACCACGGAAATGTCTTGCTTATTCTTTGTTTGATAATGCTTTGTTTGACTATGTTGACTATAAATCCTAATGTGAAACATAAACAAGCATTTTTGATTAGGAGGTGGATGGAGAGGGAGAGAGAGGGAGAGGTATAGAGAGAGGGAGGGGAGTGAGGAGAGAGAAATAGGGGAGGGGGATAGAGAAAGAGAGGAGGAAGGGGGAGAGAGAGGAAGGGAGTGCTGGAGAGAGAAAGGGAGAGAAAGGGGGAGTAGGAGAGAGAAAGGGAGAGAAAGTAAGGTAATTATGCAGGAGGGAAAAGAGCAGAGCAAGACTGGTCTTGCTCTTTATGCAGTTGTCATGTTTAGAGTGTAGTATTCAGCTGCTCACATTCCTGAGAAAGCAGAAACTAATAATAGAAACATCCTTAAGAAAAATGATTACTTTTTATAGATATGTTAACGTACAATAAAGACGGATGACAGATTTGTCTTTTATTACCTATTCTACATACACTCCAAGTACATGAAGCCAAATAATATCAACAACAATAATAATATAATAACAACAACAATAATAATAATAATGATAATGATGATGATGATGATGATGATGATGATGATGATGATGATGATGATGATAATAGGTTTTGACTTATTTACTCTTCACCCCTGCCCTGAAGTAGCTTGGTGTGAAGGACAAGTTTTTGTTTTGTTTTGAGAATAGCAGAGGCTGTTCGAGGTTGAAGGTGTGCTGTCCACACGTTGAGACCAGAACAACCAGTGTCTGGCTCTTCTGTTTTTACTCTACTCACGAGCAGCTGTCACAGCCATTGTTTATCCACCATCAAAACACAAACCCATATTTAGTATCATTCTGCACACTCCTCAGGTTTTTTTTCATGCTCTAGTTCACCATGCCTCATAAATACAGATACTATCACTTTTTTGTATTTTGTCTCATCTTTGATCTTCTTTGAAATGTTTTTTCAGCCAGCTGTAAAACAACAAATTGAACTAGGTCAAGCACATGATAAGTGACCTTCTGAGTGTATCCATGATATACGATTGTATGCACTGGATTCCTCGCGTTAAGGACGATGTCCCTTTAGACTGATGTATGTTTGTGTGTGTGTTGTTGCTCAGCTACCTGAATGACCTGGACCGGATCTCCCAGTCCAGCTACGTCCCCACGCAGCAGGATGTGCTGAGGACCCGCGTGAAGACCACTGGCATTGTGGAAACACACTTCACCTTTAAAGAGCTCTATTTCAAGTCAGTGCACTTCACTCTCCACTACTACTTTTCTACTACTGTCTCGTTCTCTTATGTGTATTATTTTACATTTCTTGCTCAAGAAATCCTCTCTTAAATGTTTTGAATTTGAGTGTGTGAATAGGACAATTATGTGCCTACAATACAGAGAAAACTCAACAATGGCTAATGTGAAAATGCCAAAAATTATTATTATATCCCAAATAAGGCCATGCTAATGTTACACATGGGGCAATACTAATTAAATGAATAAACCACATATAAAGTAGTTATGTATGTAATCTTTATATTGTTATAGACCTCAAGAGGTAACTACTAGCCTAGCATGATAATACAGTGTTTGTGTTAGCAGAGCCAAGGTCATTGCCTCGGTCCTACCTCGTAGACTATCAGTATGTACGGCAAGGGGACACCATTCAAAACATTGCATTTTGCTGTGGCATACTTGGCATTAATCTTGTCTCTGTGCTTCTGCTTGCAGGATGTTTGACGTGGGGGGACAGCGCTCAGAGAGGAAGAAGTGGATCCATTGTTTTGAAGGAGTCACCGCGATCATCTTCTGTGTGGCCCTCAGCGACTACGACCTGGTGCTGGCGGAGGACGAGGAGATGGTACAGGGTGGCGACCGTTAATGTCTAGCACAGCTTCCCATCAATCAATGTATCATTCTTTCATTTACATTCACTGGCTCAAGCGGTCGTCTTTCATTTCCCATTTTTGCGACATATGTCGTGGTTGGCTGGGGATTTAGGGCACAGCTTTGTGTGACTATTCTTTAATGTCTGTTTCCAAAGGAGGAAGCAGGCACGGGTTCGAAAAAGCAGTTCAACAGTGGACCTTTTAATTTGTGGCACAGAAAAAAATTGAAATGAAATTAATTCAAACTCTTCTGTAAAGTGTCTTCTTGTGCAGGTGAAGACAGGTGATTACACCACCTCACCTGTCTTCTAATCAGGTCCCCATACCCCCCCGCCCCCACAGACAGCTCAACCACCCACACATCCACATCATTCAATCCCTGAAACAGACTTCTTTCACTTCTGTTATTTGGTAGGTTTGGATCATCAATGTTGCAAATAACAGTCTTTCTCTACTCTCAGAACCGCATGCATGAGAGCATGAAGCTGTTTGACTCCATCTGCAACAACAAGTGGTTCACAGACACGTCCATCATCCTCTTTCTCAACAAGAAGGACCTGTTTGAGGAGAAGATCAGCAGAAGTCCCCTCACCATCTGTTACCCTGAGTATTCTGGTGAGACACTCAGAACAGGCCTTCACACCTTCACATAAGGAAGCTTGTAGAACACCCTTTCATCTCTGATTAATTTGACTCTTTGACTTCAAGAAATTCAATTGGGCTAACACGGTGGCAGGAAATCAGCAAATATGGTTAGAAACTGTTTCAATTTGCTGTTGAAAATATGATTTTACAATTGCTAGGTGTCCCACACATTTTCAACATGAATGGCAGTGAGCGCAACATCTAAAACCACGAAAACACCCTGTATCTTCATAGTCAAGTTGTATGACAGGTTTATGACAGTTAGTCTCAAAGCGAATCAGGACTCAGATTTGACCCCGCCCCCCCTAACACCCCACAACCAAGTGGTAGAAAATAAGAAATGCTGAGAAGGTGAACATTGGTGGATCCGTCCGTCCAGGGATGGCTAGGCTAGGTTTAGCTTTGTGTGTATATTATCCCTCCAATGTAAATTGTGAAATACGCACTTCCTCATCTGACTAATTACTCATGACATGAAACAATGAGTCATCTGAATGATACCGATTTTCTTGGTATCATAGTGTTGCTTCCTCAAATGCCATGATCATGTGTTTGGTCCAAACATTTTAAAAATAAATTATGTTTTAATGCATCAGGCACCAGTACATATGAGGAGGCCGCTGCTTACATCCAGTGCCAGTTTGAGGACTTGAACCGACGGAAGGACACCAAGGAGATCTACACCCACTTCACATGCGCCACGGACACCAAGAATGTGCAATTTGTCTTCGATGCCGTCACCGACGTCATCATCAAGATCAACTTGAAGGAGTGTGGGCTATATTGAGGAGCTAGACCCTGCTGCAGGTATACATTTTATTCATTGTTTTTTTTTTACAAACACAATTGCATTGTGGGCCATTTTGAGCCCATGGTTAAGCTTTGTGATTGGATTGAGAGCCAGGGGTGGGTACTGTTTACTGGTCACATTCCCTCCCTGTGATATTAGTCACAAGTTTTTTTTTCATTGACTTAACAAACTTTTGGTGTTGCCCAGTCACTGATCTCACAAAAGTTAACTTCAGAAAGAAACATACTCTGTGAGCATCCAATCATCATCTATGTATAGAACTTGGTAGATCAACTAATATCTGAATAAAAGTCAATGAGATTTTATATTTTGTTTGTCATTCTTTCCACAGCATATGCATCGGGAGCAGTATTTGGACTTCGCTGTTGGCGGTTTTTAATGCAAGTAAACGATTGTCGTTCATGACATTGTTGCCCCACGTTTTGTGTTGCACCTTATATTCACCATTTGGGAAGTCGTCGTACATTTCTTTACATTGCATTAGTAGTATAGTAGAAGTAGTAAAATGGCCCGTGACATCACGGTCATGTGACCACAAAGCCTTTTAATTTGAGCGAGTAACACTATAGCGTTGCAGGTTATATTTGTCAGTTGTATTCATTCACAAATCTGATCTGACTTTTTACTTTCTCAGTAGATTCTCACTTTTTATCGACACATAAACTAGTTAAGAGAAAAATGCTAGAGATTTACAGTGAGCTTATCTCTAGACATGGCAATTCCCTTGGTGGTAGTAAGAAGGGAAATTCCTACTCCCCAAAAAGTTGACAACTTTATGTTTTCAATTGATACTATGCACAAGGACCAACACAAACTGCCTGTTAATCATTCCCTTCACTTAATTTCATTTCCAAGTGCCATCTATGATATATATACTCTTAATTGGAATTGTCAATTGCATTATGTTTTATTGATTACTCACTCTTTTGTTTTGCCTTTTGTTTTTCAATTTGAATTTTGAGTTGCACTTGATAATGAGATAATTCTGTTCTATCATATGTATTAATTTCCATAATTTATGTATAGAAGATAGATTTTGTGTGGATCATGTATATAACCTTTCATGTCAGAATGTATCAAGGTTCAGGGTATCATAGTATCATAGTCTGAACACATTAGGTTTTAACATTGCAACATAGCGGTGTATGTACTGTAGTTATCTTTATTTTAATTGGGCCACTTTGTATTTATCTTTATTTTGATACCTCCTTCACTGCAACACAATGTGAGGCAATGTGAAGGGACAAAGTTGGAAAGAGATGAATAACTGCATCAATGTTCACTTTTCTTTTGAAATGAACAAGAAACTGTAGGTCATTTTAAACGTTTTAAATGTTTTTAATTGTATGGATATCGGCAAAATTATTTATAAAAGCATATCAAACAGGGAAAATTAATTCATTATTTTTCTATGACCCAGTGTAACAGTTATAGAAGAATTTGCCAGCATAATAAAGAGTGGGTTTGGATTTGACGTTTTGAAAGCAAATATTGAGGATGCAGAAGCAAGCGTGACTTGCGTATGCAAATCAATTTGAAATTGTACAGTAGCATTGTTCATTTAAAACTGATTAAATAATGGCACGGAGTGGCCTTTCTTTCTCATGTCTCCTTACGTAATTTTGACACCAGAATGTAAATCATGAGTAAACCAAATTCCACAATAAGTAGAACAGAACCCACGTATGATTTAAAAATAAATAAATCTAAATCTTGTATCTAGTAAGTGTCTGAATTATCTTATCTATATCTCTTCATCACACACAAGCTCATCATCTAAGTTTTACAGCCTTACAATTAAACATGCATTTGCTGGCACATATCTTTATTTTTTTAAACTGTTGTCAAAATGTGTACACAAAAAAAGAAAGGGAAAGTTTAATCAAATGTGGATGTCAAAATTCAAAGTTGATAATTAATAACAAATGTGCTTTTAGTTACACCCATATCTTGGATATACTTTGACTTTGATCCTGTCTAGATTATTTCAATATGTTTGGTGTCTAGCATCTCTGACCAGATAGGCTTAATCTTATGTTTAACAATGACATTTATTAATTTGCGCATGAAGGAATACACAGGGGAACTAGAATAAGAGAAAAAATGTGACTCTGAGAAGCAAGTGAAGTGAATGCATCTTTATTTCATGCCTCTACGGTTCAGAAAGAAGGGATAGACTTTTACAACCCCTCTTCAAAATAAAAGCATCCCTCTAGAGTTTCCCTTTTCATATATTCCATATTAGATGTATGAATTATTTGTCTTTGAAAATATAACAATCTACTTTTATGTACAAAGAATCTCTATGATGTTTGTTTTATTCAACACAATAAAATATAGGACTTGTAAGTGGATTGAAATAAGGTAAAACTATTTAGCAATAAATACATGCACAATTGGGCTTGTAATCTGGATATAGCATGACATTTCAGAATATTTGTCATATTTGATCAGCAACTTTTTTACAGATAAAATATCACGACTACTGTACTTAAAAGCAAAAACAAGATTGCATCGTTGCTATTTAATACATTTATAATTTCACATTGATAATTCAATGTATTCATTCGACAGGGTTTTCTGTTTTCTGTATCCAAAGTATAGGTGTCCTATAATACAGTATTAAAATCATAGGAAGCAGTCAGATCCACTGAGCCACTGTTTTGTCTTTCATACTTGATTACCAGCAGTTTCTGGGGGGTAAGACACACACAAACACACACACGTATACACACTATCTCAGATGCTAACTAGCATTGTCTAGCCTTGTCAACATTTTCCTTGTCCAAAGATGAAATGACATGGATGCCGTGTCTGGCGAGCTGTTTAAACCCATGTGGATATCAGTGTGGCTGGGATGTGGTGGTGCTGTTGCTGACTGCTGGCTGCTGGGGTGGTCATAACGGTAATGCTTTGGGGAGGGGGGGACCCAGGCCTTGTCATGGAAAGGGTGGCATTAACACAACAATTGAGAGAAACTTGGGATCTTCTTTACATTAGAACACTTCTCAGTTAATGCCAATATGTGAGGTGGTGGGTTAAGGTTGGGCAGGAAGATCTGAAAAGTCAGGGAAAAAAACATGATACATAAAAAAGAATTGTATATGTATTTAAATGAGATAGATATAAAGATAATTCTTTTCATAATCCATTATAACCTATTTTTGATATCATTTCATGAAAAGACAATATGAGAATATGAACCAGAGGCATGCTTTTCATTTCCCTGTGTCATCTCTAGCACTCCCAATTATCCATGTGATATGAGTTTACATTAGCTCAGATTATGACCCCCAGAATGGTTGCCAGGCAACCGCGAGCCAGCCAGATATGATGCGTTGTATGAGTATGAATTTGACTCAGCCATAGGGCTGCCTTTAAATGTGTGTTCATGCGTGTTGCATTGTTACCTTTTTATTCTCCACTGTGCTCCGCAACTTAGAAAAGACCACAAGATTTAAGGTTTTCTTTGATAATGATGTCAGTGACGGCGTTGAACACAATCTGGACGTTCTGTGTGTCTGTGGCACAGGTCATGTGGGAGTAGATCTCTTTCACGCCCTTCTTCATGTTGAGGTCCAAAAACTGTGTCTTGATGTAGGCGCAGGCGTCGTCGTATGTGTTAGGACCTGCAGGATAAACATTTGGGGTCAGACAGAGGCATTCATAGAAAAGGTTAATTTAAAAGAACTACAGGTATATCTAATGGCTGTCAGAAGGGACTGACTTTATTTCATAATTAATTTTTAATGGTTTCATGGGATAATGGTTTCATGGGATAAAATGTTTGTATGGATTTTATTTTAATGTTTGAATTCTTATATCTCTAAGTGCAGTGTTGATTCCTAACACATGACTTTGAGAGAGGTGTTGGCTATTTTGTGTGAAATACATTTTCAGTAGGCAACAATTACAAGGCATGCCATGTAAATACAACATGAAAAAATAACATTGCAGAAAAAAAGATTCATATATCCAAGGAGAGCCTTTCAAAGGCTTACTGCAGCCTATATTTTCAAGTGCTTAGCATGCTAATGCCAGCTATATGCATCCATTTTGGAGAAGGCTAACAAATAGTTAGCCAGCAGGAAAAAACTCTGGGTGTCATCCCACTTTGTATCAGCATGAATAATTCATTAACTTGAGGGTTTTTCCCTGGAGATGCTTGGGCTTGACACAGTGTACCATAATGTGACAGCTGTGACGGATGAACTCACCATCGTAGTCAGGGAAGCAGATGCTCAGGTGGACCTTCTTGATCTTCTCCACAAAGAGATCCTTCTTATTGAGGAAAAGCACAATGGAAGTTGTCGCGAAGAACCTGTGGTTGCAGATGCTGTTGAAGAGATGGAGGGACTCGTGCATGCGGTTCTGAGACAATTGGGAGAAGGAAACGAGACCAGGAGTTTATAGATTCAAAAGGTTTTGTTTAGTGCTTGGATGTCAAGGTGGTGGTGTTGAGACGTACCACTTCGTCGTCCTCTACCAGCACCATGTCGTATGCGCTGAGAGCTCCGCAGAAGATAATGCAGGTGACACCCTCGAAACAATGAATCCACTTCTTTCTCTCGGATCTTTGGCCACCCACATCAAACATCCTATTAATGAGAGGGAAAAACCCAGAAAAATAAGTCACTGTGTCTATGATGCATCAAGAAGGTGACAAATATCCCATTGCAGCTAATGCATTAACCTGCTGTTGAATTACCTGAAGTGCAACTCTTTGCATGAAAACTGTTCTTCAATGATACCAGTAGTCTTGACTCGAGACCGCAGCACATCCTGTTCAGTTGGAAGATAGTCCGGCTTGCAGATTCTGTCCATTTCAGAGAGGTAGCTGTAAACGGCAAATTCACAAGAACACCATCTATTCACAAGCTGGAAAACTCTCTCTCTCCTTCTCTTTCTCCCTTTCCTCTCTCTCTCTCTCTCTCTCTCTCTCTCTCTCTCTCTCTCTCTCTCTCTCTCTCTCTCTCTCTCTCTCTCCTTCTCTTTCTCCCTTTCCTCTCTCTCTCTCTCTCTCTCTCTCTCTCTCTCTCTCTCTCTCTCTCTCTCTCTCTGCTAGCTTTACCTTTATTTTGCACTGACTTCTCTAAGCACTTGACTACTTTGATGATTTGATCACTGATTGTTAAACCTAACGCTCATCTGGCAGGGAAGTTGACAAAGTCTCTGCTAAATGATAATGTAATGTGGGGAGGTCTGGCTTCAAACTCCAACGTCCACAGTCTACCGGAAGGCATCCTTGAGCAAGGTGCCTAACCCCTACTTGCTCCTTAATGACGTGTGTAACTCAATTCACTGTAAGTCTCTTGGATAAAAGCATAGTGTCAAACAGTGACTGTGAAGAGCTATACGCGGTGAACTCACTAGCCAGCGGAGTCGTTGAGCTGGTACTCGGCAGCTCTATCATAGGACGCCTGCACACCAGTATCCTTCCACAGCTTCTTGATGACATCCGCCAGCTCGTTGGGCATGGTGCCTTCCTCGATGGAGTCCGACAGGTTCTGCAGCTTCTGAGCATCCTCCTGTAGGTATTCATACATGCATACAGCGGTTAGGAGGATATCTTCACTGCTAGGTGGTGGAGTGTTCATATTCATAGGAATCACAGGGAGGAATTCCTTTCAAATCTACGTTTTCTTTCCAGTTTGGGAAAATGTAAGTCCTCTCACGTATTTTAGTCAAATGTCTGAATTAGCTTTTTTCAAACCAATAATAGGAATTCATATTTACAGCTAATTTACATGTAAGCTATATATATATATGTATTTGAGATATGAGACCTGTCCGGCGGGCGCTCCAAAATCAATGCCCAACATCTCCATGCCTCTGATGATGGCCAGGGCAGACTGCAGGATGTTGCCAAAGATGATGGACTTGAACTCCATCTGCTCCTCCCGTGAATAACCACCTTGATGGAGAATCCTTGGGACAGGGAAAGATTTATGTTTAGAGTGGGTCAGTTTAAAGACAACTTCTTGTACGTATGAGAGTACCGTTTGGGTTGTAGGCTTACAGTTATTGTATGAAATCAATCAGTCAGAGAAACGCACAATATCCTGTTTAATTATGTTTACAGTGCCACCTTGTGATGTGTTTAGGAATAATATTTGGGTGTCAGAAACTGGAACAAAAGGCAAGTGCTGACAAATGAGTGTGACCAAACGGTTGCCGTATTGACCTTTTGTGCCTCAAAGTGAAGCTACCAGACATGTTGGGACTTTTTGGCTTGCTATCTGCATTCTTGATCAGACATTATTTTCAATTATATTGTTACACAAACTGACACACACAGGCACAGTATGCACAGTTCATTTAGATAATTCACTTTACTGTTTAGTATAACATACTTCATCTGTTTCACGATGGTGCTTTTTCCTGATTCACCAGCGCCTGGAAAAGAACACAAATGTTACCACAATGTCATTCCATTGGTCAGCCATTACATCAATTCACACTGTTGCCAATAAAGACCCAGACAGTGATGATGGTCTAATAATGGTGACAATTCAGGCCTACAAACCACATTAACAGCCCCCTAGCCTGGACATATATGATGGTCTAAAATGAGCATGGGGTGCTAACATGATTACAATTTCACTGATCCAATTGGATTTGCAGGACTTTAGTTGCTGGTAGAGTGGCAGGCCGAAGGAAAGCCTGTAAGGAGATCATGACCACCAGAAGGACATTCCTCACACTCTCCAACCAGGTGATGCTCATTTAGACCAAAGGGTTTGATCTTTTAAGTCCCAAGTTGATCGGTTGGTCCTGTCTTTGAAATTTGAAATCAAATCTGTCCTAGGTTGTCAACATTCTAGAAGAAAATGGATTGCAAAATTACTAAATGTTTATTAATCAATAAATCAGCTGATGACTACTGTTGATTGTTGATTGAACTGTTGAAGAATAGATATGTATAACTATGTGGGTAAAGTCTTCAGACTGGAATATGTCGGAGTGATGATCAACAGATCGTTCTAAAGCCTGTAAGGAGATCATGACCAGAAGAACACCAGTGCTGACGCTCTCTAACCCTGGGAGTGCTGCATCTCTCAGAGACACACCTCTTACACATCTCAGACACAATATTGAGAAGATCTTGGCCTGCCCTGCTGCAGGCTTAGCACCTCGGCCCCCTTCAGATTTCTCAACAATAATTGCTTTAGACCTAAATGCGTCACTCCTGCATGTGGCTTCACACAGGTTTGAATCCCTAGGCTTTAGTCAATAAACTGTGAAAGACGGTTAATAAAGCTATATAACATCAAGGTATCTGGCTGGTTGCATATGGGTCATGTGAGTGGGACATCAAGGCCTACTGTTACCTGTTTTACATAAGAGGGTTAGTAGGTGAAAGGTATTGAGGGGGGGAGTTTTAATGTTTTAAAAATAAATTCAATTGAATGTGGGTCCACTGCAGAAAGAGAATGTATATTGGATATTATGTTGCCATTTGCTATAGTCCCAGCTTCTGTGTTTGAGTGTTGCAAGGTATGTTAGTTAAGTACTCAATATTGCTGAAGCTCAAACCATATTAACCAAGTGTATTATAATAATTTGACATAAGAGAGAGAAAAAATATAATATTGAATGTTGCTAACATTTTTACTGTAATAGTGTATGTCTACTACTGCAGTAAATACTGTAGTACATTCAGTTTGATGGTGTCATAAATTAAAGATGCATAAGACATAATTCCCCATCTTTATTTTAATAGCTTTTAAAATATATTTTTTAGAAAAGTGTTTAAGGCCACAAGAAATCAAATCAACTTCGCCATTTGACTAAACAAATCTTCAAAACTTGTGGTTTTCCTGGTGTTATTATCTGTCGTTTAACACCTTCTCAATGTTCATTAAATCCCACAAGAGGGAGCTGTTTCTCTCTGAAATGTCATCGTTCCAACCTACCTTTGACGCAATAAAAACACCTCTGACTACAGTGCTTTAAATGTGAGTATTTCATCTCTGAGATATTAAAATAATGCTTGATGACAATTACATCATTTTATTTCAAGACTGTGTTTGTGTTGATTTAGACCAAGGGTTTTGATCTTTTAAGTACAAAATTGGTTGGTTGGAAGTCATGTATGTTTGATTATTAAATGTGAAATTTCTAATCAAATATTTACAAAATAATATTCTAGAAGAAAATGAGAGTAAAATGATACATAAAGACAGTTGATGTCTGCTATTGATTACAGATGTTTTACTTTTAGAGAGATGATCATGGGATGATTAACTGACCAGTCAAACCCACTATCTACCTGTGTAAATAATATTGATCAAACTTTATTTCTATTTCTGTTGCACTTTTTATGCAGTAGTGTGGTTCTTGTATTACAAGTGCACCACAAAGAAAATACAATGCAAAATGAACCAAGCATGCAATTTGCATTCAGCCTAACATCTTAATGGGAAGTTTCTGGCTCAGCTTTTTTTTCAGTTTGGATATGTGACAAGACCTTGTATGCCTGCCAATAGAAATAACTTTTTTTAAACAGGACTATATCTGACTGAACACACCCTTGATATTTTCTCCCTCAGGTGCTACTTTGCTGCACCTGACTCCTACAAACTAAAACTGCCATTATATGACACATCTTACATACATACTTTACACTATGGTTTAACAAGCTACATGGGGACACCATACCTTAGTAATCTTGGATTGGGATCTTAAATCCCCTGAGCATATTTAATTCCTGACCAAGCCCTGAGCAGATGTCTGTCTCTACCGCTTCACCTCTAAAAATGGCTCATTTGCAAGAGACCTTGAATATTTGGCAAACATACCCATAGCATCCACCAATTTGGATATAGCTTGTATTGACACATTTTTGCAACTAGTTAAGGATTCAGCCATGCATTATTTTGTTATAAATGTCACAATGCCCAAATTAGAGTTCCAAATTTTGATTTAGAAAAAAATAACTTTCAACCACCAATTGGTGTTTTTCCCCATTTCCTTTCTTCAATGGGTGAAGAAAGGTCAGTTGTTCTCTCTCCCTGCCTGGCCTGGTAGGGAAAGAGCCCGTCTCTCCCGACTATCCAATTGCATCTTCAGATCAAATCTGGCAAAGTTTGAATTCAAGTATTTTTGAGCCAGAATGAAGGTATTGCATGGTAGGATCTGGCAACACCACCAATGCCTTTGGAGTAAAGCGGTAGTATCACCGCTGCCTGACCCTGAAGGTGTATACACCAAGTCTGTGCCCAGGAAGAAGTTCCTAGGAGCACACTTACCAAGCAGTAACAGCTTGACTGTCTTGGAATCCTTGTCGGCATCCTCCTGGAGCTGTTTTTCCAACTCCTTTGACTTTTTGTCTTCGGCGCTTGCTCCTGCACCCATTCTTTCTTCCACCTCCAAATCAAGATCCTCGAGATAAGAAATTTTGACGGTTCTCCAAGAGCAGCTCCACAGAAACTGGGTGCAGCACTAATCGTGCCGAAAGGCGATTTCCGAGCGGAAGGGGATTGGGAGGGGCGGCGCTTGAGCCTTTCTGGCTTCTTAGGCCCTTTTCGATTAGATGATGAGATAGTCTCTACTAAAGGGTCAAGTCAATTCAACAGTCGGTTCCGCTCCAAGAGCCAGCCTTTAATTCTCTTTACTTAAGCCCTTGTCTTAGGAGGTGCCTCTTCCTGATTGGCCAGCCAATCCAATTAGCCAAATAAGGACAGCAATGAAGGTTGGAGGAAACATGGGGCAAATCAAAACTATTACAGGCTTACTTATGATTTTTGCGAGACATTAATATATCCCAAAGTTATTAGGTTTTCCCTTTTAATTTAAAAAGTCGGAAATCGTTCATTTCATAGAGTGAATAAATCTGTTTGTTTTGTGAGTTTTGGTCAGTTTGTCAATGGTGAAGTGGCATTCACAGGAAAAAAAACCATTGGTGGTGATAGCCAATAGAGAGTTGTCTTCAGGCCTAAGAGTCAGTCACATGGAGGATGGCCGTAAAGAGGGCATTAAAGACGAGTAAACCCCTTAAGTTTAAGACGTTTAAATACCAGGTGGTGTGATGTATGCTAAAAAAAGCAACTACCACCATACCACAGTGTTAATAGGGGGTAGATATTGTCACTTATTCAGTTTAATTAGCATACTATCAAGGTAGTAGACTAGGAATAGGTTATTGTCAAGTGTTTAATAGGTGTGCAGCTTTAGCTGCACAACTCCTATTATCTATCATACTTATTATGTCACAACCCCTATTATCTATCATAATTGTGATTATCTTCGCTACTCGGACTGCAGCCTCGTACCTACGACTGAATCACAGCCGTGCTGATATTCAGTATAACAGCACTCCCTCTCATGTAATATTGCATAATTAATATTCTCCCCAAACTTGCATACTCAACTCCTCCTTCATACATGTTCTTAAACCAAGAACACCCTAGCAATCACCTAGAACACCCTAGCAACTGCCCAGTACACCATAGCAACCACCCAAAACACCCTAGCAACCATCCAGAACACCAAGGAATATATTGAATATACCAGGCACTAAAACCTTTTCAGCAAGCTGCACACCACAATTTCTTCTGAAATTGTACATTTTCTAGTTTGTTTTGTTATGTAACAGTTTTCACGTGATCCTAAAAGAAATGCGGGTTTCCCCCTTCAAACAAACATACACACACACACACACACACATACACACTGTTTCCGTGGTATGGTGATATGGTGGTTGTTGTTGTTTTTTAAAGTAAACTCAAGTTATAAGTGAAACGTTTATTTATCTTTATTGACAGGGCAGAGGTTTTTTAATAATAATTTATCTTCAATTTGCAGTACAATTATATATGTAATCTCTGAGTATCTATTATTTGTTTTCTGAAACAGGCAACAGCATAGTAACACTGTATGCTATGTTTAACACAATCCATTGATTATCATGAATGAATTAGTATTACTATAGACATGAGACGTGCCACTTCACTTCTAGCAAGGCCAAAGCTCTTTTAGTTTAGCTATCTGCAACCCATTGTTCCATTCATGCAAGCACTGTTGCATTGTATACCGTTTAATACAATATCCCAAGCCTACCAACTAGTGCAACCCTGTCTCATCAAAATTACGTTCCCAGGGAACTATTCGGCATTCTCAATTACGTTTGTCTGAAAACGTATTTTGTCCGTGATTACGTTTCATTGAACGTATCGCAAATACGTTCGTTCTCAGCCTATTTTTTGCCATTTATTTACCTATAGAATTATGTTTGGTTGAAACGTATCCCAGATATGTTAAATGTCAACATATATCATATTATTGTCATTAAGGCATATTTCCCTTTCGGGGAACGTTTCATTTAACGTATTTTGTCCCTGATTACGTCTTGAATCTGAATTGAGCATATGTTTTGTTATTTATTTACCTCTTGGATAATTTACATTGAATTGAAACGTATCCTCAATAGGCTACGTTAAATATCGATAACACATTTGTCGGGGGCGGGGGGCGGTCCGGGGCTGGGGGGGGGGGGGGGGGGGTCCGGTCCAGGTCCCTGGACTGGGAGCATTCCCAGTCCAGCACAGTTAGAAATGTAAGCTTTTATATTTAGGATAAGATATATTTTACTGTAAGATGGACATTATTATACGTCACGCGCAACACGTAGGCCTATCCTGACGTTGATCCAAAGTGCCAAACGTAGAGGGGTTACAATAATGGCCCTTAAATTGTATGACTGTTACATTTTTCTGCCTATTCTTTTCCCATGGTTTTGCGTCCAAGTCACGTGACTTTCAAGATTCACGTGACTTTTTCAGATTCCACAGGACTCCCTTGTGACGTCACTCCGTCTGACGGATCAAACCCTCGCCCACTACACGTCTGAGGTTGATTTGCTGATCAACACATTATTCCGTGGCAGCGGGAGAAACTAATGTTGACAAAGTGACGAGTTACGATCGGATGTTTGTCCTATTGGTTAGTTACTCTATGTTTTCTCTCTCTGATTCCTGCACCATGTTTCAATGACGTCAGGTTGCTAGGGGCTACAGCTGACAGACGCCGTGACCACCTGGGAGGACCTATCAGCCGGAAGTACTGTCCTTACTGTACTACTGTTTATGTTATAATGTCATAATATTGTTGACAATAAAAAAAATAAAAATAAAACTATTATTGTCCCACACCACAATGTATGGCCCACAAGGTGAACTCCAAACAATTCATGTTTATCCAATTCATGGACAAACAAAGCAGCTGGAAACACGTCTAAAACACTTGAAATAGAATGTAGCCTATATTTATATTTTTACAACATCAATCTCCCTATTATATGAACAAAATATGATCAGGTTATACTTTCTCTCTTGAAAACGGGCAAAACGCTAACCCTAACCCTAACCAGGAAAATGAATTTAAAAAACTACAAACGTTCGGAAAATGCAATACACTCAAGTGTGCGGCGCCATGTTTTTTCCGCCATTTTTTTTGTAGGCTAGTTCTAAAATGTTTAGTTTACGTTTTCCCTATTATGTGAAAATGTGTCAAGGAACTTCGCAAGTGTATTATATGTTTTAGGGACCGGGGAGCACATTTATTTAGTCAGATTTCATTTTTACTATTGTTAATTGGGTGAAATCTGGTTTTGACCTTACCCAGTAGCGCCCCCTAATGGTTTGGCAAAGGCCACAAAGGACATGATAGAAGAAGTCAAGAGCTTTCCAAAAATGTTTTCCCCATGTTTGTATCACATTGTGTTGCTTTTCTGTAAGCCTTTAAAAGAGCCTTAGGTTCAAGGTTCAAAGGGCATTCCTGAGGAGCAGGAACCATCCAGAATGTCCACAGTGGCAGATCTGTATTCTGCAGCTCAAGACCTTTCCAATGGTGTCTTCATTGTCATCCTACGACAAAGTTTCATTTTTATCTGCTCACTGAGAAGGCACTTACTGATGTGTACTTTCTCAGAGCCTATATAGAGCCAAGATGGATAAAATCACTAAAACATATTTTAAGGGATATTTAGTGGCAAAATGTGTTCAACATATTGATGGTGACCTTATCCTTAGTCATGCTTTTCAATTTGGAGCAGTTTAGACCCCATTTACCCCTTAAATGATTCATATACATATTTCCATATTACTTAATATGACCATTTATAGCCATTGTGTTCCCTTCCCCAGGGCTGACAGGATTGCCCTGGATGAACAATATGGTAATGCGAATGTATGTCTGTGTGTAGTTACATTTTTACCCACAGTTGTTTTTAATTGACCAAGATATGAGCTTTTGAAAGAAAGTAGGCCTCTGCCATAGTAACATAAGGGGCTTTAGGACTACAAAAAACATGGCGCCGCACACTTCAGTGTATTGCATTTTCCGAACGTTTGTAGTTCTTTAAATTCATTTTCCGGGTTAGGGTTAGCGTTTTGCCCGTTTTCAAGAGAGAAAGTATAACCTGATCATATTTTGTTCATATTATAGGGAGATTGATGTTGTAAAAATATAAATATAGGCTATATTCT
The DNA here is from genome assembly GCA_030340625.1 of Merluccius polli. Taxonomy (NCBI): domain Eukaryota; kingdom Metazoa; phylum Chordata; class Actinopteri; order Gadiformes; family Merlucciidae; genus Merluccius; species Merluccius polli. The sequence goes on along the minus strand of JAOPHQ010002559.1, from coordinate 163,991 downwards.
ATTTCAAGTGTTTTTAGACGTTTTTCCAGCTTGTCCATGAATTGGATGAACATGAATTGTTTGGAGTTCACATTGTGGGACATACATTGTGGTGTGGGACAATAATAGTAAAAGAATAGGCAGAAAAATGTAACAGTCATACAATTTAAGTGCCTTTATTGTAACCCCTCTACGTTTGGCACTTTGGACCAACGTAGTCAGGGTACGTGTTGCGCGTGACGTATAATAATGTCCATCTTACAGTAAAATATATATTATCCTAAATATAAAAGCTTGCATTTCTAACTGTGCTGGCTTTAAAAGGTACACATAAAAAGTACAAATTATGTTCACAGTGTGTTGGCTTACATATCTGGGCCAGTTCAGCCAATCAGAAAGCTTCAAATTATGTTTCCTGTACCGTTTGTGGCTGGTCGATTTTCATTATACACACATTATTTTCTTTACATTTCAATATAACTGCTACAGGGCAGTATTTCGCCAGCCACTGACGATAACCACCCATCGGCAATATAAAACATTTTAATAAAAGCTGGCGTCGTCACCATAGCAACGGTCGCTGACACTCATGGGAACTGTAGTGTAAATTGACGCAAACCAATTAAATTACGATATTTCTCGGAAAAGAAGCATAGGCCTACATATTTCTTAGCGATGGCCACTACACAACACTGCTGTATCGTTAATGATCATGAGTATACATTTATACTGTAGTATACAGCGGCCCATGCTGCGGCCCGTCATGTATAAATGCAGCATCTATTTGGGTCGGACTGGGAGCATTCAGGGTCCTGGACCGGCCCACCACTGGACCGGCCATCCTCCCCCCGCCGGTCCGGTCCGGGGGGGGGGGGGGGGAATGCTCCCAGTCCAGGGTCGGACCTGGACCGGACCCCCCCCTCCCCGGACAAATGTTATCGATATTTAACGTAGCCTATTGAGGATACGTTTCAATTCAATGTAAATTATCCAAGAGGTAAATAAATAACAAAAAATATGCTCAATTCAGATTCAAGACGTAATCAGGGACAACATACGTTAAATGAAACGTTCCCCGAAAGGGAAATATGCCTTAATGACAATAATATGATATATGTTGACATTTAACATATCTGGGATACGTTTCAACCAAACATAATTCTATAGGTAAATAAATGGCAAAAAATAGGCTGAGAACGAACGTATTTGCGATACGTTCAATGAAACGTAATCACGGACAGAATACGTTTTCTGACAAACGTAATTGAGAATGCCGAATAGTTCCCTGGGAACGTAATTTTGATGAGACAGGGTTGACTAGTGAGGTACCAAACTGTTTTCTCAAATTCTCAAAAAATCGGTGTTCAAGGTTAACTTCTTAATACGGAGGAAATTCCCTTTCTTCTGCATGACATACTGTGTATTAGTGAAGAGTAAAGCAGTAGAGAAGCAGCCTCTTTGGTTCTGTTTATTTCTTGGATTTCTTCTAGTGTAGTTGTTACGCCACATTCACACATGTAGTCTATCCCAGAGAGGTTCCAGAACATGTCCTGCATGGGATCATGTGTGAATGGGAACAGGGGCTTCGGTCCAATAGTCTTTTTCGCTTAGGAAGGTTCCTAACTGAGTGAAATGACCCAGAAGTATCTAAATGGCTGAAAGGTTATCCCAGAAATTCGGCAGGAACTATGTGTGAAAGAAGCATAGCTGTTTCTAAGTTATTAATGTATTAATAGTTAGTTAGTTAGTTAGGCCTTTATATTCCTTTCGGAACATAGGCCATCGATGAATCGCTTCCACCCTCGTCTGTCTTGTGCCATCCTCTCCAGCTCTTTCCACGTCCGTCCCTTCTCCTTTGCTTCTTGCTCTGTGCTTCTTCTCCAGGTGTTTTTGTATTAATGTATTAATGCTTAACTGAAATACCCGAGATTCAAATGCATGTGTGTGTCTGTGCGCGTGTGTGTGTCATATTTGTCTAGGTAGGCTAGGGGGCATTAGAGAGTAAGATATGCTACCTACAAGTAAGTCCACCTACAATAAGTATACTGTTACTAAATCATCTCTTCATGAAAGGTGTTTAAAGACTTAAATTGCAGAATTGCAGAATCATTAAAGCATTAAATTGTTGAATTGTTATATCAGATGCAGGGCCGTGAAACTATCATGATTAATTTTCCAAATTAGTGAAACTATCATGATTAATCTTCCAAATTGTGGTGATTGATTTTGCGAAATAGGCTTTCTTGTAAGTGACTGTTGTAATGACAGTTTTTCACATACTTATTCATAGTAGTGTTCACTGATTATAGTACACATTTAGTCATTTAGCAGAACGCATCTAGCACTTAAAACAATTGTGCCATAAAATTTCCTGAATTGTTTTCTAAAACCATATTACATTAGATTAGATTAAATTTGACTTTGATTTGTCCTCCAGAGCGGAAATTTGCCACAAATGTATATTGCATAGAACATTGACTACATAGAGAACACAGAGCATACATAGCACATAAACACACACAACAGCACATGAGACATCAGCTAGTGAGTGTGTTCAGGGCAGTAAGCAGGATGCTTCGTGATTGAATTGTTTGTTTTTTAGCCAGTAGAGGTTTGATGATGAAGAAGGTGTTGATGAAGAATGTTTTTAGATCTTTATCCATCTAAAGAAAACAAACTGTTCGATCACGAGGCATCCAATATTGTTGAGTTATACTCAAGTGTCAAAGCTCAACTTTCCCCTCCACTGTCCCTCCTGAGATGCATGTTGCACACATCGCGTCACACCTAAGCTCATATGCTAATTGCCTGGAGCAGGTTGCAGGCCTCAAATCCCAGAACGTCTCCAAGCAGGCTAATCGTGGCATCCTTTTTATGGCGGCCAATCCCATTAAAGCCTGGTGGCGTAGCAGCCCTGCTTGCCTGGTGCCCAGCCCCCCAGCATGGCTGATCTGTTGACAAGATTACCCACAGAGCATGAGATCAGCCAGGGGTTGGAAGGCAGGGGGGCTTAACACATCGTGGTTATCTCTTATGGAGAAAGTAATGAAGTACATACAAGAACAACATATGTGTGCGGTGTGTGTGTATACTCCTATCTTGCTATATATATATATATATATATATATATATATATATATATATATAGATTAAGGGTGGAAAAAGAGACCTTGAGTGGGGTTTACAAAGGAGGGAGCTGGTAATCTTTTCTAACTAATTGAAGGTCACACAACTCATTCATACAAACAGTGTGATCTACAGTGGCACGACAATGAGAATGTAAATGATGTTGCCCCTACTAACTGATTGTGCGCGCATGTGTGTGCATGTGTGTGTTTTTCCCCTGCCCTAAAGTGACAACACTGCCATTAAATCATAACAATGCATTTCCTTTTCTCAATATTATTTTATGGTTACACACTTACTTTTCGTGTGTGTCTATGTGCTCTTTGTGTGTGTGTTTGTGTGTGTGTATGTGTGTGCGTGTGCATGTGTATGTGTGCGTGTGTGTGCATATGTGTGTTTGTGTGCGTGTGTGTGTGCACACACACTATGTGTCCATTACGTGGGCTGGTCAGAGGTTTACCCCTGCTTATCAGCTTGGCTGCTTTAGTCCACCAGCGCCATACATAAGAGGACTCCCTGAAGTAACGCAGAGTAGGCCATGCTGGAGCCATATTTACACGCAAGATGTGATGATAGTGCCTGAGAATACAGGTGCATGAACGCCTGATGACACCAGTGTGTTATAAACGTGTTAAATGTAAATGTATTATAAATGCCCTGTAAATACCCCAAAATTGTAGATCTGGATCATTCATAGTATATTGACATTGGACTTGTACATTCAAGGTACAATGTTAAAGTGTAGATTAACAGAAGAACATGGTTGTGTACGGTAAAAATAATTCATATATTATTAGCATGTCAGCCAGGGCGGTAGCAGTTCATTTACAGTCAAGGCATATTCTAGTTGGAGAGATTAAAAACATTAAATTAATGATTTCATTGATTTGTTGTATTTTCTCTAGTTCAAATCCCATGGAATTAGTCACTAGTATTTTCCACTTCTGTGCTCATGCAGTTTTGATAACCTTGTTTTACTTTTAACTACAATTGTTACACAAGTAGGCTATGTTTTGTGTAGTAAAAACAACATGTATGGCTTTTTTATAGTTATTTTCAATTAAATTAGTTATGAGTAGGCTTTTATTAAGCTGGTCTTCAGCCAGGATGAGCACTTTGATGATTGCCAGAAGAGGGAGTCAGGTGATCCATGTCTTGCCAACCATAGCTCTAGCCCACCAAACATTAACAACCAAGGTCACAAGTTCAGGTCAGAAGGTTCAGGTCATGTCGGCCATTTTCGATCAACTCCAATTTGGCCGTATGTTAAATAAATAATTATATTACATGTAAATTATATATATCATACCTATATTGTAAAATAAACACCAAACATTCAAAACAAACGGGTCGCAGCACAGCTGTCTGATAGACTTTGTGTCAGGACTTGACACATTTTCGACTAACTCCAATTTTGCCATATGTGGAATAAATGCAACTGTTATGTGTTATAGTATAGGCCTACCTATATTGTGAAATAAATGCACAACAAACATGTTAACAAACTGATCGTGGCACCGATGTCTCATAGACCTGGATGGGACCCATTTTCAACTCCAATTTGACCATTTGTACATGCAACTTGATTTTGTTCAAATGTGTTATGCACTCAGACACTCAGAACAATGAGGTGGGCCTAAAAGCATGACATGCAACAGTCCACAACTCAAGAGTTTATTTAGAAGACAGGCAGGAGTCAAAAACCAGGATATCCATCAGAGGTTGCAAACAAGTCCAGTAGGGAATAGGAGTAGTAAGAGACCAGAATGACAGGCAGAGAATCCAAAACCAGAGAATCAATCAGTGATGGCAACCGAATCCGACAGGGGGCAGGCAGAAAAATGAAGTCCAGGATAGCGAGGAATAAAAAAAAACAAGGAATCAGGTAGACAAAGGGGCACAGGAAAAACTGGCAATATGCTGGAGAGCTAAGCACAAACAAAGACAATCTGGCAGGGAACCAAGGAAAGTGGACTGGTATATAAACTGACTAATGAGGTAATTAGCTGCAGGTGGGGAAATTGGGCAGGGAAACTAGGTGAAGTCATGGCTGGGGGGCGTTGCTGGATCACTGGAAGGTCAGGTGGGATTTATGACAACATTATACATAGTATACATACGTATATTGTAAAATAAATGTCCAGCAAACATTTTTAAAACTGGTCGCAGGACAGCTGTCTGGACGACATTACGTGAGGACGCGACCCAACCAACACCAATTTGGCCGTTTGTTGAGTCCAACTAATTTGATATTGTGCAAATTATGTAGTAGGCTACATATTATTCATATATTGTAAAATAAACGTTAAACATTTTAAACTTGGACACACTCCAATTTGGCTATTTGTTGAATCAAATGAACTTGATTTTGTGCAAATTATGTACATATTCATATATTGCAAAATAAACGTAAAACAAAGATTTAAAACACTGGTCACTGGACAGCTGTCTGAACAACATCTCGTCAGGACGCGACCCAACCAACACCATTGGGCCGTATGTTGAATAAATATAACTTGGTTATGTGGAAAATATATATATTTCAGTTGCACAGTAAAACAAATGCACTGGAGTGGAAAAATACATTGATACGTGTGTGTCAATACATTGATCGTATTGTGACAGTTGTTTTTCCAATTAGCCTCAAACTTTGTGTGACCTGTTTTAGCCAGAAAGTGTTTTCTTTCTATGAGACCTGTCTTCTTAAACTGTCGACTTGGAGAATATCTGCAAGCACAGCTCATTATGTATTAAATGTGCAGCTGCAGGCTGTCTGATTAGATGAATCTCTTATGGCGGGGTGGTCACACATTTTGTATAAATAACTGCTTGAGAGAGGAGAAGTTGCCCTCTCAGCCTGAAACTGTGTTGCAGGTTGCTTGTGTCAATTTGCAAATGTAGAAGTAAAGACTCTGAAAGATACTCTTGTGTGTTGAGGTCTTTATTACGGCAATTTCCGCCCACACACAGCAACAAACATTTAGGCCAAGGTACAGACGTTAAATGGACGTCACGTTATGACGTCACAACGACCCACAATTGGCAAAATGTTACACAACATAATTATTGACATTTTGACAAATGTCAAAATTTACAACTAATAATGTAGTATTCTCAAACTAACTACTTTTCTCAGCGTATCATCAACACAACAGTCTACTCGGCACTCTGGTCTTCAGCCACCCCTGCAGGAGCAGCAGGTGGCACTGTTTTCTTAAGCTGAACTGCGTGCTGACCAGGTGAGCAGTTTTGCCATATTGGGCTACTTTTGATTACGTTGGGCGGGGAAAATAGCATTGGACTGGTAAATTAAATTTGCTGCTTTTGTCAACATTTGGCAGGTTTTTGTAAATATTGTGTGCTACCAGGGACATCCCTCTGATTGGGAATATCCCACATATGAAGTTGTGCAGGAAACCATACTAGGGCATATAGTCTTCCTAGCACTGATTAACAGTACCCTCCAGGATGGAACAGACCACTGAAAATATGTGGATGATTTGACTCCGGCCCAGATGTGGAGGTCCCCTATACTCTCCAAACAGTCCCTGAATGGTCTTGACATCTGGGTAGAGGAGAACAAAATGAAACTCAACCCAAGGAATGTAAAGCTCTACATGTCACCAGCATTAGACATACACCAGCCCTGCAGACCCTCTCTACTGACCAGATCATACTGGAAGTCTGTGACAGTCAAAGTCCTGTGGGTCACCATCCAGGGTAACTTGTGATGGGAGAGTCAGTTGGACCGCATATTGACCTCAGCCAACAGGAAACTTTTTGCTCTGCGTCACCTGAAGAAATTTGGTGTCCGAGACGCAGAACTGGTTTCCATCTACACATGCTACGTGCGTCCAGTGCTGGAGTATGCAGTCCTTATCGGACACAGTTGTTTGACTGCAACAAAGCTGGAAGGCACGCAGAAACAGGCTTGTAAAATCATACTTGGCTGGAGATACCACGGAGTGACCAGAGGCTCTCCGCACTCTTGGATTGTGTACTCTAGCAACTGTGTCTTGGCTTTACCTGAAAGCTGCTTAAGTCCAACTACAGTGACTAGCTACCACCACTCAGAGAGGAGCTCATAGGTCATCAGACAAGAAACTCAAACAAACTGATGCCAAACTGAGAGATACAGGAGATAATTTATATGTGCAGACTCCTTAATGACAGCGGTTTTTAGATTTCAGATTTGTGATATACAGTATATTTTAAATGATTGCACATTTCAAATGTTGGTCTATTTTAAATGTTTTGTCTATATATACTCATGTTTCATTGTACAGCAAAATAATTCAGTGTTTTTAATGACAATTGTCTTTATGAACCTGTGAAAATGTAGCCTAGAAATCTAGACGCCCCTAGCGGCAGCAAATGTAACTTGCAGCCAGGGGGTCTAGCCTTTTGTCGTCATTTTGCACTGCTGGAAACACAAAATCTGTCAGGCCAATCACAGCGTGAGGGGCGGAATCGGAAGCCGGGCTACCATGACGACAGAGTTGCGACGGTTCCGTGTTAGAGGTAAACAATGGCTGCTGCTGCTGGCGAACAGCTGTCTTTCAACTCGGCTTTGGCCGCGACTCTTGAAGACTTGAAGTTAACATTTTATTTGAGAAAAGAACAAAGAACGGCACTGAAGTCTTTCCTCGAAAATAAATATGTATTCGGAGTTTTGATTAATTACGTAGTCAGAGCCGTCGCTCTGACTACGTCACCTTCTTCGTTGCTCTGATTGGTTGTAGCGCTATCCTATTGCGTGCAGAGGGAACTTGAAAGACAACCGTTTATCCCGCCCACACTGCCAATGGAGGAATGCCAGACCCTATATCTTTCTGATGTGGGTCTGGCTTGCCAGGCTAGTGAAAATGCTGAAAGTTCAATAAACTAAACTATTGTGAAAACAACATTACCAAACAAGTTGTCATTTTGTACAAATACACAGATACAAAATTCAGTTATAGACAGATGGTTCATCAAATCACCTGCCAAGTTTTTTATTTGTAAGTGCTTGCCCTTTTCCAAACAGTTTCCAAGGAAGACTTCCCAGATGGTTCTGTGTAACAAAACCATCTGGCGCGTCAACAATGCGCCAGATGAGTCAAGGTTAACAATGAGTAGGATATTCCCAAAAACATAATGTATAGACTCATACAAAAATACTCCCTCTCAATCATCACTTATGACCCACTAAAAATGTGTGGCACTGTCTGTATCCTCACAGACCCTGCCCTCTGCCTGTATTTTCTTATTTTACTTTGTTCGAGACATTTCTGGGCGTCAACCTTTGGGCATCCAAGAGGAAGCTACGACAGTGGTGGACACAGCGCCGAAAAAACTAAAATATAGGGAGGCGAAACATCTAGTGGACAAAGCTGTTTTTGGTTTTTACTATAAAAGTAAATTGTAGCCTACCTAGGCCTATCGTAATGTTGTAGCATGAGTTTAAACTTAATTGGCAGATTTAGTGTATGGTATTCTGGTATAATGATCACTTCTAGGTCGTCAATATAACATTGGTCAAATGATCAACGTTAAATAAACTTGCCAAACAACCCCAGAAATTGGTGTCCTGTCGACCTCCCTGATCGATGTGTGCAGTGTATGGTTTTAATATAATTAATATTTTAAAAATGCAGATTCGTTTTTTATGGTCATTTAAACAATAAGCAGGGCTTTTCGGTGTAGCACAGGTCAATTTTGGGCCGTCGAAATGATGTCGGTCGATTCGACATCATTCAGATAAATGTCGAAATGACATCGCTCGATTCGACACTGTCAATAACCGAAGTCAAAAAAACGTTACTAAATGCCCCACAAATGGACCCCCTAGCGACGTCAGGACCGACACTGACTGGATGTCAAAATGGTTGGTGGGATATAGAACTGACAGTATTTTGTGTTGCATGCCGTCAGTTCTAGCAAATTCAAAATTTCATACCGTTTTACTTTTGCGGGCTCATTGCGAGTCCAGCAATGAATCATTACTTTGAAAGCATGATAGACATAGTCTACCAGGGTATAATACAATGTCATTGCTCTTGGAAAATCCTACTCATCATTACCTCATTAAAGTGTAAAGAAAAACACTTTGTAAAAAGCAATGAGATTTTATTTTACCCTAGTAGAATAGAAGACAGTCTAAGGAGAACAATAATGCTTTAAAATTAATGATTTGTCGCTGGACTCGGTAAAACGGTATGAAAACTTGACTTTGCTACCGGGTCTTTCTAGAACTGATGATGTAGCCTACTTTAAAGGGGTGATATGTAACAATTTTACTGTACTAAATCATAAAATGACTGTGATATTTCATCAGAGATTAAGGAAACATGCTAAATACTGTAATAAAAAAAAACCTGGCTTTTCTGACAACAATGCTACAGCCAGTATGTTCTCCTTTGAAATTTGTCTGTGTGATTTACTATTCTCTGAGTTGACTCCCCCCACTGCCCATTTCGCCCACTGCCCGATCATCTCTGAGTTGACGTTGACTGAGAAGCTTTGAGTCTGGGGAGGAGGGGGCGATGGAGACAACTCTCTCCAATATTGTGAATTTGGACTGCAGTATCCATTTTAAACACTTGTATCATTGTTACATAGAGCTCCTTTAAAAAGCTTTAAAAACAAGTTAATTCAAATTGTATGTATAAATAATAAGGTGCATCTGTGTAGCTCACGTTCCAGTTACTTATTTGGACGTAAAGGCAACAGTGAAACTACACAGGCTACAAAAGATTTGATAATAAGCATACTTTTCAAGTCCAAATCCACTCAAATAATGTACTTATTATACACAAGTTAAACTAGCTAACTGTTAAAGTGTTGGTTAGGGTTAGTGTAGTGTAAGGTTGATGTTGACAATATAAAAACAATACAAAAAAGGGCTACTTGGATGTGTAAAAACATTGAACAATACAGCGAAATGTTTGCTTTCGAAGTAGCTGTAGAATATCATATTTCAGTACACACCTGAGTAAAAGTTTCTCCGGACAGAGCAAGTGGGCTTTCATACGCCTATTGTTTGTTAGCTGGGTGTATTCAGAAGTGTATTGTTATGCTAAACAGAGAGAGCCCCACGGTTGCCACCAGGCCAGAGGCCTTTGGAAAGATGCCTCATGTGCATTCCTGGGCTGGCTGTGTTAGAGAACACTCCAAAATCATACTCCCGCTCGTCTTCATTTAAATCATGTAAATAACTTGAGGTGAGTCTTTTTGTTTGTATTAATGTACTATAATGTGTGTGGTTATTGATATTGATGCACCTATAGACGATCCCTGTGTATGCAATGTGTATGTGTATCCAAGGGCGCCATCACATTTTTGAGAGTGGGGGGGACATATTATGACATAATACGTGTCCCCCCCCAATTATATTATGGTGACGCCCATGTATGAAACCCATTAACATTAGGGTAAGTGGTAGTTAGTTTTTCTTGAATAACTTTTTTTCTGAAGGTCGTAAAGACTCAGAGCCGATGTCTGCCCCATGGTTTATGGGGAAGCCGAACACGCCAGTCTTGGTCCTGAGTCATTGCGACCTTCCGTTCTGAAACCCTAACCCTAATATCAAACCTTAACCCTAATATGAAATCCATTAACATTAGGGTAAGTAGTAGTTCGTTTTTCTTGAATAACTTTTTTTCTGAAGGTCGTAAAGACTCAGAGCCGATGTCTGCCCCATGGTTTATGGGGAAGCCGAACACGCCAGTCTTGGTCCTGAGTCATTGTGACCTTCCGTTCTGAAACCCTAACCCTAATATCAAACCTTAACCCTAATATGAAACCCATTAACATTAGGGTAAGTGGTAGTTACTTTTTCTTGAATAACTTTTCTTCTGAAGGTCGTAAAGACTCAGAGCCGATGTCTGCCCCATGGTTTATGGGGAAGCCGAACACGCTAGTCTTGGTCCTGAGTCATTGCGACCTTCCGTTCTGAAACCCTAACCCTAATATCAAACCTTAACCCTTATAATAAACCCATTAACATTAGGGTAAGTGGTAGTTCGTTTTTCTTGAATAACTTTTCTTCTGAAGGTCGTAAAGACTCAGAGCCGATGTCTGCCCCATGGTTTATGGGGAAGCCGAACACGCCAGTCTTGGTCCTGAGTCATTGCGACCTTCCGTTCTGAAACCCTAACCCTAATATCAAACCTTAACCCTAATATGAAACCCATTAACATTAGGGTAAGTGGTAGTTAGTTTTTCTTGAATAACTTTTTTCTGAAGGTCGTAAAAACTCAGAGCTGATGTCTGCCCCATGGTTTATGGGGAAGCCGAACAAGCCAGTCTTGGTCCTGAGTCATTGCGACCTTCCGTTCTGAAACCCTAACCCTAATATCAAACCTTAACCCTAATATGAAACCCATTAACATTAGGGTAAGTGGTAGTTAGTTTTTCTTGAATAACTTTTCTTCTGAAGGTCGTAAAGACTCAGAGCCGATGTCTGCCCCATGGTTTATGGGGAAGCGGAACACGCCAGTCTTGGTCCTGAGACATTGTGACCTTCCGTTCTGAAACCCTAACCCTAATATCAAACCTTAACCCTAATATGAAACCCATTAACATTAAGGTAAGTGGCAGTTCGTTTTTCTTGAATGACTTTTTTTCTGAAGGTCGTAAAGACTCAGAGCCGATGTCTGCCCCATGGTTTATGGGGAAGCCGAACACGCCAGTCTTGGTCCTGAGTCATTGGAAACTTCCGTTCTGAAACCCTAACCCTAATATCAAACCGTAACCCTAATATGAAACCCATTAACATTAGGGTAAGTGGTAGTTAGTTTTTCTTGAATAACTTTTTTTCTGAAGGTCGTAAAGACTTAGAGCCGATGTCTGCCACATGGTTTATGGGGAAGCCGAACACGCCAGTCTTGGTCCTGAGTCATTGCGACCTTCCGTTCTGAAACCCTAACCCTAATATCAAACCTTAACCCTAATATGAAACCCATTAACAGTAGGGTAAGTGGTAGTTAGTTTTTCTTGAATAACTTTTTTTCTGAAGGTCGTAAAGACTCAGAGCCGATGTCTGCCACATGGTTTATGGGGAAGCCGAACACGCCAGTCTTGGTCCTGAGTCATTGCGACCTTCCGTTCTGAAACCCTAACCCTAATATCAAACCTTAACCCTAATATGAAACCCATTAACATTAGGGTAAGTGGTAGTTAGTTTTTCTTGAATAACTTTTTTTCTGAAGGTCGTAAAGACTCAGAGCCGATGTCTGCCCCATGGTTTATGGGGAAGCCGAACACGCCAGTCTTGGTCCTGAGTCATTGTGACCTTCCGTTCTGAAACCCTAACCCTAATATCAAACCTTAACCCTAATATGAAACCCATTAACATTAGGGTAAGTGGTAGTTCGTTTTTCTTGAATAACTTTTTTTCTGAAGGTCGTAAAGACTCAGAGCCGATGTCTGCCCCATGGTTTATGGGGAAGCCGAACACGCCAGTCTTGGTCCTGAGTCATTGCGACCTTCCGTTCTGAAACCCTAACCCTAATATCAAACCTTAACCCTAATATGAAACCCATTAACATTAGGGTAAGTGGTAGTTACTTTTTCTTGAATAACTTTTCTTCTGAAGGTCGTAAAGACTCAGAGCCGATGTCTGCCCCATGGTTTATGGGGAAGCCGAACATGCTAGTCTTGGTCCTGAGTCATTGCGACCTTCCGTTCTGAAACCCTAACCCTAATATCAAACCTTAACCCTAATATGAAACCCATTAACATTAGGGTAAGTGGTAGTTCGTTTTTCTTGAATAACTTTTTTTCTGAAGGTCGTAAAGACTCAGAGCCGATGTCTACCCCATGGTTTATGGGGAAGCCGAACACGCCAGTCTTGGTCCTGAGTCATTGTGACCTTCCGTTCTGAAACCCTAACCCTAATATCAAACCTTAACCCTAATATGAAACCCATTAACATTAGGGTAAGTGGTAGTTCGTTTTTCTTGAATAACTTTTTTTCTGAAGGTCGTAAAGACTCAGAGCCGATGTCTGCCCCATGGTTTATGGGGAAGCCGAACACGCCAGTCTTGGTCCTGAGTCATTGCGACCTTCCGTTCTGAAACCCTAACCCTAATATCAAACCTTAACCCTAATATGAAACCCATTAACAGTAGGGTAAGTGGTAGTTAGTTTTTCTTGAATAACTTTTTTTCTGAAGGTCGTAAAGACTCAGAGCCGATGTCTGCCACATGGTTTATGGGGAAGCCGAACACGCCAGTCTTGGTCCTGAGTCATTGCGACCTTCCGTTCTGAAACCCTAACCCTAATATCAAACCTTAACCCTTATAATAAACCCATTAACATTAGGGTAAGTGGTAGTTCGTTTTTCTTGAATTACTCTTTTTCTGAAGGTCGTAAAGACTCAGAGCCAATGTCTGCCCCATGGTTTATGGGGAAGCAGAACACGGCAGTCTTGGTCCTGAGTCATTGCGACCTTCCCTTCTGAAACCCTAACCCTAATATCAAACCTTAACCCTAATATGAAACCCAATAACATTAGGGTAAGTGGTAGTTAGTTTTTCTTGAATAACTTTTTTTCTGAAGGTCGTAAAGACTCAGAGCCGATGTCTGCCCCGTGGTTTATGGGGAAGCCGAACACGCCAGTCTTGGTCCTGAGTCATTGTGACCTTCCGTTCTGAAACCCTAACCCTAATATCAAACCTTAACCCTAATATGAAACCCATTAACATTAGGGTAAGTGGTAGTTCGTTTTTCTTGAATAACTTTTTTTCTGAAGGTCGTAAAGACTCAGAGCCGATGTCTGCCCCATGGTTTATGGGGAAGCCGAACACGCCAGTCTTGGTCCTGAGTCATTGCGACCTTCCGTTCTGAAACCCTAACCCTAATATCAAACCTTAACCCTAATATGAAACCCATTAACATTAGGGTAAGTGGTAGTTAGTTTTTCTTGAATAACTTTTCTTCTGAAGGTCGTAAAGACTCAGAGCCGATGTCTGCCCCATGGTTTATGGGGAAGCCGAACACGCCAGTCTTGGTCCTGAGTCATTGCGACCTTCCGTTCTGAAACCCTAACCCTATTATCAAACATTAACCCTAATATGAAACCAAGGGTGTCATCACCTTTTTGAGAATGGGGGGGACATATTATGAGGGGGGGTCTGGGGGTCCTCCCCCCGAAAAATGTGAAAGAAGTAGATGCAATTTCCCACATTCTGGTGCATTTTGCCAAGTCCTTATGTCCATCTCGCCTGTCGAATAGTCAATGTTGGAGACCAGCAGGTTTCCTGGTAGGCTAGGCCAGTTGTTCTCAAATGGGGGTAGTTGAAGGCACTCCAGGGGGTACGTGAGATTTATTTTGCGCGCACCCCCCCGCCGGTCGTAGGTCCGGGGTGTGTTACGATCACACGATCAGGCTACGTTTTAATCGTTTTAGATGAAATTAGCAAGTTACCAATCTAACATGACCTGGCACTAATACGCTAAATATCTGAACTGAAAGAAAGCCTTTTCAGCTAAAGCTGGACATTTTGACAATGACTGTGTTCAGTCTGTGTTGCTGAAGTCTATCGCTGTCGTTGATCCGACTCTCAACATAGGCTTGCTTCAGTGCGTGATGCTGCTTTGTGTGTTAAAAAAACAGTAAAACGCGGAGTGGATTTTTATTTATATGGGTATAGAGCGTAACAGTGACCGCCCCTTTTTAACAGCTCCGGTGCCGGAAGTAAATTTCCCATGCATTTATCTCGTCCACTTTTCGTATAATCCTTATAAAAAGAGTATTAAGCCTTTAACCAAGCCGATCGTTCGTTGTGGTAGTCGTGACCATATTATGTTTGATTCGGGCATAAAAAGAATTTGGAAAACGGAAGAAAAGCCAAAGGTACTTTATTTTGTTGACCGAGTGAGGAACTACTCATCCCGAATCAAACATAATATGGTCACGACTACCATAACGAACGATTGGCTTGGTTCAAGTCTTAATACTCTTTTTATAAGGATTATACGAAAAGTGGACGAGATAAATGCATGGGAAATTTACTTCCGGCACCGGAGCTGTTAAAAAGGGGCGGTCACTGTTACGCTCTATTCCCCCTACTGATAAAGTGGAACAGATTTGATTGTGAAGCAATGGATAGAACGCTGGACTAGTAGACCAGTCATGCACTAATATTTTTGATGGTAAATGTGGGGGGGTCCAAACGACTTTTTTACAAGGGTGGGGGGGACGTGTCCCCCCCCAATTATATTATGGTGACGCCCATGTGTGTATCTCTCTTTACAATGAAATCAAACTGCGAAATATATAGTCAATCTGAATTAATTAAAATGCCATAGCTCAGACCTCCACAACAATGTTTTGGTTTTTTTTACTGTAAAGCTTTACATTATAGCATCTAAGCCATGTTTGGCTTAGATGCTTAGATGCTATGTGAGGGTTTAGATTGAGGATATAGACGCAGTTATCTGACTACTGGATGTGGAGTTAAGGCTTCTTCATCACTACATCTCTCCCCCCCCCCCCCCCATCTCTCTCTCTCTCTCTCTCTCTCTCTCTCTCTCTCTCTCTCTCTCACTCTCGCTCTCGCTCTCTGTCTCTCACATCTTACTGTCCTCAATTGTCTCTCAGTGACAGCTTACAGCACTTTAAGGCTGATGTCACCATCATTCAAACGCATCACCATACTGGTGACAGTATGACACCGAACATCCTTTACATTTCCACTGCCACAGTGTCAGTGGTTGGCGCTACAAATGGCTTTCCCCTCACAGCATGTGTGGATTCATGGTTGCCATGGCAACAGAGCAGCCCGGAGGATGTCTGTGTCAGTGTGGTTGTCGTGTGGCATGCAGATTTGTGACTGCATGTGTGTGTGTGTGTGTGGGGGTAAGTGCTTCTGTGTTTGTGTGTGTGTGTGTGTGTGTGTGTGTGTGTGTGTGTGTGTGTGTGTGTGTGTGTGTGTGTGTGTGTGTGTGTGTGTGTGTGTGTGTGTGTGTGTGTGTGTGTGTGCGTGCTATTGGGAGCGCGTCATCACTGCAGTTAGGGCAGGGGGAGTATTAGGGGGGGGAGCTTCAGTCACTGCAGCATGAGATGGGATGCTCTACAGCCACATGCGCTGGAGCTCCCTCCTCCTGACACTTACCACACACACACATGCACACACAGCCCAACGTCAAAGAGCAATTAAGCCAAGCTCTCAGCATCTGTACCTAGTGTAACCATCACATTCACCACTCTCCACCTCCTTTTCTCTCATCTGTTTTTCTTCTGTTATTGTCTATCTACCTCCTCCCCCTCTGCTTCTCTCTCTGGGTATTTAACCTTTTTACCTCCCTTCCTATTCCTCCCTCTCATATCCCTCTCTCTCTCTCTCTCTCTCTCTCTCTCTCTCTCTCTCTCTCTCTCTCTCTCTCTCTCTCTCTCTCTCCATAGCTCGCTGTCATTCCGTCAAAGTGCAGCTCTGACACACACAGCACATAGGAAGGCACCATGTCCTCCAGCGTGCCCCCTCCAGGGACTGGCACCGCCGCCGGGTCCAAGAGCAAGCAACCCCAGTCCGCCTTCAGGAAGCGGGGCAGCCTGCAGTACACAACCAGCCCAGGTAAGTCCACAACAGACCCTTAGGATTACGAAAAGAGAGTGTGGTGGTATCAGACAACAACTTTAGTGCTGTAGTGTTGTAATTGCACAGCGCTGTCTCTGTCCGTCTCTTTTTTTCTCACCTTTTAGAATGGAATTATCAAACCTTTGTAATGGAATTAAACATTTATGAGGTGGGATTTGATGCAACCAACAAGGAAAACAATGGTATAAATACACAGCCGCAAACCACAGAGGAAAAGCCAATTTTTTGTTTGTTTTAGGATATGAGCGTAAACCTGTTGATCTGCCAGGTACAGCAGTGGTTTCTCCCAGTACATGTTTTTAAGAGCAAATTTTAACATGATCTAGCACACAATTCTAGCACATTCTTTTTTTATTCATTTGTTTTTTAATAATTTATTTGTCCACTTCTATTCATTTATATATCTTTCTTTGTTTATGAACATCATTTTATTTTTCATTCATAGCATGACAAGAATATGTTTGAAGTCCATATCTTTAATATACATGCATAAAATCATTGAACCATCATATATTTAATATTTTGGATCAAATGTGTTGATAATGAAATTGACAGCCAAATGCAGAATTTACTTCTTTGATTCTTTTTAACAGTCTCCTATCAAAATACTTCCTAAAAGCATGGGATCACTCTAAACAATATTTCTAGTCAAATCTGTGAAAGCACAAATTTCTTTAGCAAATATAATTGTTACATAATATTAATGCGTATTCGACAAATGTTCCATGGTGGCGGATGGAGACATCACCTTTTTTCTGAAAATGGAATTGCAAAAAATGTGATGGAGGCACGAAAGCTTTTCTCTCTCTGTCTGTCTCTCTCTCTCTCTCTCTCTCTCTCTCTCACGCTCTCTCTCTCTCTCCTAGATTACCCGTATTTAACTGCTCACAGTTGACAGCCATGATTGCGAAACAACTGCATCAGGAGTGTCGTATTTTTCGATTGCCACTAACTGGTGGCACAGGCACTGCTCAGCCTTTAACCTCAACAGTTAGGAAGAGAAATGTATGTTGTGCGTCTGAGCGTGGGCGTGTGTGTTTGTAGATGGCTAGGGAAACAGAAATGTTCAAATGCTCTTTGTTGAAGCACTACAGGAAACATCTGGTGACTCATGGGTGGTTTATTTGCTTACAAGGGCAGTGATGGAGCGCTAGGCGAGGGGAATATGCACCTAAAGTGTGTGGGTTCAGAGAGACTTAAAGGAGAACTCCGGTGTAAAATGGTTCTGGGATGTTTAGTATGAGAACAAGTTCCAACGTTACCATGGAGAGCAAAAAAAAGCTGATACGACCCGAAGCTAAGTTTGCTGTTTTTAGCCGATTCTACCAAACTGCTATACGTTTGAGTGCTACGGGCATCTGACCTGGTAAAAAATAAATAAATAATAAACTATCTGTACACTTACGAAGTTGTCAATGCCTCGTTTTATATAAGACCCTCATTATACTACCAAAGAAGTGTCCGGCTATTTCTAGCCTTGTAAGTGCTTTAAAAAAGCGATTTATTTTTTACCAGGTCAGATGCCCGTAGCACTCAAACATATAGCTGTTTAGTAGAATCGGCTAAAAACAGCGAACTTAGCTTTGCGTCGTATCGGCTTTTTTTTGCTCTCCATGGTAACGTTGGAACTTGTTCTCATACTAAAAATCGTTATCATACCAAACATATCCCACAACCATTTTACACCGGAGTTCTCCTTTACTGTGGTTGTCTACTGATTCATATGTGATAGTTAAATTGGATTAATTGTGAATGTAACTACCGAGGGTGTACATTCAAATCCTCCAAAGCCACATGCTGTCTTCAGATCAGAATAGAGATCAGGTAACGATATAAAACCAAACCAGATGTGATGGAAAGTTTCAGTTAAATCAATCTTGCCACTATGATGCAGTGGAAATGAATTTCACTCAAAAAGGGGAAATTACTATATGGATGAGTCACGGCTTGCGATGGACATCCTAACCATCCATCATTACCCATTAATGTGGGGTTTCTATATTTTACACTGTTTAGTTTGGGTAGAACACATTTTCAGGGATTCAAGGGGCAGGTTAGTGTAGTGTTTAGGGTGTTCTTGGTTTACCAAGATGTCCCTGCAGCTACCTGTAGGCATTCTTGAGCAAAATGACTGAAGCCCTACCTGCTCATTAATTACATAAAAAAATGACAATCTATTATCTAAAAGATTCACTGTTATTAGTTTTGGATACAAATTACTAAATAGTAAATAGTTATTAAGAAATGGTATAGTGAGCAAAACTCATATTGTGGGTTTTGAAAGGTGGACCTGGTAATGGGTCACTCCCTCCTTATCATTATGACACACGGCAGGTGTGTGACATGAGCAGGTGCAGGAGTCAGAGGAGAATCCTACCTGTCCGAAACGCTCTCTCTCAACACATGCAAGCATTACCGAGGAATTGCTTAAAATCTGTGCAATGATTGACTTCCAATTGGGTCTCACACCCATCGGTTAGCTAACTAGCATAAATGGCTGATAACACACATTGTGGGCGACCCCCACAGATGCATGTATATGTTGTATGATATCGCTGCCACACACCCACCCACCAGTGTCAAGTGGCGTGTGTGTGTGTGCGTGTGTGTGCGTGCAGGGCTGTTAGATGTCCTGTGGACTTCAGCCCCGATGGGTGGGGTTAACTCTCCCTGCTATTATTGGAAGTTGGGAAAGAGGAGATACTACATACCATACTAGATACATAGGGATACCCTGTCACAAGAATACAATACTCCCATATTGTGGGACATCGGACAGTTGATCAGTAGACTGACTGGCAGACTACTGACTGACTACTTTTTTCCCGCAGCCTGTTGCTATCAGTGGTCTACAACAGAGGAGTAGAAAGGTATTTTCCTGGTTACTATAGAGATATATCACCCTCTTTCTGCACTGTCTTCTCCTCTTTTCTGTCTCTTGTCTCTCTCTTGCAACAGTTTGCTTGTTAGGATTTATTGAAATCTGGGGCGCAATACAGCATTTGGCCAAGGGAGGGAGCCTGGTCTAAGTGAATGAAGTGAGTTTGATGGATGAAGGTCTTCCAGACATAGAGGAACAGCAGCTGTGATTGGCCCCGGTGATTGGCCAGGATCATTTGATTACATCTCTTGGAGGTCACTGTTACCTTTTTCATTGTCATTTTGAGCAAACTCAGCTGTAGTTGAAACCGAGAGATACAATGTTTGTTTTGTTAAGTCGTCAGTTTGCTTTGAAACCCTCAAGTGCTTCAGCGTTTTGTGAGTTAAACACTTTTATTTCTTATTACGCTGGTTAATTAATAGGTTAGACTTTTTATTCATACATGCCTATGAAACGTTATTTACCTTGGTAATAAACATTGATGTTTTTAAGATAAAACAAAATAAAACAGCAACACTGGTCCATGTACAAAAATGTCCTTAAAAATTGTAATTGTTAAAATTAAGTTAAATTAAAAATTAAGTTAAATTGTAAAACAATGCCATAATCAATTCAAACTTGTATTCTTCATAAATGTTCAAAATGTTCTAATTGATTCATTTATCTAAATGGAAAAGTGAATCACCTTCAAATGGTATGCAATGTTTGTACAAGAACAAAGACATACTGGAATTGGGGGGGGGGGGGGGAGATATCCTTTAATACCATAAAATGGACATTAATCTGAGGCTCTGTTGATTTGATCATTGATTACAGCCCATGCTCTGTCCAAGGCAAATTCGTTTATCACTCTCTCCGTTCCATGGACCCACATGACTGAGTCTGCTCACTCCTGCTCTGACATCTAGCGCCATCCAAATCAGAAGAATTGTTTATAATATTTGATGTGACTCCCTACTGAACCAGGGTCTCATATATATATATATATATATATATATATATATATATATATATATATATATATATATATATATAATAAGCTCAATTCAAGGGATTCAAGGGAACAAAGATTAGAAATGTCAACATTTTTCTGAGAAAAAAAAGTGCAATTGTGAAACTAATTCCCTAGCAGAAAATATTTCAGTTCAAATATTTCCCTGCTGTTAAAATGTGTTGCTGCTGCATGTGAATGTTACAATCCAAGAGAAGGTAAGTGGGAACATTCTGCAGTGATGTTGTTGAGAGGGATACTAGCACTTTTATTTAACTAGTGTGATAGCAGAACAAGAGAGAGTTTGCTTGACAATATCCCCCCTCAGCAGCATACTGCTTCTCAGTCATGATATCCTCATGCACTGCCGCTGATACAGCACCATTGTCGTAGCATTGACACAGCTAGACACATACACACACACACGCATGCATACCTACATGCATACATACATACATAGAGTACATACTGTACATACTGTATATACATACATACATACATACATACATACATACATACATACATACATACATACATACATACACAATGACATTAACACACAGGCACAGACATATAAACACACATGCGTATAGATAAAATTTGTCTGCATAGCAGAAGATCCACATTTATAATGCAATGCACATCCTCCCCCCCTCTTTTTCTCCCCCCCCCCCCCCCCCCCCCCCCACCCCATCTGTCTGCCCCACTTGGTACATTCCGGATAGATGTCAGACCCATTTAAATGAACAGAATCAGCTGCAGCGGCGCGCTAGTGCAGCGACAGCTGGCCTGAACCAGGAAGCATCCGGAGGGGTGGGCATCAAAACACTGGGCTGTGAGGGGGAGTGCATGGACCTCCTGGACAATCTCTGTGTATGTATGACAGGGACAGATTATGTTAGCGGTTAACGTTATGCTTCTGTGTGTGTGTGTGTGTGTGTGTGTGTGTGTGTGTGTGTGTGTGTGTGTGTGTGTGTGTGTGTGTGTGTGTGTCTGTCTGTGTCTGTGTCTATGTCTGTGTGTGTGTGTCTGTTTTTGGGGGATGTGCAGAGGTCTTGCGTGTTGCTGTTGCCACTTGAGCATGTATGTTGTGTGTTTGGATGTTTTCCTCTTCTGTTTGTCTCCTTGCGGCTCTTCCCCTGCATCTCTCGCTCCTCATCATGACCACTCTTCTTGAGAGGGCAGCAAACGTCACCCTGGACCATTTACTCTCTCTCTCCCTCTCTCTCTCTACCACCCACCACCCCATGGTAAACAAAAAACGCGTCTCTCCTTTTCAACTCAGCCTCCTCTCCAGCTCTGTCTGACTAACCCCAGCCCCTGCCTCCCACCACCTCCACCTCCTGTCCCTTTCATGGGTCTAAAAAGCAATTCCACCCCAACAATAGTATTTATTGTTTAAATTAGGTTATTTATTGACAGTTTTTTACGATATGTGTCATTGTAGAGCTGTGTTGTGCTGAGAGAGCGAGAGGGTGGGATTAATAAGTAATCAAGATCATGGTCTTCGCCTTAGTACTACGACTACTACTTCATGAATTCTACTTTCTTACTACTATTTGATATCTGTTATTAATTTGTCAGTGAAATAACGTTCTACTCAGATTCCAAAAACAACAAAGCTCAATTAGACAGTAAGTGTTTCAGATGATGATGATGATGTTGATGGTGATGATGATGCATGTGTTTTATGGCTGTGTGATTGAGAAAAAAGAGTCCCAGCTGTCTTTGCTGCCTACTCTGTCAGAGGCAGCCAGATGGAGCAGGCATATGTTTAGTTTCTCTGCAATAGGCAGATGTGGCTGCGCCACTGCAAAATAACGTCTTGTTATTTTAACATTCTGCAGCCATAATATTGACCTCCATTAGCCAGAAACAGATGCACATATATTAACAAAGCCTGGTTGTCTCTATGATCGATGGAGCAGGGAGAAGTGACAGTAGCATGCATTTGAAGTGCATCAGGTGTTTGATGTACCACATGGCAATCCTGTTCATGAGACTCGTGATGATTTGTGTGTGTTTGTGTCTCAGAACTGAAAGCCTAACAGGGTGAAGTTGAGTTTACAAGTATGTTGACTACCTGGTTCCCCTCTCTCACCCCACATTGATCGTTATTATTTTCCACTTGTTCTCCACACCCCCTGCCAACCTCTGACTCCACTGTATCATGTTGGAGTCAGACTATACTGCAAACTGCAAACTCGACCACACTGTATTGTGCTGAAATATACATGCAGTCTAACACGCCTGCTATAACATGATACTCTGTGACCTGCTTCTAGGGTCTTGGGGATTGCTGTTTTTATTGGCCAGCCATCTGTGGAAGATAACGCAGTGTGTCCATGTTGTTGAAATGTATATATTGTATATATCGAGGACCTGAAGAAATGTCATTGCCATGATCTTTTAATCTGGAGCAGCAGGGCATCCGAAGCCCTTGAAGCTATGACCATCACAGCTTACAGACATTAGACTTTACTCCTACATCATCACACCACATGGCTGTTCTTCCCTTTTGATCAGCTATATGACCACTCCGACTGGCTGTATCTTTATCTGTACGCCAAAATGAAATATGATTCACTTCTAGATCCTCTTGTTGTTGTGGTGTCTTGTCATCCACCATGGGGGATGTGTGTGGTTATGTAACGATGCAGCGCATCCAAATATAGACACCATTAGGGGATTAGCTTGGTCCTCTCTCCTCTCATGCCTATTCTAATAAAGACACTGAGATATGTCACCCCATCACCCGACCACTGCTCACATCTTAGTAGACTAAATCAGACAGACCAGCTGGCGGGACACAAGCTTTTCTCCACCTCCTTCCATTGCTTGCATTGTTGAGTGTACATGTGTGATATTGCTGAACTTTAGGAACCTTTGGTTTGGGTCACTCTACTGTACAACAACTCATTTCATCATAACATTCAGAAATTCAGAGAAGCAGAATTTGATCATTGATTACAGCCCAGAGAGAAATTCAGTGAAGCAGGTCAGTTATTTTCACTGTTGTTCACAATCAAGTCAGCATTTATGAGTTCATTTGAAATATAGAGAGGATTTGTATACAGTACAATTGTGCATGTCTTCCCTGCACTGTATGACATAACATGATCAGTGGCACTGTCTACAGCAGTACAGTCGAAACATTGTGTGTGTGTGTGATTGTGTGTGTGTGTGTGTGTGTGTGTGTGTGTGTGTGTGTGTGTGTGTGTGTGTGTGTGTGTGTGTGTGTGTGTGTGTGTTGAGTAGGAGGTGTTGATTGGGTGGTGTTGGACAGAAGGTGGTAAGCATGTGGTGTGTAGCATAGAAAGCGTTTTTGCCATCACCTCTTTCTATTTTTCCCCCTGGCAGTGCCTGTGTGCATGAATGTGTATATGTTGGATTTTGCCTAGCATATCAGTACTGGGAAGCAGACCCACAGGCCTTCTAGCACACTGAGGATGAAATATTTAGAGCGGTGATGAATATTTTAGATGTGCAGTTTCACAGCAAAAGAATATCAGTACCTACGGATGTCTAAATATACTCCTGGGAGAAGCTGTGCATTGAACGCCCCCACTGGGATCTGTTTCTGGGCTTGGTGTTTGTTTCTGGGTCCCTATAGCCTTCACAACCACCACCACCACATACTAGATGGCCACTGGCGCCACCTTAAAAAAAAAAAAAAAAAAATTGAACCAGAGCACCTACAATCATGTATGAAGACACTTTTTCATGTAAGTTGACCACAAGGATTCCAGTTCTGACATCAGTTTGACGTTATGACATCATTTTGACCCATAAATCCAAGGTGGCCGCCAGTGAAAACATAACTTTTAAATGGGAAGGTTAGATGTGGTGTTTGGGATTTGCCATTTTTACAGCATCAGTATCATTGACAATGATAACTTTCTCAGTGACACCTTGACAGGATACTACACACTGCTGTAACTGGATGTTTATGCAGCATCTAGAATGGCCGGCAGTTACGCCATATAGGACCATCAAGTGCGGTTAGCCTCCTATCCGCCCTAAGCCCACTATGTATGTAAGCTGAGCATTATTTTAGCCCTTGCTCATGCAGGCATTAATGATTGCCCTGATGCAGCTGAGCAGAATATCCATTTCTATAGCGGGTTTCATGCTGGCTTGAATATGGAGCAGAGGCAGAGCAAGGCTTATTTTTATATGTCTTACAATCAATCGCCTAACAAGTCAGTTGGGAATTATGTCATGGACAAGCTGTCTACCATCATCGCCACTAAGCACATTCCTTCCCACAATGTCACCTTCATTGTGCCCTTTCTTGGTCCCTTCCATACAGTGTGTGATGATGAGCGCTGTATACAAGCGCTACAAGGGGAATGAGCTCGGAGATGTATTTGTGGTGGGAGAAGTTATGGCCGACGGCTCCGTCAATCGTGCACTGAAAGGCAAGCATTACAGGAAGACGCAGAAGAGCATGGTCATCCAGAAGCTCGCTCTCTCCAATCAAGAGATCTGCAAGAACCCTACATCGCTCTCGTAGACATGGGCATGATCTGGAGGATGGCAACTCCATCGGCAGACGCAAGATGGCACCCCATACATGTGGTCGGACTACGTCCACAAGGTGTCATCCATCATCCTTGCCTGCCATGGTGATGCTGACCATATCATCTGTGTGAACGACCCATACTACGCAGCATACTCGACTAAAGATGATGAGCGAGACCTGCGGGTACAGTGTTAGGCACATGTCCTCAACAACTACATGAAATTAGGCAACCCCTTCCCCTCTGCCAGAGCGTTCAAAATGCTGCTGTGTAGCGTCAGCAACAAAGGATGGCTGCAAAAACTAATATGCAGCTACCTGACCGATGTTGCACAGAATGTAGATGCAGAGTGTCTACTATGTTGGCTTCCACTGCGCCAACCTGTCAACCCAGGAACTGATGCAGAACTACAGCTTTGACCAGTCTGAGGCTGACACCATCCTCTTCTCTGCTTAAGCAGTTCTGCGCGAGTCAGACTGCAGTGGCCCTGTTGTCATTCTCTGTTGTCATCAGCTGATACCGATGCCTATGGCAGCAGTCATCTCACAGCAGCTGCCCAGTATGCTCTGTATCAAGAGAAAGCAGGAGACAGTCTTCTGCCATGGCCTGGTGACTGAGGAGATGGCAGACTTGCAGCCACATGTATTACAGGCTGTGATGCCAACTCAGGCTTCTACGGCAAGGGTAAGTCATCGGTGTATGACAAGGTGGCGAAGAGCCATGTAGCATGACGGCAGCTCTCACGGTGCGGAGTTAGCCTTGAACTTGAGGAGGAGGTGGTAGTGGAAATCTTTGAGTCATGTGATCTATGGCGACACGAAGAGTAGCACCATGGCTGAGGCCCGTGCCACAAAGCCATGGTGAGACATGGACAAGAATGAAGACCTTTGCTTGCTCTCAGGGATGGCAATACCAGCAGGCCGGCCGAGGTAGTTGCACGGAGGGCTCTAGCTAGGGCGTGGGGTCTGACTAGTGCTTGGAGGTAGGTCAGTTCCGTTGACAGCCTTGTAGGTCAGTACCATTGTCTTGAATCTGATGCGAGCTGCTACAGGGAGCCAGTGGAGGTCGTGGAAGAGAGGGGTCATGTGGGAGAACTTTGGCAGGTTAAATATGTGGCGTGCTGCTATGTTCTGGATGCACTTCAAAAGGCTTGATCATGGAGGCAGGGAGTCCAGCCAGAAGTGAGTTGCAGTAGTCGAGGGGGGAGATGACAAGTGCTTGGACCAAGAGCTGCGCTGCTTCCCTTGTGAGGAAGGGTCGAATCCAGCGGATGTTGTAGAGAGCAAATCTGCAGGATCGGGTCACCACGGTGATGTTGGCTGTGCAGCGCAGTTGGTCATCCAGTATGACGCCGAGGTTCCTTGCAGTTGGTGAAGGACCCACCACAGCATCCTCAACAGTTACCAGTAGGTCCATGTGAGGGCAGTCCTTCCCCGGCAAGAAGAGGAGCTCAGTCTTGTTGAGGTTGAGCTTCAGGTGGTGCGCAGACGTCCAGGTGCTGATGTCTGCCAGACAATCTGAGATGTGAGTTGCAATCAGGCTGTCAGAGGAGGGGAAAGAGAGGAATAGTTGAGTGTCGTCTGCGTAGCAGTGATAGGAAAAACCATACCGTGATTACAGAGCCTAAAGATCTAGTGTATAGGGAGAACAGAAGTGGTCCTTATACTGAGCCTTGAGGGACGCCAGTGTCAACAGAGCAGGGTTTGGACAAGGAGCCGTTCCACGTGACCTGGTAGGTGCGGTTCATCAGGTAGAATCTGATGCCCTGTCCACCACATGCGACCTGCTCGCCTGACGCATCTACCTGCACCAGGGCCAGCTGAAGACAGCGAGGAAGATGAGAGTGAGGAGGACGATGAGGAGGGAGTTGATAATGTACAGAGGAGATGGGGGGATTCATTGGAATTTGATGATTCAGAATCTATGGAGGCAAAATGCTCTGATTCGGACTGATCATATGGCATAATTTAAGGGTTTCATTATTTAACTAGTCAAGTTAACGGCAATTATTTTACTGCAGGAAATCATTATGGACATATATTTTTTAAAGTACAGCAGTATCAAAGTAAAATGGGTTTTGACATTAACATCTTTTCAGTGAACATAATTATGAAATGACCCCCAAAACATAAATTGTCATTACTAAACCATACTTGTTTGGTATGCAGGCACATTTTTTATAAAAGGTCCATAGAAATCAAATCAAGCTTCACATCTTAGCCAGAGAATGGTCACGGAATTTAGGTCCTCGACCCTAGTATATTTCTTTATTTCTGTTCCCATGGAAACCCTGCACACTAGCATATGTAGCGTATGGCTGATAAGACAACCTCATCAAATCACCACAGGAATACAATGGTCTCAATGCAATTTCATCACATTTCAGTAGGATTTCATGTAGGAGAGTAGTCTTACCATTATTTTACTTGTTCTTATGGCAATGTTTCTCTCCCCTTCCCCTCCCCCTCTCTCCCCTTCCTAGTTGAGCTTCGTGGTGGACACCACCTCCTCACTTCCCAGCATTCGTTGCCTGGAATCCCAGTGGCCTTAAAGCAGTGCATTGACCTTCGCACATCAATGGATGGAAAATACAAAGAGATTGCGGAGGTTAGCCCTTCACAAAATACAAATTTGAACACACTTGTTATGTATTATCATATGGCACTGTTTTATGTTTAATGCTGTGTGTTTACCAGATTATATTTATTTTTTGTATACATGTATTTTCAGGAGCTGTTCTCCCGCAGCCTAGCTGAGAGTGAGATGCGTAGTGCGCCCTACGAGTTCCCGGAGGACAGCCCCATCGAACAACTGGAGGAGCGACGCCATCGCCTGGAGAGACAGATTAGCCAGGATGTCAAGTAAGCCCAGCAAGGGAGCTCCAAGTCAAATATTAACCCTGTGGGACTTTGTGTGAAATCTCTGTTACTTCCCAATGTCCTGTGAATGTGAAATGTGTGTTTGTGTGTGTGTGTGTGTGTGTGTGTGTGACTGAGTGTGACTGATAACAATGTCAAACTGGATCTCTTGTTCCCCAGGTTCGAGCCAGACATTTTGCTGCGTGCCAAACAGGAATTCATGAAAACCGACAGCGCTACCGATCTAGAGTGAGTTAAGCAAGGCCAGGGCGCCACCATTAGACACATCCGCTCAACTCATCTACTGACTGAACACATTGACTTATCTTAGCAAATCATGGAGCTTGTGAATATGTTTTCCATCAGATATTTGAAGGAGGAGGACCAAGCGTGTTACTTTCTGGAGAGAGAACTGATTCCTGAGAGGGAGTACCAGAGAGTCTCCATTTCTGGGGAGGAGAAATGTGGGGTAAGTTATGGCTGCAGTAGCTCATTAGGGCTGCATTAAAGTGCTACTCTTGTCTGTCCTTCTGATAAAATGTAATGTTCATCATATTTCTATTCTATTCCTAAATTCTTTATCTCTATCACTCTGATTCTTCTCTTCCATCATCATCATCATCATCATCATCATCATCATCATCCTCCTCCTCCTCCTTCTTGTTCTTCTTCTTCTTGTTCTTATTCTTCTTTTTCTTCTTCCTCTGTCTGTGTAGGTGCCTTTCACAGATCTGCTGGATGCAGCCAAGTGTGTGGTGAAGGCTCTGTTCATCAGGGAGAAGTACATGGGTGTGTCTCTGCAGAGCTTCTGCAGGACCACCACCCGCTACCTGCAGGAGCTTAGCGACTGGCCCCTAGGGGCCTACAAGGAGGACGTCCCAGAGACCACCGCTGGTAGCTAAACCACACACACACACATACACAAGCGCACACAGGCATATATTAATAAACTCACATAACAAGATACACAAGATACATAAACACACAAACACACACACACACATGCATGAACACACGCACAAGTACACATACCACTTTCTTAACAAGATACACAAACACACACAGACATTATTTACATGCAAACAAACAAATAAGACACATATAGGCACACAAATCACAAACCTGAAAGGCTTTAATCATACCCAATAATCCAGGCAGTGGTCGCAGATTTAGCAATCTATGTGTTGCCCACTCAACGGCAGTGATCCTCTGAGAAAAACGTCTATGTTGGCCTGATCCATGATTCTGTCCTCTCTTGTAAGACACCACTCACATGCACCCTGCGCCCGGTTCCAAAACCCACCCCTACGAGAACCAAGACCCGGCCAGCATGCCCTCAGACGCCGGCTACGGCTGCCAGATGGTCAATGGGGTGGTACACGTGTTCACATCACGGAGCACAATGGACAAGTGAGAGGAAGAACAACTCAACACACTTCTACCACTTTTCTCACTAGTGTGGTGGCAAGGCAAACACACAACCACACTATCTAACACTATTGTTAACTTTGTGTCTTTTTCTTCTTTTTTCTTCTACTGTTTTTGACATTTTTACATCGAACCAATGCCAAAATGTGCACTTGATATTAAGGGCTCTTCAAATTTGAAGTGCACTTCAAATTGAAGTTCTGCTTTTGGATTTTTGGTGTTTCTCAGGAGCACAGAGGTGGACCTGCCTTATCCAGACCTGCGAGAATACATTGCTGATATGAACGTTATGATGGCCCTCATCATCAATGGACCAGTGTAAGTTTCTAAGTTCATAATGGATACTTGCTTAGTTTTTTTTAATCTGTATATGTATTATATATAATTACTTGTCCTGTAAGATGATAAACTTGAAATTTGTTCAGGACAGCCTGACCTGATTTTCTTGCTCCTGTTCCTTATCGAGGCAGAAAATCCTTTTGCTATCGCCGTCTGCAATACCTGAGCTCCAAGTTCCAGATGCACATCCTGCTGAACGAGATGAAGGAGCTGGCAGAACAGAAGAAAGTACCGCATCGAGACTTCTACAACATCCGCAAGGTGGGCCCCCAAAACCCTGGCCTCTGACTGTGATCCCTATCTTCTGTGTATTCAGTGTAAAGATTTTAAAAGTGTAAAATCTTAAAAGGAACCCCGGCTATGTAGACTTGTAGGCCCTAATACGCCACTATTGTTCTCTTGTAGTAAAATATGTTGTTAGAAGCACATAAAATATTGCCATTTCTTTAAAAAAGATATATGTAGTACATATTTTGACCTACGTAAGCCGCCATGTAATCCGCGCGCAATGCACTATGGGATCGATGACGTAGAATGGTTGCGCTTGGTAGAATAGCTATTGACGTTAGTGCTTGTTTACCCGCGTAGAGTTAGAGTAAAAGTTTTTAAGAGTTAAGTAAAATGCCACATTGTGCTGCTTTTGGGTGCGACTTCCAGTCAAAAGGCAACAAGGGGAGTGATGTGAGTTTACACCGCTTTCCTACTGACAAGAAGATGAGAAAGTGGGAGATGCCTGTGGACGGACACAATTTCCACAAGATCCGCGGCTGTGTTCACAACATTTTTCTCCCGACGCATTTGAGGCTTTTAGTCGACCACAACTGCTGAAAGAGCTCGTCGGAGCGGCTGGGTATAAACGAAGACTACAATCAAATGCTTTCCCGACAATTTTCTCACATAAGGAGCCTAAACGTATATGTAACCCACAGCGTGGCACGGATGCACACCTCCCCTGTACTCTGCGTTGTGTTTTTATTTATTATGGTTATTGTGGTGTATAGGGAAGGATGTCACCAGACACTGGGCTCGTAGATTATGGCTGAGACCTTGGCCGCGCTTTTATTTCTTCAAACCATGGAAAACAAACATCACAAACATTTTAGAAAAAATAAACTCTTAATTAATAAGGCATAAATACTAAAATATAAAACACAAAATATCAATTGCAGACAATGCTGTCCTGCACTATTAATCACAGCGGTGACAACAGTAAAAGACCCAAAGCCCCACAGGCGGCACAAAACACCCATAATGAACATCAAAACACATAGTGCTATGTCACTCGACATATAAATACACAGCATCATTAAACAAAGTAGGTGGATGGGTGGTTTATGCACTGATATTCAACAATAAAATCGGGCCGTCATTAACAGTGCTCACCTTCAAACCATGGAAAACAAACATAACAAACATGGCGGCCCGCACGGAATTCAATTCAGAACTACGGTGTCCAGCAGGGTACAAAATAAAGCAAGAACCTGGACAGCGCAACAGCGCCGCCTAGTGACGCCTTCAGGCCACTGTCCTACATTCACCCCTTCTTTAATTGATGGCGTCCCAGCCATCAGAACAAACTAAATCAACAAAGACCACCCAATGCACCTGAATATAGTACAACCAAATACACTCAAAACAGAATCACTACGGGTTTGGTGACCTAAAGATGTTGTGTCAGAAGGTTACGGTGGACCACTCGTTGTGTTTCACCATCCTCTCGTCGCAGCACGTACACAGGAATGCCAGGTTGTTTTTTCACCACAATGTATGGTCGTGACTCCCATCTGTCTCCAAGCTTCTGTCGTCCCTCCACATGACATACTTTGACCAGGACCCTGTCCCCTGGGCTGAAGACTTGGCTCTTTGCCTTTCGGTCATAGTATTTCTTCTGCTGGCTCTTAGCATGCCTAGACATCTGGTTGGCCTGGGCGTACGCCTGTGACAGACAGTCATGCAGAGTTTGGACATACTCACTGTACTCACATGGCTCCGCCCCGCTGGGGAGGCCAAAAACCAGGTCAACAGGCAGCCGAGGATGTCTGCCAAACATGAGATAATATGGCGTATACCCTGTCGAGTCATGTTGTGTGCAGTTATAGGCGTGAGTCATAGCGTCCACATACTCATGCCAGCGGGGCTTCAGGTGAGGCTCTAAAGTCCCCAGCATGTTTAGGAGTGTTCTGTTGAACCTTTCAGTGGTCCCATTGCCCTGGGGGTGATAGGGGGTGGTGTGGGTCTTAGTGATGCCAGTACACTTACAGAGCTCTCTCACAACAGCACTCTCAAAGTTGCGCCCTTGATCTGCATGCAGCTTTGCAGGGAAGCCAAAACGACAGAAGAAGTTTCTCCACAGCACTCTTGCCACTGTGCAGGCCTTTTGGTCTTTCGTGGGGTAGGCCTGTGCGAAGCGGGATTAGTGGTCTGTAACAATGAGCACGTTTTCAATACCACCCTTGGACTTCTCCAGAGTCAAAAAGTCAATACATACAAGCTCCATGGGAGCACTGCTGTGGATGCTGACCAGGGGAGCCCTGAGGCCTGCTGTAGGGGTCTTCCGGAGGCAGCACCTCTCACACTGCTCACCCCAAGCCTTGATTTCCTGGAACATTCCTGGCCAGTAAAATCTCTCTCTTATCATTTGTAGTGTCCTCTCAAATCCAAAGTGTCCAGAGTCATCATGCAGAGCAGTTTTGACTGATGTGCGAAGCCTCTCTGGCAGTACTAGCTGCTCCACTGCACCTCTCTGACGGTCTCGAATACAGCGGTACATGATGCCATCCCTTATCCCTAACCTCCTCCACTCCTTTAAGAGAAGGCAGACCTGCCTACCACCTCTGACTCTCTCACTGTGGCTCGGTTTCTGGTTACGGCTTTTGAAGTGCAAAACTGGGCCTATGACAGGATCCCCTCTCTGCTCTGCACGAATCTCCTGTGTTGTCATTGAGGGGAGCGACTCTGTCCCTACGCCACCATAAAGCTCACTAGACTCCAGAGACCGACTGGGGTCAGGCACCTCGGATGCTGCAGTACTCTCCACTGGGGGGCTCTCAGGCTCTGGTGTGTCACCAGACCTCACCCGCTGGGGGCAGGTTCGCAGTACCTGTGTGACCTCCTGATTGGACAGACGGGAGAGGGCATCTGCATTTGAGTTGCACTGACCCCTCCTATACTGAATGTCGAACTCGAACGCCGACAGCCGAGACACCCACCGCTGGCCCGTAGCATCCAGCTTTGCCGAGGACATCACATACTTGAGAGGGTTGTTGTCAGTCTGTACAGAGAATCTGTGGCCATAGAGATGGTCGTAGAACTTATCCGTCACAGCCCATTTCAGAGCCAGGAATTCAAGTTTGTGGGCATGATATCTTGTCTCTGCTGGGCTCAAGCCCCTACTGGCATAAGCTATGACCCTCTCCGTCCCATTCTGCATTTGTGCCAGAACAGCACCGAGCCCTCCCCCCGAGGCGTCAGTCTGGAGAAGAAACGGCAGGCTGTAGTCTGGATAGCCGAGCACCGGCGCAGTCGTCAGCTTCACTTTAAGAGACCGAAATGCCTCCTCACACTCACTAGTCCACAGAAAGGGCGGGTCAGGGCTTGCGCTTGTTCTTCCCCCTCTTTTTTTCTTTCTGGGGTCACCACTAGTGAGACGGTATAGTGGGGCAGCTATGGTGGAGTGGCCCTGTACGTACCGCCTGTAGTACCCTGCAAATCCCAAGAACTGCAGCACTTCCTTCCGATTGGTGGGCCGTGCCCAGTCTTCGACCCTGCGTATCTTCTCTGGGTCTGTTCTAACCCCCTCAGCGGACACCAGGTGACCCAAATACTGCACCTCCTTTCTTACAAGCTGGCACTTGGAGGGCTTTAACTTCAGGCCATGCTGATGAAGCCGATCAAACACAAGCTGCAACCTCTCCAGGTGCTCCTCAAAGGTTTTGGAGAAGATAATGAGATCGTCCAGATAAATAAGGAGATGGGTGAAGCTGAGGTCACCAAAGCAGCAGGTCATTAGCCTCTGAAAGGTGGATGGAGCATTTTGCAGGCCAAACGGCATCCTATTAGCCTCAAACAGCCCCATGGGAGTGCTGAATGCTGTCTTGTGTCTGTCCTGCTCTGCCACTTCCACCTGCCAGTAGCCAGATGTGAGGTCGAGTGTGGAGAAGTATTTTGCCTGCCCCAGAGCCTCCAGAGCCTCCTCTATCCTCGGCAGAGGAAATGCATCCCTTGTGCTGCAAGAGTTGAGCCTCCTATAGTCAATGCACAGCCTTAGTGAGCCATCTTTTTTTGTTACAATGACCACTGGTGATGCATATGGGCTCTTACTAGGCCGGATGACACCCGCAGCCTCCATCTCCGTCAACAACTTTCTGACGTCCTGCCACTGAGAGGGGGGGATTTTGCGATATGGGAGCCGAAAGGGCTTTGAGTCAACCAGGGGGATATCATGCTGTACTGTCTTTGTGTGGCCATAATCCAAGGAATGCTGTGAAAACACCCCTGTATTTTTTTCCACCAGCTCCCTAAGGAGAGAGCGCTGGTGCACATTCTCCACCGCTGCTTCGCTGAGGTCCACAGCACAGCCTGTCACCACCTGCCCAAAGCTCAGGCAAGCCTTGTCATCCTCTAACTTGTCACCTTCTCTCTTCTCCCCATCAGGAAATTCCACCACATTTTCCACCAGGAAGGCCTTGGCCAGGTGTGTATGCGGCCTGATTGTTACAGCTCGCTGCGACAGGTTCATTACTCTGATTGGGGCACAGCCCCTCTTCACATCAGCGAGGACTTTGTCAACAAAGAGGTCTTGGGGGAGTTGCAGGGAGGGGTGGCCTTCAATGAGGGCTGTGTAAGTTTTTCTCTGTGGGCCAGCTTTAATCTTACACATCAAGTCCATTTCTTTTCCTGCAGGAATGTGAATCTTACGGCCAGTGTACACAGCAGGGCCCACCATGTCATCTGTCTCACTTTGTTCTGTGCCTCCAATCTCCTGTAGAGCTGTGTACCACTCTGGATGGCTTTCTTTAATCCTGTGGAGACACTGCTGGCCATAAGATGCTTGGAGGTGTTTTCTAGAGGCACGGATGACATTGGTCCCTACAAGCAGGGGGACTGAGGAACGATAATCAGAATCTGGGACAACAAAGACGGGAACGGCCTTAAACTCTTTTTCCAGTGCCTTCAGTGTTACACGCAGGACACCATAGTAAGGCACGCTCTGTCCCCCAGCACCCTCAATGGGTATTTGAGAGGACTGAAGCTTTTGCTCTCGGAGGGCGGGGTGGTTAAGCCAGTAGCTGTGGGTGATGCTGGTTACTTGAGACCCTGAGTCTATGAGAGCCCTGCATTTCATTCCATTGACATCCACGTCTCCCTCATTCCTCGGGCCCACCAGGGACGGGCTCTCTCCTCCATCAGTGTTCTCTCTTTCCTGCAGTAGGGGACCTCTTTGCTCGCCCATGGTTGCCCCGGCTACCATGGGCTTTAAATGTTTAAAGGATGAGATGGCTGCGCGCTGGTACCCTCTAGAGGGGTCACCGGCTGAGGCTGCTGGCTCCAGGCTTGGTGGGGACCTGGAAAAACTGCTCTGCAGACCCGGGCTATATGTCCTTGTTTCCCACACCGGTAGCATGTAACACTTGCACTCTGGGTGGGCCTTACAGGAGATGGCTGAGGTCCCGCTGGGGAGAGGGGATGTGGAGCAGTGAGCCTTGATTCAAGGTGAGACAGCTTGGCCATGTGTTCCTGTTGGTTGAGGGCCAACTTTTGTACCATCTCAGTCAGCACTGATAACTCTGAGGCATGCTTTGTTTTTTCTGCCCTCACGTTTGCATCACATGCAGATGTGACATGGACTTGGGCATATGCTTTCTTAGACTTCTGTGACTGGAACTTTTTAGTCTCTCTTGCCAAATTTCTTAGCTCAACTTGCAGTTCTCTGAAGCTTAGAAGCCTGGGCTTCATTGGTGCAATTCTTGTATACACCTCCTCATCATTAAGCCCTCTTAGAAACTGTCGGGTGAGTTTACTGTCACGATCAGGAAAGGGTTCACCCCCTCTTTGACTGTCTTCCACAGCCCGCAGTGTGGACTCCAGTGCAATAGCATAGGAGCAGGGAGACTCTCCTGGCCGCTGACCACGCTCATAGAAGTCAGCTAGTGGATCCAAGAGGCCTTGTGCATCACTGTACTCTGCCCTGAGTTCCTCAAATGCCTTCTCTGGGGTCTGTTCATGGGGGGGCAGATTAAGAACCAGTTTCCTGGCCTCACCACTCAAGTGTCGCACAACAGTGGAAAAGCTGAGGTGTGCAGGCAGCTCGATTGCTTCCAGGAGATACTGCATATCTCGTATCCAATCGTCTACCAGCATCTTGCTGTCTGCATTCCCTGTGAACACTTGGACATTCTTGACCTGATGAGTCTGCATGAATCCACTGTAGGTCCTCTGCGGGAGGCCTGAGTTGAGAGTGGTGATGGCAGGGGTCTTTAGGGGTGGGTCAGCTGGATATGAGTGCATGAGTGGGATAGAAGGTGGAAGAGGCATGGAATGTGTGGAGACACCAGGGTGTATGGCGTTTTGAGGGTTAGCTGTGGGTGTCTGATAGTACACTGAGAGGGGGGTCTGAAGAGGGGCTGTGTGGCTAAAGGTTGCACTCGCCACATTTGGAGGGTAGGGCATGATGGCTGCGGGGTCTTGAGAGTAGTGGACCGGGGTTGGTGCTGGCTGCATGTGGGGGCCGGGCCCAGCAGGAGGGGTGGTATTCAGTTGGTTGAATGTTGGTGGAGCTCGATATCCTAGCATGGGAGTAGATTGTGAGTAGCCACTGTAACTTTGGGAGTTGGGCTGGGTGGTCTGGAAGTAATGAGAGGCATTTGGATGAGTGATGGGGGGTCTCTGAATAGTGTGTGCATCTTGAGGGACACAGGCTGGAAGACCTTGGGGAGACAGGAGAGTAGGGGGCCCATGGAGATGAGCTTGGGGTGGGAGAGGGGAGCCCGCCATCGACTGCACAGCTAGATGGGGCGCCGGGGCACCCACTGGGGACATCATGCCTGGCAGACTGTAATCTGACCTGTTCATCTGTCGTCTTGGCTCTGTGGCTGTAGAGACATAAAAACGGGGCAGGAGGGCTTGTCTCGGGGTTCCAAAGCCTTCTTGGGTGGGCGTATTGGCTGGGGTGCCATAATGATTGGCAGAGCGTGAGAGCCTTAGGGGTAGTGAGGAAGGCTGCGGGCCTAGTCCAGGCCCTTGGGGCTGTTGGTAGGTCTGGGTGGGGTACTGCAGGTGGGGTTCGGCAAACCTGGTGATGTGTTCAACAAGCTTAGATCTCACAGCTGGTTGCTTGCTCACTGAGCCATCATCCGCCACTGTTTGCTCCCTCATAGGGTGGGAAGGTGTCATTTGTGGGTCATGACTGTGGCTTGTCGCAGGACCATAGGCATGTTGGCTGCTTGGGGCTGCAGCAGAGGGTGACTCCAAGCTTATGACAGAATCTGGGGTATCAGTCAACATGTTTGTTTCTGTCCATACACACTATGTGATATAAATGTTAGTCTTAGTGTTATTGAAACTGTGTGTATGTAAAAATGTTGTATCATGTATAGTATAATGAACTAGGTGAATCGCAAATATCACACTTTTAACGGAAACTTAAATCAAACATGAATTAAAGTCAAATTTGTCAGTACAAAAACCTGTTTACCTCAAAGAAAGCAGTAAGCCACTAGCAATTCTGGCTTGACTATTTTTTACAAAAACAACTAGTAGCCTATAGCAGAATCAAACACTCAAAAACACAAAATTTGTCTTAATCTAGTACCATCAAACTAGTAGTTAGC
The DNA here is from genome assembly GCA_030340625.1 of Merluccius polli. Lineage (NCBI taxonomy): Eukaryota > Metazoa > Chordata > Actinopteri > Gadiformes > Merlucciidae > Merluccius > Merluccius polli. Next base: position 126,454 of record JAOPHQ010002559.1, on the reverse strand, counting down.
ATTTTTTTTTTTTTTTTTTTTTTGTTTAGATTAAAACATCAGAAAATACAGATATTGCAAACACATTAAAGCTCTGGAAGGATATATTGCTGAAGCGAGAATGCTCTACCCCAGCAGTATCTGAAACAAAAGTTGGGGGGCACTGCCAGGCGCAGTTTATAGTCTCAGGGTGTCACAATCCGGGTCACGGCACCAAAGATGTAACCCACAGCGTGGCACGGATGCACACCTCCCCTGTACTCTGCGTTGTGTTTTTATTTATTATGGTTATTGTGGTGTATAGGGAAGGATGTCACCAGACACCGGGCTCGTAGATTGTGGCTGAGACCTTGGCCGCGCTTTTATTTCTTCAAACCATGGAAAACAAACATCACAAACATTTTAGAAAAAATAAACTCTTAATTAATAAGGCATAAATACTAAAATATAAAACACAAAATATCAATTGCAGACAATGCTGTCCTGCACTATTAATCACAGCGGTGACAACAGTAAAAGACATGGAGCTAACAGCTAACAGCTAGCGCCAATTACAAAGCCCCACAGGCGGCACAAAACACCCATAATGAACATCAAAACACATAGTGCTATGTCACTCGACATATAAATACACAGCATCATTAAACAAAGTAGGTATTGTTTAATGATATTCAACAACAAAATCGGGCCGTCATTAACAGTGCTCACCTTCAAACCATGGAAAACAAACATAACAAACATGGCGGCCCGCACGGAATTCAATTCAGAACTACGGTGTCCAGCAGGGTACAAAATAAAGCAAGAACCTGGACAGCGCAACAGCGCCGCCTAGTGACGCCTTCAGGCCACTGTCCTACATATACCTAAACCTATTGCATCATTATAACACAACGGTTATGGAAAATAGAACGACAGTACATTGAATTAAATTGCAATGAAGTTACAAACGATCCGCAACATTAAGAGAATAGGCTCCGAAACAGATAAACAGGGGCCGGGATCCCACCTCGGCCGGCGCGGCCCTCACTTTCATTGCGCCGTTAGACTCCTTGGTCCGTGTTTCAAGACGGGTCGGGTGGGTAGCCGACATCGCCGCCGACCCCTTGCGCCAGTTGTACGTGTCTATGATTGTGATTATGTCTATGATTGTGATTGTCTATGATTATATACATATGATGTGCACACCAGCATTTTTTACATCCACATTGGCTTTAAAAAGTTGTTTAAACATTGCAAGACATTAAAGTGCTCATGATGAAATGCATTAAAATGTTTTAAATGTTTAATTGAAATCTCTCCATGATTAATCTACTTCTGTATCATCAATATCTACATCCTCAAACCCTGTATAGATTCCACTTGGTTCTGGGTAGACATTTCTCATTTTGGTAACTGCACATGCAGGAATGACTGCGGATTCTTCTCCCTAGTCTGCCATGTATCCACCATGTAAACTGCCGATATGAGGCATATCTGTAAGACCTGCAACCAGAGCATTCATCTTTTTAATACTTAACATTAACTTTTGTGGGTTTTCATCTGAGGACTTGAGTTACTGATTGAAGCTAATAGATAAACAACAAACATCCTACTATTGATATAGAAAAATAACATGGTCTTTCTATAGATATGTCAACAAATGTATACATGTGCAAAATAAGGTAGGCTATCTAATAAGGCGGGACCACTGAGCAATCTGGACAGCTCCGTAGCTGCTCCTAGCTGACCGGCAGGAGGATCAGCAACCCGGACAGCGCCGCCGGCTATCGAGCTTTGAGGCTACCTATTGGTGACCCGGTTCCGATTGGGAAGGGCAGCACTCTCCCGGTCGTGGAGGCTGTTTCGCTCGGGTTCAAATTGAAAAGGCTGAATAGATTACATGTTTATGTCGCTGTATAGTCTCAACCAGAGCCGTATATTGGGAAAATAATAAGTTCGCTAGTCTCAACAGGGTTTCCGAAGCCGGCAAGTGCAACCATATGACGTCACTACCCAGACGTTAACAACAATGGCGGCCTACGAGTTAAACTATTTTTTACACATTTTATAAAAACGAAGACATTAAGACGGTTTTTTATATCACTTTATAATAATTGATACTAACATTTATCTTTTAAGAACTACAAGTCGACATAGCCGGGGTTCCCTTTAAAGGTTTTAAAGTTATGTTGAATGTATTTAAAGGTATTTTAGAAGTTAGAATTTAGTTACTTTAATAAAAAAAAGACAAAAATATGTGTCAGTTGTATTTGTAGATTTTGAAATAGTTAAACTTTTTTTCAAACCATATTACCGATGTTTGCGTTTGTCTTCAGGTGGACACACACATCCACGCCTCGTCCTGCATGAACCAGAAGCACCTGCTGCGCTTCATCAAGCGGGCCATGAAGAAGTATCCCAAGGAGATTGTGCACGTGGAGAGAGGCAGGGGCCAGACCCTCATGGAGGTCTTCAACAGCATGAACCTCACCGCCTTCGACCTGAGTGTCGACACGCTGGACATGCACGCTGTAAGACAAACTAAATCAGAGAAAAATCAATAGGAATTGAAACCATTGAAATCATTGTATTTCAATTATTTCATTGTTATTTTTCAGGTGTTTGAGTGACTCGCTATGGTGTCTCAAATTATTTTTGTTTTTAGGACCGCAACACTTTCCATCGCTTTGACAAATTCAATGCCAAGTACAACCCTATCGGCGAGTCCATCCTGAGAGAGATCTTCATAAAAACGGACAACCACGTGGAGGGGAAATATTTTGGTCACATCATAAAGGTGCTCTTCAATATCTATCTTCTATATAGCATCTAAGCATCCCATCACCACCAACATGAAATCCTGTAGCCTATAGCCTTGGATTAAGGGTGCACTGGCGCCATCTGCTGACCACAACGTGTTTCTACCCCTACAGGAGGTCATGGCTGACCTGGAGGAGAGCAAGTACCAGAACGTAGAGCTCAGGCTTTCCATCTATGGCCGATCCAGAGATGAGTGGGACAAGCTGGCCAAGTGGGCGGTCATGCACTACGTCTACTCAGACAACGTGCGCTGGCTCGTGCAAATACCAAGACTCTTGTAAGAAGCCTGGGTACATTCAATGCAATACATTAAACTAGATTACTACATTACATGTAATCTAAATAACTACATAACATTAAAGTACATTACATTATAGCTTGAATAAATATGTACACACATACAATATACATATTTTATAATTAAATAAATATATATAGATTTGCTGACATGTGCACTTTTTGGGCTTCACTGATTGTTTGTTTGTACATCCTGGCAAATACTAGTACTTGGCATCTTACCCTAGCTATCTATGCTGTTTACCAGAAAGGATTGCTTAACCTAGTAATTATGGTCCTAGAAACTTGTTCTATTGAAATCATTGCTGTACAGACAGTGATATATTGTTGTACTTTCTAGTGACAAATGTACTTATTGTAAGTCGCTTTGGACAAATGCGTCTGCTAAATGCCCTAAATGTAAACGTAAGTGTACTGAATGCTGTACCTTTTTTATTTTCTGTACCTGCTTGACAAACTTGTGTTGTTATTCTCTGAGTGATTTGTACTTTTTTTTTTTTCGTTTTTTACTTTACTATTTGTATTAACAATGTCAAGGTGTCAAGTTGCTAGGATGTTATAATAAAAAGGTGATTTTCTGCCCCTCTTACCAGTGATGTCTACCACACCAAGAAGCAATTGTCCAACTTCCAGGAGATGTTGGAGAACGTCTTCATGCCCCTGTTTGAGGTCACCGTCAACCCAGGCAGTCACCCTGAGCTACACCTCTTCCTACAACATGTACACGCTTCTCTTTCTTTTATCCAGAATGCATGAAAACACCATCTGTGTGTGCAATGTTGTGGCACATCTCATTATAAGGTTATAAAGCTTTTACTGCACCCAACTACAAAAAGACTATCGTGTTTGTATAACGCGGTTTAAGTGTGACTGATGCCAGACATGCTCTGGCTTTTACAACTGATAGTCTGTTTCATGCCGTTGCCATGGAAACATAATGTGAAGAGCACAGATGTGTGTATCTGTGGCAACACATTTGGCCAATGTTTTCATAGATGGCGGCATGTTGTTTAGGCCTATCAAGACTACGTGCATGTTGCTGTGATATTCAAAATCATTTGGCAATTGTAAATATAAGTTTTCCATTGCAATAAATACCATTGAATTTAATAATTTAATTTACATTTAATTACATTTTATTTTATTGTATTGACTCCTGGGGTTCGTCTTTGCAGGTGGTGGGCTTCGACAGTGTGGATGACGAATCCAAGCCTGAGCAGCACATCTTCAACCTAGACAGCCCTCTTCCAGCTAACTGGACCGATGAGGACAACCCGCCCTACTCATACTACCTCTACTACATGTACGCCAACATGACTGTGCTCAATCACCTGCGCAGGTATGGCCCTACACACCTACGAGACACTGAGAACTGTTTGTTGTTATTGTTAAAGTATTTCCGTGGGCCATCCAACACAACCTGACACGGAGTTTCGTTGTTTAACTCTTGAACTTTATTTCTTAGCTCCAAGGATACAACATTTCTTCTAGGGCTGCTCACGTGCCGCTCGGCTCCGAACGTCAGCCCCTGAGGATTTACCCGCGTCTCTCACTCGGCTTCCCTCTTCCTGTTTCTCCCGTCACTTTACAAAATAAAAGTCCCTGCACCGTTTCAGTGCTACATAATACTCCCACACCCCAAAAGAAATGTCATCATTTCAAAGACAATAATAAAAACAATAAAAAAAATAAAACAAACAAAACCAGAGAGCATAGCACCGTCTGTAAAGTTAAGGCAAACATTATCCCATAACATGAGCCATCCGGACTTTGGTGTAATCCCTAGGGAAAAACAACATTGTAGGTGAGCAGCCAAAACAAATAAAAATAAAATATCTTTAACCATTCCCAATACAGAGCATGAAGAGAAAAATAAAAATAATTTAAAAAAAATAAAAAAAATAAAATAAAATAAAAACAACAACAATGCATCAACATGAACTATTGGCTATAATGTCCTTTATAACTCAAAGTCCTGAAAATGAGAGGGCAGACGACGTGCCCGACCGGGGAGTGAACGAGTGGCCACCTTTGTGTTTGACGTAGAGGGGAGAACTGCCAGTGACAGGGTACTGGGCATTCTTGAGGGCCCAGCCGCAGGGACAGAATCAGTAGTAGGTGTATGTTGTGGATGTTGAGGGGACGGTACTGTGGATGTATGTATGTGGGGTTGTTGGGAAAATGTTGGCGTGGCTGGCAAATTGGGATATGGTAGAAACCCTGAGAGATTGGCCAGAGGAGGTGAGTGTCCGTGAAAGGGAGTGATGTGCTGTTGGCATAGGCGTAGATTACGGGGGGGACGGGGGGGACATGTCCCCACCACTATTTATAATTTGAATTTTGTCCCCACCACTTTTAAAAATGTGCAAACCAATTGCGACCAAAAAAATCCCCACATACTCCGAAACCGTCAAGTCTAAATCATGCGATAGGCGCGCACGATGACATCCTCACAGCATGCACACCGGCTGTGTGTGAACTCGGGTCTGCGGCTGAGTCCGCGGCCGGGTCCGCGGTTGGCGGGTTCGGTGCTGGGTCTGCGGCCGGGCCCGGGGCTGAGTCTGCGGTCGGGTCCGCGGCTGGCGGGTCCGGTGGGGGGCGGGTCCGGTGCCCCCCCCCCCGTTGACAATCGCGCACACCCCCCCCCCCGTTGACAATCGCGCACCCCCCCGTCGACAATCGCGCACCCCCCCACCCCCGTCGACAATCGCGCCGAATTTTGAACCCACTCCAGCCCTGGTCCCCACCACTTCTAAAACCAAACTGACGCTGTTGGGGCTGTGATGGGTCACTAATGAATGGTTTGGTACGGTTATAATGGATGACTTTGGGTTTGGCTGTAGGACGGGAAAGGTCACGCACTAAAAAGGTGACAGATGGGGAGTTATCTGAAGGGGCCAGTGGTTGAATGACTTCATATGGGCCGATCCAACGCGGAGTGCCGGTGGGCTGGATCATCCACTAAGATCAGGTCCCCTGTCTTGTATGGAGTGAACTTCAGGTGACGGTCATAATATTGACGTTGTCGCTGCTGAGCTCTGTCTCTAAATGCAGTAGCGGACTCATAGGCACTGGTGAGACGCTGACGTAGATGGTTGGCATAAGCAGCAGGAGTTCCACTAGTGGCTGCAGTATGACATGGTTCCTGTGTAAGCAGACTATCAAGGGCTATTCGTGCTTCATGGCCATGGGCCAAAAAGAAAGGTGTGAACCCGGTGCTTGTGTGTGTAACTGTGTTATAAGCCAGTGCAATCTGGGGAAGATGGTCATCCCATTCTTGCCCCACCTCCAAGAGGTATTTGGCGAGCTCTTCTTTTAGTGTGCAATTATAACGCTCTACCGCCCCATCACATTGGGCGTGGTAAGGCGAAGTGCGCAGTTTACGAATGGACAAGAGACTGCAAAGCTGTTTCACCAGATCTGATTCAAACTGCCTGCCTTGATCGGAGTGCAGTGCTTCTGGGACTCCATGCTGTGATATGTACTGTTCAAAGATGCAGTGTGCGACCGAGACAGCTGTCTGATCTTTTAACGGGTAGAGGTTGACAAACTTTGTGTACAAATCCATCATTACTAAAACCTAACGGTGGTCTTTGGTTAACATGGGCAATTCGGTTATGTCAGCAGCAACAATTTGGAAGGGACGGTCAGGGGAGATGGAGACCAAAGGTGCCTGGGGCCGGGGCACAGGGGAACGTCTTGACTGGCAAGCTAGACATTGAGTACAATGTTTGGAAATGTCAGTCAACATGTAAGGCCAATAGAATGACCGTTGTGCCCTGTCCAGAGACCTCGCTAAACCATAGTGACCCGCACCTGGGTGACCATGTACATGATGCAGTATAACGGGAATGAGAGATGTGGGGATCACTACCTGCTCTGACCCATGGTGAGAACGTGCACTCCTAACCAAAAATCCATTTGTCACAGTGAGGCGACTGAACTGAGACCACATTTTCCTAAGGTAGGAAGAGACACCACGTAACTGCCATAATGGTGGTCGTCGGCCATCTCTAACCCACGACAAGACCAAGGCAAGGTCTGGGTCTGTCTGTTGTTGCTCCGCAACATTCCAGTCCGTCTGAATGTGAATATGGTTAGAGGTCATGTAGCCTTGGACTTGACCAGCACCATGGCTACCTGCCTTGCACTGCTGGTTTCTCTGGAAGCTAAGCGGAGGCTGGTCTGGTCCATCTCTGGATGGGAGACCAGTTGGTGCTGGCAGTGGTGTTGGAGGGCCAGTAGGGGGTGCTCATCCCTCTGGCCTCTGTTAGATCCCCAATGCCCCGGGATGGAGACGGGGACTCCGTCCCGTCTAGAGCACCGTCTTTCGGATGAGACGTTAAACCGAGGTCCTGACTCCCTGTGGTCACTAAAGATCCCGTGGCACTCATCGCAAGAGTAGGGGTGCTAACCCCGGTGTCCCGGCCAAATTCCCAACCCGGCTCTTGTACCAACATGGCCACCTAATCATCCCCTGGTCTCAAATTGGTTAGTTTCATTCCTCACCTCTCCGCTGTGCCAGTGTGTGGTGAGCGTTCTGGCGCATACTGGCTGCCGTGCATCACCCAAGTGGGTGCTACACTCTGGTAGCGGATGAGGTGTCATATCTCCCACACACACACACACACACACTATGTAAGCGCTTTGAGTGACCTCCAATAAAGCGCTATATAAATCCAATCAATTATTATTATTATTATTGGACTGAGCCTATATGCTGACTAATATCAACTGTCTGGGTAGCAGCATTTAAAGACTGTGAAGGCGCAAGCTGAGAGGGACTTAAACTTTCAGCAGACCCATGAGGTGGGCGGCGAGACATGGCGTCAGCATTTATATGTTTGTTACCATCGCGATGTATTATACACCAGTCATAGAGGTCCAACTCCACTGACCAGCGAGCTCTTCGACCTGTCGGATCCTGATCCAAGGGCAACTTTCTGAGGCCTACCAACGGCTTATGGTCGGTGATGATGGTGAAAGGGTGAGAGGCAACATAATGGCGGAAATGACGAACAGCCCACACAATGGCCCAGAGTTCCCGGTCGAATGTAGACCACTTTCTCTCTGACGCTTTACAAAATAAAAGTCCCTGCACCGTTTCAGTGCTACATTATCAATCCTGGATTTTAACGTAGAAGACAATCTCACTCCATGTAATGAGGTTTGGAGCAATTAAAGGTCCAGTGTGTTGTTTTAATTCCATTTATACCATGGCCTGGGTGAATACTCAATTCTGATTGGCTGGAGAGGTGTGCATTATTTTTCGATAACATGCACGGCTATGACGTGTAACACCGGTCTAAAAATTAATTCGCTAAAGAAACGTTAATAACTGTCAACTTGGACCGGACTCGGGGGGGACTACGTTTAGAAAGCTTCCCCATTGCCATGTCGTCACTAAGATCGTCTCTATTTACTGGAGTAATAAGGTAACGTTCGCATTACATATGAATCTCATGTTAACTGAAATTAGGCATTAGTCAAACCCAGGCATTAGTCAGACCCATATATTTCTCTGGTCATTTGCCATTTCTTTACAGGCATACACTAAGTGCGAGCTAAAAGTTGTACTTTTGAGACAAAATTACCCCAAAATATGAATCAACAACCTTATATATTTAACGATTCGCAAGTAACACACATAGACTGTTTAAAATACAGGTGACTTTCTATATGTGTACATTGGTGGAAACTATCACAGACTTAAACAAAAAACTAAACATGTACAGGAGCACTCAGCGCTAGATGCCACTCAATTTTACACACTGCACCTTTGAGATAAGATCCTCCTTTACTAGGTACTTAATTAACCTGGAAATGGGTGTCAAAGCCAGAATACAGGACATAAGAACTAAACACATTCAAAGACAAATTAAAAATAAGAAAATGCTAAAATATAAAAATATTTACAAAGTACACAAAATGAGTGGTAAAAATAAAGGTAAACATTTTGGTAAAAGTTAAATCTAGAATGTGATATATAATTTGGGTTTAGAAGTAGTGACGCCCAGTCCATATGGATATACTAACACTAAGGCGCTTCTGTGTTGATAACCTCCAGGCAGAGTGGGTTCAACACCTTTGTGCTCCGTCCCCACTGTGGAGAAGCAGGCCCAATCCATCACCTGGTGTCTGGCTTCATGCTGTCAGAGAACATCTCCCACGGCCTGCTGCTTAGGAAGGTACACATGCTTTCATACTTAAAACATAGGGACAGGGTAGTCTAGTGTAGTGTAAAGTCTTCAGATTAATAATCTAAATTCTGATATATTTGTTTCGACCAATCATGTTGCTGGAGGCTGAGTTGCTGGAGGATCTGTAAGTTCGAAACAGTGAAAACAAACTCAGCCAGCACTAGTACAATTTTTCCAATTTTTAGTACAAAGTGTCCAGACACCAACGTTTCAAATCAACACTGTGTAGACTGGCCACTGAAGAAATACACTTAATTAAAATTCCCTTCTGAAAGCTTCATCCACTCGTGTGAATGAGTTTCTTTGGGTAGAATATCTGACAGAAAACAAGTAACTCTGTTCCTTTCAGTTTTTGGTTTGCAGCCCAGCCTCTGTGCCGGCTTGCCCCAGATTTTGGCTACAATGTAGTAGGACTGCTGGTTCCCAGATCAGGGTGTTACCTGCCCTCCAGCTGAAAGGTTCTGGGTTCGAATTCTGATGTCTGCAGTCTACATGCAGCCATCCTTAAACAAGAGGCATAATCCCTACCTGGTCACTAATAAAATGTATATAAAAGTGTAAACGTGTCTGCCCAAAATAAGGGTCTGCTAAATGACTAGTGAAAAATGAATGGCAATACATACAAAAAAATGTACAATATAATTCCAACACAATACACCCTTAACTCATAACTCATTAACTTAATCTGCGTCCAGGCTCCTGTCCTGCAGTACCTGTACTACTTGGCCCAGATCGGCATCGCCATGTCCCCGCTCAGCAACAACAGCCTGTTCCTCAGCTACCACCGCAACCCCCTCCTGGAGTACCTGTCCAGGGGCCTCACAGTCTCCCTGTCCACAGACGACCCCCTGCAGTTCCACTTCACCAAGGTCAGCCCCCACCACACCACATTCTGGAGGTTGTTTGATGCCCCATGTGCTCCATAAGGTCTGGGATTGGAGATAAAAAAAATAATGTAGCCCCTTGAACATAACTTAACAATTTTTTCCCCGCATCCTGTTGGTACAGTTAGTGGTTGATCCATCCAGACAGCCCTAGACAATAACTAGTGGTGGAGGGCCTGTTACTAGTTAAAAAGCAGCATCTGAGTACAACTTTACTTAGTGCTAGGCTTTGCTGTGGTGCCAGAAACAGTATCATTTTATTTATCACTGTGGCAGTGCTTCTGCCACACACCATATGAGTGGCTTTTCTGGGGTTCTCCGACATTGGACACAGGTAAATGTTTGGCTATGAAGCTATTTATTGGAGATGGCAAGATGGTGCAAGCCGAGCAGATGTTCCATGCTGCCATGAGATCCATGCTGCCAGAGCTCTTTCCTGAGTGTGTGTGTTGATAGCTGGTTTATCCTGGGTGCCATGATTGTTTTTGCACCACAGCTGTGCAACCCCACCCAGCCCTAGAGTCTAATCAGTCTGACTCAGGCCAGGTGAGGCTGTCAACCAGCCATCAACCACACACACTCCACATACCCCCAACAAAAAATTGAGGCTGGGGAGAATCCCTAGCCGAAGCCTACTCCCCGAACTCTTTACAGGGTTTCCATACCTAAATTAAAAAAAAACAACCCCCAAACCCTAATGCCTCTACACCTCCCCAGTGCAACACGCCAACCCCACCCTCCCCCTCCATCCTGGGGACCGGAGGCCTGGGGCTGCAGCCCTTCTGTGTCCCTTCCCGGTCGGAGAAGCCCCATGTTGGATGCCACATAAATGGCTTTTCTGGGCTCTTCCAACACAGGTAGATGTTTGGGTATAAATCAATCTATTGGAGATGGCAAGATGGTACAAGCCGAGCAGGTGTTACATGTTGCCATGAAAGAGCTTTCTCTGGTGATGGCTGGTTTCTGGGTGCCATGATTGTTCATGCACCACAGGTGTGCAGCCTCACCCAGCCCCAGAGTCTAATCAGTCTGACTCGGGCCAGGTGAGGCTGTAAACCAGCTATCAACAACACACACTCCACAATCACCAACTGCAATGAAATCCTAATAATCTGCTTCTAAAGCCCAAAGCATAAGGAGCATGAATTTCGCCTCAAGACCTAAAATCATTATTAGGCAAATGCTGCTAGGCAGCTTTAAAGCTACACGGACATATTATGGTGTCATTATCTAAGCTGTGACATTCATACTTTTTGAGATACAGCCGTTTGAAGCCGGCCCTGCTTTCCTCATAGACAATAGTGGCACTTTGGAGAGAAGCAGAAATGGCGGGAATCTCTTAAAGGTACAGACACCCTTTTTCACCCTGTCTCTCTCTCTCCCTCTCTCACTACTACTAATACTACTATTGCCGTCTTTCCACTGGTAGTACCAGCTCATCTCGCCACGCATTAGTGTGGCTCTACTTGGTTTGGTTTCAGATGTGTTGCGTTTCCATTTAGAATCAGTATCTCTTCAAAGTGGGCGGGTCGTCATCAGTGACGTACTTATCCACGCGACACATAAATTGGGCTGGCTGTGGGCAGCGACAACACTCTCCATCTCCACCGCGTCTCCACCTCTGCCACTGTCCACGGCGTGTTCTTGCATTGCATTGTTCCTTCCATGTTGATCAGTAATCGCTGAACGCAGATGCTAGTATTTAAAGGTAGCGGGTGTCAGGCTCGGACGTCGCGCTCATCATGAGTCGTCAAGTGACGTCACTCTCTGTCCAATCAGTGGCCAGCTGCCAGCTTACGTCAAACAAAAGTATCAGCTCAGCTCGGTTGGAACTTATACAGAGGTGATACTAAAAAAAGCACCAGTTAGCAGGTACCAGATATCGGCAATGGAAAGGCAAAAAGTCGAGGCGAGACGAGCAGGTACTACCAGTGGAAAGACGGCATATGACTACTACTACTGCTACTATTACTACTTCTACTACTGCTGTTACTCCTACTACCACTGCTACTCAAGATTTAAGAACTTTATTTGTCACATACACATACAGGATATGCAGTGAAATGCAAAGTGGCAGTGCCTGCAGAAATTGTGCAAAAAACAATACAATAGAATAAGGTAACACCAATAGAACAAAAAGTAACACTATAAAGAACATCAAAATATTCACAGTATTTAAATGTACAATAAATATGCATTTACAATACATTCATACATACATGCATGCGTGCCTGCGTGCGTGCATGCGTGCATGCGTGCGTGCGTGCGTGCGTGCGTGTGTGTGTGTGCATGAGATGGGCAGTCTGTGTGACTTGGTGGGGGCCCTGGTGAGATTGTTTAAAGTTGAGTAAATTGGAGATGATACTTTGTATTGCTAGAACACATTTCAATCATGTGGAACAGATGTACACAATGTTTTCAAGTAAATCCAAAGGACTATTTTTTTCAGTGTTACTACCCTTGATATGACTTCTAGTAATTTATTGCTGCTGATACTACAACTAATGCATCAATTACTGTGTTTATTTCTACAAAATAATAATCAAATTGTATACAATAAAAAGTATTTGTAATGAAGTCACCTGCTGCTTCATACTTACTGTAAAAAATATTGAGATCAATGGTTTATTTCAACTTCATTTAAACTTTAAACGGGTCTCAAGACTGTCCTAAATCTTTTTGAATTATTATTTAAGTCCTTTTTTGATTTTATAATGGATGTGTATTGCGCTACTTAGTTTGTCACATGACCTGTGATGTCACCCACTGATCCTGATTCTGCTGTTCTGCTTTTTCAATATTTTCTGACTTCAACCCTTGTAACAACTGTTTTAATGTTCTGCCTCAAAGCACCAAAAGAGCCCTTCAACGGTCTCGTTAACATTCACATGTCCAAATGTTAAGCTCTGTAAGGTTATGGTTGTATTCAACTTTTTTCTACCTTTTTAGAATATATATTTTTTAAATGTTCTTTTTTTATAATGGCAGTGAATGGGTGAAATCTTCAAATTCTTTTCAAACCCACTCAACTTTGAAGTGCTACTAATTTTGCATACCGTCACCTACAGACTTATTGTAAACTTTAAATGGGCACAATACATTTCTTCTCTCAGCTCTTTAGGGCCATGCTTTTTTGTTCCAATGTGTTTATCAATGCAATTCATCTCTGATATTAATACAAACAAACCAATTCTTCTTTCAGCCTTTTCAGGCAATTCATTTCATCTTTCATCTTTGACAGTATTACAGTTTAGCTTCCAGCTTTTACAGCAAAGTATTTAAGCTCTTAGCTTCTTTAGGTTATGCAGTTCCAATTCTGCCAGTTTTACATTTCAGTTTGTCACACTACAGACAAATGTGTTATTAACCACCCAGCCAAATATTAATGATTAAATAAGTCGCCAAGTATATAAAATTAGGATTCAAAATCATGAAAAGATAAGCATTATTCTCAGCTCTGAGACACTGGGGGCATGTCTGCTGAAGGCGCTAAACCACGCCCATTTGCGCACAGGGGGTGGAGCCTCTCTCAACTGTCAAACCAATAACTGTCAAACTCGTGATTGAGCGTGACAAGCAGTGATGCAACTGCGCTCTGGTTGTTAGGGGCGGGGCAGTGCTAAGGGGTAGCGCTTACGTCATCATGTACCCTTTAAGCCCCGCCCATAAAATCATAAAAGCCCATAAAAGCCCATAAAATATGAAAATGGGGATTAAGAGAAAAACGGTCTAATTTCACAATTTTTCAGCAATTACTTTAACATGGGCATGTGTTGAGAAACAAATATCTGAATTTCCTTCCTTCCTACATGGTCTTTAAACATTTAACAAGTCATCACATGTTTATCTGCTAACTTATTGAAAATCTTTTATACTTGTTGAGATTCGACAGTTTTAGTTTTATACCCGTTTCGTATATTTTCGCTTCATCTCATTGACTTCCAGGGCACATTTACATTTTTTTTCTAAAATATGCTTTTAAGGTGATAATTGAATCATTCAATAATTGGAAGAATTTGTGCGTGAAAATGTGTTTCACACACATGCATTGGTACCACCTCCGCCTTATTTTGAGCCAGGAAAAACCCTGTGCTTATACTACCTATTATGCTTTTACTACGTTTACTACTTATCATAGTAATAGGCCTATCATACTACTTATCATTGTACTTTTACTACTGGTGCTTATCATACTACAGTAATACTACTTCTACTACTTATCATGTTTATACTACATCTACTACTTATCATAATAATACTTCACCATACTACTAGGCCTAGGTTCAAACTGTATCACTTTAGTTTAGCTATTTGTTTTTGACATTATTAATTGATGACATTATGACATTATTTAAACATTATTAAAATGGTTTGTATGTTTATACTGTTAAGCTTACTTCAGACTTTAGACTTTTTAACTCTGTTAAAATATGTTCACTTTACTTCAGCTATTCAACATTTCTATATGTCTTAAAGTATTTTGTTTTATTAAATAGTTTTAAACTCATTTACACCACAGCACTCACCACATTTTCTGCAGGAAATGCATTTTTCTAGTTTTAACATATTGTTTATCACCAACTGAAATTGAATCCTAAAAATATGCTAAAATCATATTGTTTTAATGTAGCAAAGCACACAGACCGCAAAGGTAGCATGGCTGTAATTTTCACTTGCTTCAAATATGACTCAAGTCTATTTTGGACACGAACATTCAAAAACATTGTTTCGCATCTGTCCCGACACAGCAGTGTCAGACCCAGCCCAGTTAACCTAGGGTTCATCAATGTGTATTCCCCTCTCATCACGTCCATGTCTGAGGTGCAGGAGCCCCTGATGGAGGAGTACAGCATCGCGGCCCAGGTGTGGAAGCTGAGCTCCTGTGACATGTGTGAGCTGGCCAGGAACAGTGTGTTGATGAGTGGCTTCTCGCACAAGGTGAACACCTCAAATTCATTCACCAGTTTAGATTCCCAGACTGTAGTAAATGACTAACCACTTTACAACATTGTTAGGGGGAAAAACATCTCTACATTTACAATGTGCTTTTTTATGTGAGATATTTTGTTTCTGTTATTGGGATTAACTGGACTATAAATGTGACTATATTATATTATATATGATATTATATTGAATGCAAGCACAGGCACCTTTAAGTCTTAAATCCACTGATCCACAGATGGTTTCTATGGATGATGTTGTATATCTTTCACAGATAATATTGGGATTATCTTGGATTATATATTCAACATCAATATATTCATCATCATGGATGAATTAAGCGCTTTGGGTGTCTTGAAAAGCGCTATATAAATGCAATTAATTATTATTATTATTATTATTATTATTATTATTATTAATTAATTTGGCTAATTGGCGCTTTGGGTGTCTTGAAAAGCGCTATATAAATGCAATTAATTATTATTATTATTATTATTATTATTATTATTATTATTATTATTATTATTATTATTATTATTAATTAATTTGGCTAATTGGCTCTTGGTGTCCATCAGGTGAAGAGCAACTGGCTGGGCCCACACTTTATGAAAGAGGGCCAGGAAGGGAACGACATCAGACGCACCAACGTGCCTGACATCCGTGTGGCCTACCGCTATGAGACCATGTGCGAGGAGCTCAACCTGATCATACAGGCCATCCGCACAGATCAGCTGGAGACAATTGAAGAAGAAGCCAGTCTGTGTATGAAGGAGGATAATAAAGAAGTAGATGCATCCAAGAAACTAATATGAATCAAATCAAACTCTCTATTTTTACACTGGGACCAAGTCAGAATTTGAACACAAATTGAACTTTTGAAACCAAAAATGTTTTATTAAAAAAAAAAAAAATGCATTACAAGAAAGACTGAGTTACTATAGCTTAGCAATGTGAGAGGGGACCTACTGTTATGGCCTATTTTAAGGACCTGCACCATCTAAGGTGTGTTACATTATATCATTGTTGTTTTTGCCTGATCCATTGTTGTGGTTTAAGTGGTCATTGTGTATTCACTGGAGTCACTGTGTTTATTAATGTGGCCATATTCTGTTTATTTCTCCATACATCAGTCTGTATATCATGTCTTTTTTTGCACAGCATGTACTAATTTAATTTAAAGATAATATAATTTTACCGTATCGACTTCCAATCATCATGTTGGCATGGAGGAGTGAGGCATGACTCCATTCAGTGAAGTGCTGTACTGTGAAGTCCTTTTATCATATCAATCTGTGTTGTGTGTCAAATCAACAATATATTCACCTTAATGCACCTTAGTAAGGCTGACATAAATTCATACTGACATAACCATGGGAATAAGGCTATAGCTCGTAATGTACCAGGCGGGGGCATTGGATCATTAACCACCACAATACCATGTGTCAGGCATAAGCGACATCACTCCACAACCACTCCCTGTGTGGGTTTGAATCAATTTAGTTGTTTTTGTCTTTTTTTTTTACCCATCCCTTCAGTGTTTTCGAGTGGGGTGATACGTTGAAGTGGTGTTGTAACTTTAATCTGTCGATGCAGGGCCCCTTTGTTTGAAAAAGGGTTATGTTATAACTAGTGGTGGGCATAGATTAATTTGTTTAATCTAGGTTAATCTCACTGAAATCTTGGAATTAATCTAGATTAATGTAGATTAAAATGGCTCATTTTAATTCTGTCGAAGGCATTCATAATATGTGTGTGCTACCTGTCTGCGTGATCGTAAACCACCCCGGACGTACGACGGACGGGGGGGGGGGGGGGCGCGATCGTAACCCAACCCGGACCTACGGGGGGGGGGGGGGGGGGGGGGGGGGGGGGGGGGGGGGCAGAGGGCAGAGGACGCAGCCGTTCCGCAGCGCAGCCGTTCCGCGGCGCTTACCTTCCTTGGTGGAAATCCGGTATAGACCCAGCTCCCAACCCAACTTTGAGAATAGATTAACGGCGATAATTTTTTTATCGCGCGATAAGAGTCTCGCATTATCGCAGCGCGTTAACGCCGATAACGGCCCACCACTAGTTATAACTATTGTCTAGCTTTACTAGCTATTTAGCTATTGTCATGGCTTCATTTTGACATGAAGCCATGCGAAGTTGTGTGCAAAACAAATCAAGCATGCATGGCTTGAAAGCCATCCTCAGCTGTCCTGGATCTAAGAACTAAGAAAAAAAGCTGTTAGTGACTTGAACCTGATCATGTTTTTGAGGTTGTCTATTGATGTTCACGGCTATAAACATGATGAAATTGGCCTTAACAAATAGACCAAGGACAACCTTGCATTGGTCAGATGTGATTAGTACACCATAGTGTGGTACACTGATCTCTAAGTCAAAAGGTAATTAAAAAAGATATATAATAAATGCTACAGTTGACCAATTGAAAGAGTTGAAAGATTGTTACAATGCTTAAGGTTGGGAATATTATTAATATATTTAATATTAAGCTAAATACATACAGACAGTGCTTTCCATGGTCTAAGGATCTGCAATAATCCCATAGTCAAGTTTATTTTTATAGCCCTTTCTTAGTCTTACCAGATGCCATCCAATTCAGCTTTATTCCCTCTCATCTGAACTGACATAATGAGGGGTGAAAATTCTACTATATTGTTGTCTACTTTCCCAGCGATTCCATTTGTAATGTTTTAAGGTAATTTGTCTAAACAATAAATGTCTCCTTAACTATGTTTGAACGCTGTTTGTGTGTGTGTGTGTGTGTGTGTGTGTGTGTGTGTGTGTGTGTGTGTGTGTGTGTGTGTGTGTGTGTGTGTGTGTGTGTGTGTGTGTGTGTGTGTGTGTGCGTGCGTGAATGTGTATCTGCAGATCTTGGCAGGACTGGACTGACTGGATGGGAGATGGCAAAGGGAAGTGATGGATCGAGTTATGAGTGATGGATGTAAATGGCAGGAGTTATGAAAAGCGGAATATTGTCCGGAAAAATAAATAGATTTGTTTCCCAGCTCTTCCGGTTTTCATTATATACTTCAACCAGGTTGGCTGCAGCTGCCTTATCAGATTTATTGACCTTTGAATCCCGAGCAAGGGTCATGTTGGAAGCCCTATATCTCAGCAATAAAAGGGATTATCAAAATATGGTATTAGTAACTGTTTTAGACATCTCTGGACATCTAGTTGTAGATAGATGGTAGCAATAGATAGATGACAGCCTCACCGTGGGAGAGAAGAAGAGATCCCTGGCGAGGAGATCGTCGTGAGGCAGAGAGCGGCAGGCTAAGCAGATCACGGTAAAACAATAGTTTTTTTTTTAGGATAATCCTACTCATTGGGCCTTTAAAGTAGCGTGGGAAACAAATTACATAAAGGAAAAGCAATAAGAAAATGAATACAGAAAACAACAAACGAAAGGGATTATTTAAACATCCCTTTAAAAGTGTTAAAAAAAAACATTAATTGACTAATTTAACCAGCATTAAATGTATTGTTTTAAATGTTTTATAATGGTTTTGTAAATCCAGCTATAAATGTACTCTCAAGTGTCTGTTTAATAATAGTTTCTCTCAACTATTTCATTTAATGCTCCATAAAAAGCATCTTTGATAATTGTTGAATGCATTCTTTATTAACAGTCTTTGAATGGGTCGATTAGTAAACATAAATTAATTATTTCTGTGGCACAATTTGTCCTCCATAGATGTCAGAGTTGATGTTGTAATCTGACCCTGTTGCCACACCTCAGCTTTTGGTGAATTGACACCACTGCTGCTAATTTTAAAACTGTGCTTTTGAGTGCTGTGTCATGGTTTTATTACCACTCACCCAGGTCACCTTTGTAGATTTCATTATAGACGAGCTTCTGAGCACAAGTGCCTGGATGATTTCAAAACCAGCGGTGTGTCTGACCGCTTTGAGGTCATTTTTATAGTATTAATAAAATAA
The DNA here is from genome assembly GCA_030340625.1 of Merluccius polli. Lineage (NCBI taxonomy): Eukaryota > Metazoa > Chordata > Actinopteri > Gadiformes > Merlucciidae > Merluccius > Merluccius polli. The sequence continues at coordinate 107,406 of JAOPHQ010002559.1, read as the reverse complement.
CATGCTTAATATTTATGCCAGAATTAATGAATTAATGACTTTTGTGTATGACTGTAGTGTGTAGCCCTGCAGAGGTACAACATAGTTCCAACAAAATTGTCTATATAATAAAAGCTTTGTTTCCTTCCATATCAGTCGGTTCGTCCAGAAAAGGAGATTGAAGAGATGAGTTTGTGCAGGTCCCCAGGGAGGAGCGGGAGCTCCCCTCCTGCTTCTATGATCTCATTGGCTTAACAGGTGGGATTGAAAGATCACATGGACAACTCCATATAATGTGGTGCTTCACTTTTCTCCTTAAGTGAAAAGAGGTTATATGTCATAACTACGTGGTTTGAGCCTGCCACATTTAGAGGATGCTATTAGTACAACCAAACAGGTTTGTAGAGTGCAAAAAGAATATTAGAATTACTTCCAGGGCCCTTCATGACCTTTCCCTTGGTTACATGTAATCTGCTAAGCCTGTGAGTCTGCAAGAAGTCTGGGCTCCTTGTGCGGGGGCATTTTGGTTGGTCAAAGTCCTGGGGCAAGTTAGCAGTAAACCTATAAGTTAGAAGTTAAACTTAACATGCCAGTGAGGCATACAATTGTGTGTGTGTGTGTGTGTGTGTGTGTGTGTGTGTGTGTGTGTGTGTGTGTGTGTGTGTGTGTGTGTGTGTGTGTGTGTGTGTGTGTGTGTGTGTGTGTGTGTGTTATGCAGATGAATGGATCTGGATAATGTTTCTGCCTACATGTCGTCCAGCAGATTCATGAAGACCTCCGTCAATAACAAGATGGCCAAGTGGCCATCTTGAGTAAAGAATGTTGGTAACAAATTTGTGAGATTGTATTTTTGGATACATTTGTGATTGTATTGTTAGTTGCCTAATTTTAGGAATGGACACCTTAATTCACTCTTAAAACTTAATGTTCATATAAATACACTTAGATCACAATAAGGTGCACAAAATTGTTAGAGAATTTATATTATATTTATTATTATATTAGATTTTTTTAAATAAGGTCGGTAAATACATACATAGGCTGATTGAGAAATAATGTGCGGCTATACTGCTTATTTCAAGAATATGGTATGATTCATGTCTTTATAACAGTTGGAAAACTATAGTATATAAGTTAATTGAAGTAGTCATTTATACTTGAGAGACAACAGATGAAGTCAACCAATTAACACTGTTTGTCTGTTTGCACAAAAAGCTGGCTATAATTGGTAATTCATTGATTTAGTTTCATAGAACAACAGTTAACTATGACCACCAGCATAATAGACACGTGGAGACTGGTCACTAGTAACGGCCATTGTAAGGTCCATACCCGGGCTCAGAGGCAAGCTGTAAGAAAATTAGAAATAATAATATAAATTGTACTTTAGCAATAAGGAAATTAGGGATTATTACTGTCGAAGTCAATGACAGTAGCACTGCATTATTTATTATTTATTGTATTACTCTTCACACAACGCATTCGTAGTGCAATACTCACTGCGATGGCAGACTTTATAGGCTGCAGCTGGAAGAAGACTTTGCCGGCTTCCTTGGGGGAAGCCAGATGTTGCATGTCCTCGCGGGAAATTCCCAGCAGCAGCTTTCCATTCAGCAGACTGAGTCTCTCCACCGTACTGTTCCGGGGGAAAACACACAGACATACTGGACTCATTCAGCAGGTATGGGTGGGTGAATATTCAGGCAGCATTGATTAGCTTTGCTAGCTTACTTTTTAGAGAAGCCTTTGTATTCCAGCCAGGCTCTGACATCGGCAGAGCTGGACATCATATCCAACGTTGGCGCGCCGCCGCGGGAGCCCTGGAGAGAGCGGAGAGAATAAAGTAAAAGTAAAACAAAATTGTGAGACTTCGGATAGTTATCACGGCATTTGTTGAAGGAGGTGGGAAGAAATGTAAATCATAAAAGATTACTACATTTTTTACCCTTTAAGTACTTTACCATGTACAAAATATGGATACAGTAAACAATGATGCAAAGTAAGTAGTAAAGAGGAAGTTAAATTAATTATTAGACGAAAACGTGAATAGCAGTAAGCAACATGGTTGACCTGTGGGTAGTCCATGGGCACTGATTCATTCATGGGCTCCAGAACATTCTGGGGAACATGTCCTTCCTCCTGGAGATTATTACGGACAATCCACCACTGTTTTGACTTGTCTATCACCTATGAAAACACGAAACATAGATAAAGTAGAAGCAGTCTCGAAAGGTATTCACAGCCCACACGCACAGCTGACCCCAGCAACCACCCTTTTCCAGCGATTGGCTGGAAAAGGATAACACGCAGATGGCGGAAGGGGGAGGAGTAGAAGGTATAAGCTTATACCAACAACCAACATCTGGTAAGGGACTGTACGATATTTAGCGGGGGGGGAGGGCCGGTCGCCAGACGATCGGGTTAAAATTGTTCTGCCTGGCCCTCCCCCCTGGTAATTTTTTTTTTTCCGGGGCCCTCCCCCGGCTCAAAACAATTCTCCTAGGCCCTCCCCGCTACGTGAATCAAATAAAATTGGTCGGAAAATGACGTTTACAAGGTTAAAACGGCCACATAAGCACACATACACACACACGGGTACACACGCAGCAAGAGCAGGGGTTTATGCCACGCTGTGCCTTGAACTTGAGAATGGGGACAAGCCTGCTTTTATCAATGTTACGAGACTCCCCCAATAATTTCACAACTTGGCTGATGACATTGTACCTTATAGGCTATTATAAGACAAAACACAAACTACTGTGACTAAGAGCGACTAATGATCACCCTGCGATTCTTGGTCTATGTGGTCAGTGGCGTCAGTTTGGTTTTAGAAGTGGTGGGGACAATAAGCTTGAGTGTGGTTTGAAAAGTGCTGGGGACCCTTATGTAGGCTAAGCTATTCATCCATTCAACGCTGCATTACAATATGCTCTACATTCGGCGCGATTGTCAACGGGGGGGGGGGGGGGGGGGGGGGGGGGGGGGAGCACCGGACCCGCCAGCCGCGGACCCAGCACCGGACCCGCGGACCCGGCCGCGGACTCAGCCGCAGACCCAAGTCCACACACAGCCCGTGTGCATGCTGTGAGGATGTCATCGTGTGCGCCTATCGCATGATTTAGACTTGACGGTTTCGGCAGACAACCCGTTCTCATCCCAACTCGTAATATAGGCCTACCGACGATTTGTCACGCCCGGGGGTGGGGGGGGGGGGGGGGGGGGGTGTTCGTGATTGTCAACGGGAGGGGGGGGGGGGGGGGGGGGGGGGGGGGACCGCGGACTGATGACGGGGTTGCGCGATCGTAACCACTGACGGCGGGGGGGGGGGGGGGGGGGGAACATATTCCGGCGTGTTCCGGCCCAAATTAAGCCCTGGATACTGACGCCAAAGGTACCCTCCCGCGTCTGTGTGAAACGATCTGGGTTCTCATAAACCCGTTCGCGGTGGTAAGAGACGAGCAGAGTCTACAGCGTCCGCTCGCAGAGCAGAGTCTACAGTGTCCGCAGTCTACTGTGAAACAATTCACTCCAAAAAGGGTTATGGTTATGGTTAGGGTTATGGTTGTGGTTAGGGTTAGCGTAATCTATCACCGTGACCGGGTTATTATTGGAGTGAATGGACGCTGTAGACTCTGCTCTGCGAGCGGACGCTGTAGTTGGGATGAGAACGGGCTGCGGTTGAGTAGGCTATGTGGGGATTTTTTCGGTCGCAATTGGGTTTCACATTTTTAAAAGTGGTGGGGACAAAATTCAAATTATAAATAGTGGTGGGGACATGTCCCCCGTAATCGACGCCTATGTATGTGGTGCAGTACTTTGGCAAAGGAGACGTTCACTTCCTTACAGGCTATCCTATCTTTCATTTAAACATCGAACTCGGCATGAGTCATGACGATTGCCCCCCCATAAAATAATTTTCCTCGGCCCTCCCCCCAGGCCACAAATATTCTCCTGGGCCCTCCCCTAAGGCTTAAAAAAATTATCCTAGGCCCTCCCCCCCTGACGACCGGCCCTCCCCCCCCGGTAAATATCGTACAGTCCCTAAGCCAGACTATGTGCACACCAACCTTCAAGGCCATCGGACCTTCTGGAGCAGACTTGTGATAGAATAATGTTTGCTAATGTAAATAAATGGATTTCTGCATAAGTCAGACATTTTTTATCCAATCAAAATTCTTTATATAACTCTTAATCAGACATGTCCATAGAGCATATTGTGGCGCCCGCCGGGTACAGGTAAGGAGGAGGGTATGTGGGAAGGTGGTGGATGGGGTGTATGTTGCCCCCTGCCATCTGGTGGCCGCGGAGCACTTTTCACTCTCGCCTCTGTCTAAAGGAAGCCTGCCCATATATGGAGTTCCGACGGGACCAGGAGAGACACCTGGGAGAAGCGGAGCAGCTGCAGCCACTCGCCCTAATGAGGGGGGAGGGTATAAAAGCAGCAGGAAGTGGACCCAACAGGGAAGGAGTAGTGGACGAGTAGAATGGTGGTAGTGAGTAGAAAGAGAGAACCCAAAGCGCTGCGTATGACCCTTTTCCCCAGGAGAACCGCGTTGGCCGATCGACCCTTGGACCGTCTGAGAACCCGCCCCCGTGCACCGAACCCCACGCTCAACCACCGACGACGAGTCCAGAGCCTGAGCCCCCTCAGGACCGACTCCCCCTCCGCTGAGGCGGCATCTTCCCCCCTCTTTCCCTCTCCTGAACCTCCAATAAATTGGATTACTTTTGAAATTGGTGTGGACAGTGAATTGTTATTCGATACTGGTTTGGTGGCACCTCTTCTCCTCCCCGAGGTTGCCACAATATGTACCAACGTTTGTGTCATTTGGACACCCAAAACTCAGTGTACAGAATAATAAATCCTGATGGACCTTATCAGGGTCCAAGAAAATGTTCAGCATGCCAAATAAGGCCTATTTACCAAGTTTCAGAAATATGCGTCACACGGGGCGGCTGGGCTGAGCGGTTAACTGACCACGAATTAATTAATAGTTAAAACTGCTCCAGATAAGTATCGTGTCTACCATATGCTTTGGACCAGGGCAGAACGTGTTGTGAGTACATCTCATTTATTTTATTGTATTTGTACTATATTTAGTATTTAGTCAGATTATTCAAAGTAATAATTCAACATTATCATCACCTGGACAATATCTCCCTTCAGAACACTCAGCTCCTGGCTGTTCCTCGCCATTAAGTCATAGATGACACGCATGTACAGGGGTGACTCGCTCTGGCTGCAACAGAAGCATTTCCGTCATCCAAAGGGTTATAATCCACTATGCGGTTAATAACACACATCGTAATACGGTATTGGTGTAATCAGAGCACTGTGTTCTCCTTACCGTGGTGGTGAGCCCCATGGACTGCCATTCCTCAGCTAGAATATGCATAGAGAAAATATATGTATGACGTATGATAAAACACGCAATATTAAAGATGGACTCTATTGGTCTTAATGAGCACCTTAGAACATTTTGGACAATAATACTGATCTGAAAGTGCCTATGTGTCCTGTGATAAACAGGAATTCCAACTCTGCAAGAAAACTGTCTGAATGTATGTCAAAAACCACATATGCCTCTACCCTTGCATTAAGTAATAATAAATACTACGTCGAGGGTAGAGTATATTTGAGTATAGCAATCTGGTTCAGAGCAAGAACAGGAATAAAATCACGTTTTTCATCAGCATGAAGATGTTGATGGTGATATTTCTCCAGACCCCTCAGGCAATTATTAGTATAGGCTACTAGTATATCATCATGATATGATATAATAGTAGTGCTGAGTGTATTGTGAGCTTCTGTGGTCCTACCTCTTCGGGCGGCCCCTGCATCTCTCTGCTGCTCCGGCGGTTATACAGGGACCTGTTGCGGGAGGGAGGAGGAGGGAAATGCTGGCTGTTGCTGTGGCCGATGGCCCCAGTCTGGAAAGATTGAGGCAGGGCAGGCCGGGGCGGGATCTGCCAACCATCATAAAACTCAGGCATGTACGGCGGGATCGCATCTCTGTCCGGCCATTTGGTCCTGCAACAGGATAGGAAATGGTTCCAGTCAGAGGCGAGGAGGTTGGATGCAGATTGAGTTGAGACACATTGAACATCTTCATCAAAAAAAACATTAAGAACTAGAGTAACAATAAAATTAGTGTTTTTACAGCATAAAAAGAAAAGAAAAATGGTAGAAAAAGAAAAATGGCACGAACAGAAAAAAGCTTGAATAAAGTTTACGTTAAGTTTCAAGTGTACAAAACATCACAAAAATGCGTGGCGTTCCCTAGAACGTACAGTATAGAAAAATACAGATTATATCAAGCGTGCACAAGGAATAATGCATTATAAATAAGCATTGGTGTAAAGGAACAAACATCTTTGGCCATCTAGGGCAGTATGGAGGGGGTTGTTGTTTAGGTGGGGGTGTGACGTACCTGGGGACGTTCCAGCACTCGCCCAGGGCCCTCCAGAACATGTTCTCCTCTGGATTCACCTCTTGGTCCAGGAGCTGCAGGGCCAGCTCTGTCAGCATGGGGGAGACCACCTTCATGGAGATGTCTAGGGCATACTGGGGGACCACCTGCAGGAGGAGGAGGAAGATGATAAGAAAGGAAGATTTGCTGATATCCTTTCTCTCTTATCTATTATGTTATTTTTATTATTTTAGTTTAGACTTTTATTTGCTTTATTTGGTCAAAAGCTTTAGCTGCACAATTATCTATCACTTATTATTTTCTATATTATTAGATGAGCTATTGTTGTATTGTGAGCTATTGCTATTGTTAGGTGTTATTCTTTCTTTCTTATTCTCTACAAACATTGGGACCTATCTCTTCCAACAATTTTTCATCTAGAGACTCCATTCAAACTTTAAAATGATCATCTTGACTCGGACTCGTGCTTTTTTACTTTTCTAATTAGTGCTGCTAGGCAGCGCTCAACTATTGTTGTTCTTAGGTGTTTTTAGGTATTCACCCCTGTAACATTTTACTGGCCTCCATGCTGCTTTCTACTATTTACTAACCCTGTTTTCCGGCGCGTTCCTGACATCGTACGTGAAACAACCAAAAGAAAACAGAAAGGCATACTCGTCTACTGGCAATGGGAAAGGAGTCAATCGGCTATTTTTAGTTGGTTTTCCTGTGTTTAAATTTTGGTTTAAAAAGAGCATTACAGGGCAGTACAGGCCACCACAAGTAGCTAATCTTTTGTCGTTGAAAAGGGATGGGTTAGATGGAGGAATTCAGTTGGTTGCAATATGCAACCTCATCACTAGATGCCGCTAAATCCTACCTATAACACCTTTAAATTATTAGACTTTTAAACCAAGAACACCCTAGCAACCACCTAGAACACCCTAGCAACCACCTAGAACACCCTAGCCACCACCTAGAACACCCTAGCAACTACCTAGAACACCCTAGCAAACCAACAAGAACACCCTAGCAACCATCCAGAATACCAGCAACTGTACAGAACACCTTAGCAACCATCCAAAACACCCAAGAAGCAACATATAACACCCTAGCAGCCACCATTAAACTCTACTTCGCACACTCTACAGTACATTTTCAATATAGTAGGAACTTAAAACTTTATTTTCATTTTCTGAAATTGTACTCTTTGTAGGATATATATATGAATTTCCCTTTGTGGATTAATATTCTTCTCTTCATGTATGTATTCATTGTTTATTAACTCATCTGTTGATAATGTATCTTATCAGTTCTATAGAGTTCATTCAAGTTCAAGCTCAATACAAAACAAAAAAATAAACTCACTTGAGACACATTCAACCAGAGCAACTGTGCTCTGGTTTAGAGCCAAGTTCCCTGCATATAATCATAGCTGAAGGAAGGAAGGGTTAAAGTAAACAATCGCTACAATGAATCCTCGGACCAGAAATTCACCAGACATGAATGGAAGAAACAGAAACACTCTGGACTCACGATCTGGAGACTAGTGAAGAGGATGTGGACAAAGTCTGCAGCACTGGGATTGGTCAGCTGCCCATTCAGTTTACCCTATAAGAAGAGAATCCACTGAACAAAAGAGCTTTTTTTTCCTACCACCCACCACGGTATTGTAGCACGCACGCACACGCACACACACACACACACACACACACACACACACACACACACACACACCACTATCACATTCCAATCAAAACATGATAAGAACAGCTTAGAAATGAAAGCCACTGCAAAATATGCTAAAAACCAAATTACGTGACTCTTTGTCGATATTATGCACTGTGTGGCATTCTATTTGCATGGTGAAATTGAGAAATACGTACCAGAAGATTGAAGCCATACTTGACTTTCTGAAGATATGCAATATATTCTTCTACAGTTGGAGGGCTGGCACCTGGGGAAAAGATCACTATTTAAAGATTTACAAGACTATTTACAAATATCGTCCCTGAATCTATCCTTTAGCTGATTTAGTTCAGTTTAGTCCATTCAGCCCTACTAATATTTGTATAATGATATAAATTATACTGATGATAAATAACACTCTTCTGTGAGGCCAAATACCTTTTTTCTTTGAGTGTTTCTTTTTAATTTTGTTATTCTTGCCCTTTCCATCCTTAGCCTTTGTTGAATTGGCAGCAGCTAGAATCCCCATGAAGAGCTCCACATCACTCAACACATGGTTCAAAATGTCCTGGGAAAGAGAGGAAACAGAAGCCATCTGCTTTAGTATGCATTTTAGACATTTTAGAGATGTGGAAAACACTCAAATTAATTAAACTAAAAAAGTTGCAAATTAAATCAATACATCTTATCATGACCTCATGCTAATACCGATATTACTTCTGGTGTGATTAATATATATATTTTTAAAACAGTCGTTTCTGACCGTATCTCTTTCTATGTCAGTATATTCGGTCATTGGCGGACTCTCCTGTCGGTCCATGCCAAACTCAGCATTGTACTGGCTTTCATGCTGTGGGGGGGTGTAGACACGTGGAGCAGGTGTACTCTCTGTAACAAGACAAAAAAATAAATGATCAATACTATCTTGGACATTTTCAACAGACAAACATGTTACGTGAGTGACAATGGATGTCACACCACATTCTGTAAAACCAGATTTACATCTGCCCTGTACCGGGACACCGCTACACGAGACCAGATCCTACCGAAGTCTCTGCCGCTCCACTGCTGGCCGGGGTCTTCTGGTGGTGATGTGGGTCTGTCCAGCATAGGCCCTGGGTTCCGAAAGCTTCCTGGGACCCGCTGTCCAATGATATTCTCCTGGTTGCTGCTAAGATACAGAACAGACAGACAGTGTCGCATGAGGATATTCATATGTTTAACTAACAGATGTGGGAGAGATCGACTGTATGGTGTATATATAACCACATGTGTTGTGGAACATTGTACCGGATGTTGAGCTGTTCACCATGGTTGTCCACATCAGCTGGTTTTCTTTGGACCATCCTATCCAGATCGCTTTTTATAAACTCTGCCTAATAAAACATGGCAACATGTTTATGGCTACAAAGTCCCTGCACATAAAACCCCAGTCATTTACAGAGATCACAGCACAAAACGGTAAAGAGAATTTTTTAAATTTTCATCTTGCCAAATTGTGGTTCAGATTCACAACTTTATCGCCGAAGTATAAATGTACAAGGGATTTATCTTTATGCAGGTGTCCACATACTACAGGTTGGAAAAAAGGCAAAAAATCATGAATTCATATATACATATGGGTGTGTAATTGATGGAAGAGCATAGATATAAATATAATATATAATATATCAATTTGGCTTGTGCTGTAGTACCCAATTCATCCCTAATCTTAAGGGGCTTTTTCTGACTCACCCCGACCTCCTCACACTGGAACATGTAGACCTGAGCGCTCCTCTTGTGGCGATCCTGCACCGTCACAGTCAGCAAGGAGTTGTAGGCGCAGCTGTCCAGTACTGCCTTGGTCTGCAGGATGGAGCCCAGGGGGAGAGACTCAAGCTCAGCCTGAGGAATGGGAGGACAGAGAGTAAGATGTTTAGTATGACAATTCAGTAGGAGTCAAAGTGAGATTGTTTTAAGTTGACATGTCATGTATTCATTTTTGTGTCCATTGTGAAAAAAAATCTTCACAGAAAAATCCTAAACTTCTTAGAAAGTCATTTTAAAAAGTGTGAAAGTCGTATTTTATAGAATGTGTTCAATAATCAGTTCAAAGAAACATTTTGGTTATCTTTCAGCACGACAGGAATCCCTTATCACACCTCCCACCCTATTCACGTTGCACAAAACAGCTTTAGAGTTTGACACAGAAAAGGCTGTTCTAGTACATGATGGAATATCACACATTTCCACTTGTTTTACACCAGAAGCTACAAATCTATAGAATAGCATCCAAAAACATTTGGCCTTTTTCACTCTCACACCACAATTCTGGAAAACCGCCACAATAGGAGGGTTTAAATCTGATCTGATCTGAAAGTTCCTTCAAGCTGCCGTCTTGGTACTTCTGAAGCAAAAATTATATAATAACCATGTGTGGAGTGTGTGTTGTTGATAGCTGGTTTACAGCCTCCCCTGGCCTGAGTCTGACTGATTAGGGGCTGGGTGGGCCTGCATACCTGTGGTGCATGAACAATCATGGCACCCATGATAAACCAGCTATCACCACACACACTCGGGAGAGAGCCACTGTCATGGCAGCATGTAACATCTGCTCGGTGTATAACATTTCGCCATCTCCAATAAATGTATATTTAATTCAACAACAACCTGTGTGTTGTGTTGGAGCCCAGAAAAGCCACTTATGTGGCACGTGGCAGGAGTCAATTGCTACACTGGCGCCCAATGTGGGGCTTCTCTGGCCAGAAAGGGGCATGAAAGGGCTGCCCAGACACACACTGGAGTCACCAGCAATGTCTATGGACAGCCACCTCCCAGCACCAGCCCTTCCCAACAGAAGCAATGGCCAGCAGAGGACAGGCAGCGCAGCAAACGCGACGGGCAACTGTCTGCGGCTAGCCACCCCGGATCCAGCCTGGAGCAGTCAGGTCCAGCCACGCCTCTGCCAGCCAGAACAGCAGCCCAAGGCCCCATGCTCCAGGAGGAGATTGTGCATCATCGCCCTGGTGGAGGGGGGGACCTACCGAGGGCTGTTCCAGGCCCTCAGAGGAGCTACCTCCAGCTGTCAGGCCTCCTCTGAGCCCAGCCAGCCCCTGCAACGGCCAGCCCAGAGACACCTCCGCAGCCCCAGGCCTCCGGTCTCCAGGATGGAGGGGGAGGTGGGGTTGGCGTGTGACACTGGGGAGGTGTAGAGGCAGTAGGGTTTGGGGGTTTATATTTTTATTTTAGGTATGGTAACCCTGTTGAGAGTCCAGTTTGTAGTTTTTTTCCTGTTTTGCTTGGCTTGGTGAGAAGGCTTCGGCTGGGGATTCTCCCCAGCCTCAATTTTGTGTTGGGGGTATGTAGAATGTGTGTGTGGTTGATAGCTGGTTTACACCCTCACCTGGCCCGAGTCAGACTGATTACCCAGGATAAACCAGCTATCACCACACACACTCAGGAGAGAGCCACTGTCATGGCAGCACATAACATCTGCTCGGCATGTAACATCTCGCCATCTCCAATAAAAGTATTTAATTCAACAACAAGCTCTCTTGTGTTGGAGGGCCCCAGCAAAAGCCACTTATGTGGCGTGTGGCAGGAGCAAAACACTGCTACACCATTCAACTGGTTATTATTCTTACTATAATGGTGAAATGGCACAAAGATGGCGAAAGATTGTAATGTGCGTGACATCATGTGAAACCCTCCCTCATTGACCAACCTTGGTCTCAACATCGTTGAGCTGCAGGTACCCTCCCTGCACGTCTAGGATCATGTCCTGGGGCCACAGCCGGCCTTTCGCGTCCAGCTTCTTGAGCTTGGCCACGCAGTCACTCAGGCTGCTAGCCTCATGGCCATTCAGCTCACAGGTAAACAGGTGCTGCAGCCAGGGGGAGATGGGGGGGGGGGGGGGGGGGGGATGTCAGAGCTCAAGTGTGGACCACTATTTGTGTGTAACAATCAAAGCAGAGGTCCAAACTTGTATTCATGATGTACTTGAATTGTTCTTGATTGTTTTTTGTGAACATTATGATTGATGAATAATTCTTACAATAAGTAATAGGCAATAGAATAATACTTAATATTATTAGTCATATTTTATTATAGTAGGCCTATTAGTACTATAGTATTTATTAGGCTTAGCCTTATATATATATATATATATATATATATATATATATATATATATATATATATATATATACAGTAATTCTTACCTCAACTCTGTAGTGAATGTTGTCTTGTTTGTTCAGCGTTTCTATGTGCTCTTTTCTCTGTGCTGGAAAAATCAAAATCAAACAATTATGCTGGTGTGTGTGTGTGTGTGTGTGTGTGTGTGTGTGTGTGTGTGTGTGTGTGTGTGTGTGTGTGTGTGTGTGTGTGTGTGTGTGTGTGTGTGTGCATACTGTATATTGTCTTGCCACTGGGCCTGGATGTGCTGTTTCTCTGCCAAGGCGTGTTCCTGGGTTCATCCTGTTGAACACTACGCCTTAATGGCGACTGGTCCTCTGGTGCGAAACCGCTGTTAAACAGCATGAAACAACACTGTTAACCACATGCCAAGATGACATGTAGTGGTTGACACCGTCAGTGACATCACTAGGGTGTGAGGCAATACTGCCATAGAAAACGATACTGACCTTGCGGAATAGGAAAACGGTGCTGCGTTCCCAAACATTTTGTTCTTTACTTAACTGTAAACTACAGAAATGAACAGGTTTAGGTCGCATAACGATAATACCATTCACTACGGAGCCACTCAACCCAAACTGCTATACAGATGAGCTGTTGAAAAGACCTCTTGAAAAGTGAATTGAGAAAATAGCAATGGCAAATGAATAACTTTTCAGAAGAAAGATATGCTTATTAGATTTGAAATTATAAAAAATGAAACCTGCACTTTTACATTTACTTTTAACAAAATCAAAATTAGACATTGATAGTTTTCTTGACAGACCAAATTGATTTGGGTTTATGGGTTTCATTCATCTTTTCAAATAGTTTTGAAAAAGTCAAAGTTGGTTACATAAGGGAGGTTTAGTGATAAAATAAAAATAATTAAGTGAAGTCCAAAGTTCAAACATTAACAATACAGAGAATCACATAGCACAATATATTCAATATAGTCAGACTACAGTTTTAGCCTACAACATAAGCTATTTAGTAGTCTAAAATATCAGACTTACAACTTAACATTTTCTGTTTTAAAACTAAGTTAGGCTACTTTCTCTACGATTGTTTCAAGTCTTTCATACACATATCATAGGCTTATATAAAAGCCACAACCGGGAACACAATGGCACATAACAGAAAATTACATTTACCTTCTTCATTCATCCAATCAGTATTCACCTCAATGTTGAGATTTCCATCGATTAACACTGGTCCATTGTAATTTAAACAAAGAAGTGCTCAGCGTTAAGGGGATTTCCTTGACTTCCTACTTCAAATCATGGGACCAAAGTACAGATTGTGTCGTGAGAGTCCAGGTTGGCTATGCTTAAGGAGTGCTAAAGGTGTCTCATTACAACTTACGTTGGAAGGCAAGTCTCCATGGGTCACGGGTCCAAAGGTTTAGGTAGATGAGTCATGGATTAAGCTTTAAGATTAATTATGCAGTAAAATACTTAATAAAAATGAAATTGTATTTGCCCTAACATTGAATTATTTATACAGTTTACATAGTGTTTTTAACAGTGTATTCAACAACAGACAAGGGGGGGGTCAGTGAGTAAGTTAATCATTTATTTACCACGAGCTGACGTGTATATACACACACACCCATACGATTGACCGAGACAATCTTAAAGAAGAAATAGTTTATTCAGTAAAGAAAAAATGACGTCTCATTAGAGGACAATATGTTGGGGTTCGGAACGGGGGTGTTGCCAGACGAAGAGCAGACTGTTTAGACTGTGGCCTTGGCCTTGGCCAGAGCCTTAAGATCTGAGATGCACTTGGCGATGCTCTCCTTCTCCTGCAAAACACACAACACACTTAGAGGTCAGAGAAGTACATCCATGCTAATGGAAATACAAATAATGGAATGTATACTGCAGAATAAAGCTCAAGCCATTATCCAACTCAGGCATTTACAATAAAACAATGTTATCATTTTAAAATTAAAATGTCTATAGATCAACAGTGATCTCTGGTGGACAGTTGCGCTCCAGTGACTTCTAGTGGACAGTTAGCATCATTACATGGAAAAACCCTAGCGCCACACTTTGGTCTGCTTTGGAGTCGGGACTGACCTGTTGAGGGGTGATGCTGCCAATGACGCTCTTCTCCACCCAGTTGATCATGTGCTCCTGCTCCATCTGACGGTGGAGGTTCTGCAGGGCAATCTGATAGTCCAGGCGCTTCTTCACCTCATTGGTCACCATGTGTATCCTCTCCCTGAAGTTGGTCTCAAGCAGCATGGCCACGTTGTTCTGAGACAGAAGATTAAGAAACAATAATAGAATTACATTAACGTCAATGACTTGAATGATTTTGTGCATGAAAAACAATCAGAATCAGATAAGATTATAGCCAGGTACATTTGCATACTAGAATTATTTTTTGGTGTATAGGTATTAGAAATGTAAAAAAGTCAAGGTTTGTATTATTTCCATTCAAGAACAGTACATGTGGTGTGCTGTGATTGCCAATAATTGGGAGGAAATCATACTAGTGTCTTTTCTATTGAGAAAATTGTAAGCCTTGTCAAGAGGCAAACGTCAAATGCGATGCGCCTACCAAAAAACAAAGACCAGCTGAACCTGTGTGGGAGTGAGAGTAGAACATAGGGCTGGGCGATTAATCAAATTTTATTTTCAATTATTGTTTTGGCTTCCAACGATAATGAAAACAAGATATTCGAGATAAAATGATTATTGTGCCGCATTCTATTTCACAATGATGCTCTCAATTTGTCTCGTTATAAATCCAGCAAAACTGTTTCCGCTTTCACCCGTGTCCAATACAAAGTGAATGGGAGGCCATGCCAATCACGAGCCGGGCGGTGGCATGTTTAGTTCAGCTCGAGCCAAGATGACGAAAAGTCATCAAAAAAACATTTTAACAGGCTGGTGTTACCTATAAGGGAATCGAGCAGCCCTATTTGCCATGTTGGCCTATATCATTTAGTCTTAAGTTGTAATTTATTTTCCATTAGTTCTGGACCATGATGGTGGGCCAGCCTTTAATTTCCTTGGACTGAGTTACTGACTGGAATATGTTGAATATAGCCATTTACCAAAATATTGAATATATTTTCAGTAGGTTGTGGAAGTGCACTAACGTTACAACATAGTATTTATTTTGATGCAATTTATTTAAATTGTATTATTTAAATGTATAGTTATATATTATTTGTTGTATTTATTTATCGGTTTTTCTACATGTCTTTTTTAAAAGATCAATAAATACATGTTTACAATCTCAATGAGTAATCACGTTAAATAATCGTGATCTCATTATTTCCCCAAATAAATCGTGATTATGATGAGTAATGCAGTGTTTACCCTCTTAGCGTCGAAGAGCATTGATCTTCCCTCTGCTCTCCACTGCTGCTTCTTTTCCTCTTCAATGGCCTGAGTCAAGCTGGTCAGGGCCAGGTCCTTGACCTCCTGCGCCTTGGCCACTTTCTCCTGCAATACCACATGCACTACTGCTTTAGACACTTTACATTGCATGGAGGTGTACACTCTTAATAAAAAATATATAATTCAAGATCAGAGGAAAGAAGTTGATTAGCCACTACTAGAACATGCTTACAGTGCAGACCAGGGATCGCTACATCAAAGAACATATTGTTCATTCAAAAACCATAGAAGTAGAAATAGTCAACAGCTTACCTCATTCAGTTTGTCAGCGAAAGCAGCGACACTGGGTCCAAACTTCTTGATGCCATAGATAATGACAGCTCCTATTGAGGCGGCGGACATTGTCTCATGGTTGACGATGTAGAGCTCCTTGGAGAGCAGGTAGACAAGGAGCCCAGTGCCCAGCATGTAGGGGCCTAACAGAAAAAGAGACAAAATAAGTATTTGTTAGGGCAAAAATGACCAAGAACCATAGATATTAGATTGCCAGTACAGAGTACATAAGAGTCATAATGATGTCAATAGTCTAAAAGAAAACAATGCAGAGGATCAGAAAGTATTAAAAGCACATCAGGGTTTTCCACAGCTGTCTAAAGGTGAAACGTAGCGCCTCCACTAAATGGCCGACCGCCTCGACAAACAAATTAACTTCACAATATGACGATGACAATGTGCGTGTCAGAAAATATAGTCTCCTACAATGTAGGCCTACTATAATACAGGCTAAATAATACGCTGATTTTCAAAAATGCACCACCATTCAGTTTAACAGAACAGCAAAACTGTCATTTTCACCAGCACGAGTGGGTGTGTGCGTAAATCCCAGCCTGTTGTCATTCATGTTTTTTTTGTGTACGCTCACGTCCTTAAAAGCACACAAAAGGCCACAATAAGCGCTTTGCAATAAAGCGCTCTAAAGCAGGGAGCGAAGGGCAGACTGAGCGGTGTCAACAGCTGAAACCTGATCGGGGATCGCCTCTTTTTTCTCTGCCGTTTTGTTTGATTCGGCGTTTCAGTTTTCTAGTAAAACAGCGAGACTTGGATCGCGGACTTGCCCCATTCACTATTTTTGGGGATTTTACTGTTGTGGAGCGTTCGCCCAAAGATTTAAGTTGTAGGTCTCTTATTAGATCCAACATGAACTACGTCTCCTTGTGAAGAATTATTTCTCTCAAGAAATTTGTATTTTCTCTTACCCATGGTAATATGCAAGCATAGTGCAAATTGATGTAGGTCTATTAAAAAGGTGCTGCAAGAGTTAGTTTTGAAAATCTTGCTCTCTCTCCAACTCTTAAATCTTGCCTACAGCAGCATCTATATCCTGTTTTATTTGGTTATTATAATGCACATGATTATTCTTTTTGAACCTCACAATTGTTTGACTGAAATAATTTGAGTCGACTCGGAACGATGATTCCACTATTCAAATTGGGCAATATATTGATTTATATCAATATCGTGATATGAGACTAGATATCGTCTTAGATTTTGGATATCGTAATATGGCATACGTGTTGTCTTTTGCTGGTTTTAAAAGCTGCATTACAGTAATGTGATGATAAAAATGTGAAAATACTCTGAAAACATGCCATATTGTTAGAGATAATAAATGACCTATCCCCAAAGAAAAGTGTGCCATTAAGCCATAATCTTATAGCCATAATCATAATTGATGTACAAAATGAATCAAATAAATCTATGAAAATGAAACCCATCTTTGCAAGACCTACATACCGGTGACTCCGGTCTTGGGGTACAGCAGTTGGAAGAACTCCTCTGGGATGATGCCATGGCGGACCTTTCCTCCCTTCTCTGGCAGGGGGGGAACGGGGGCCAGACTCTGGGACGATGTGTGCAGGGAGTGAGAGGCCTGGACCAGCCTATGGATGCCAAACACAATGACAGCTTTAGCTTTGATAGGTCAGCTGCAAGGACAGTGAGTGGCAGAGCACTTGAACTGTTTTTTAGTATGTAATAATATGATCCTTTACGTACATTGTTAAATAAGAAACACCATGTTGATACAAATCCATGGTACAGATTGCCAAAGGCAATGCTATTAGCGAGGCTTTAGCAAGAGAAAAGGACATACCCTGCTCCAAGGGGACCTTTGCTTTTCAGAGCATTGGCTGCAACGTAAAAGAGAATAACATTAACTCAACATTAACTCAACATAACAACACAGCCTAAAGCACAAAGAAAGGAAACCGTTTCTGAATTATTTTGTTTCAATACAACTTTATATCCAAAGGAATGCTGCTAACGGCTGGACAGGCTTCATACGCATTGACAGTAGTGACCTGCACCATCAACATAATAATAATAATAATAATAATAATAATAATAATAATAAATGTAGCTACTGTTTGGGTTTTAAAGACTAAAACTACAGCTGTCGAAGAGGTGACATTCTGCAGGCATGCACTGCTAACGAGCAGCTAGTGATGCTAAGTCTTGCTAATGCTACTCGATTTCAGTCACTTGGATTAGTGTCTGGCTATGCTAGCTAGCTAGGCTGTATAACCCAACAGAAATACCCTGACAGTCTCCATTTTCAACCTTGCTTACTAAACTATAACGCCTTAAGGGGCATATATGCTGCCCTAACTAGCAGCTCAACACGTAGTGTTAGCATGTCAGTCATTCAATGTGTGGCCTTCACTTTACCCTTCAAGTTTACATTCAGTATTATTCTCTCTACCTAGTAGAAAGTGTGCAATATCTGAACTATATTCATTCGTCATTTATGTCAATGTATGTCTAATTACATACCCGACAATAAAACGGTCCTCGACAGCATGTTTGAAGGAGTAAGTGCTCAGTTCGTCCAACACTAGGCACCTTGGCTGCGGCCTGTTCACTGCCCTTCTGCAAAGAGCTGTGAAGGATACAAACGACGAGCTGCTGAAGCAACGCGAGACTAGAGCTGCTGAAGCAACGCGAGACTAGAGCAACGCAAGACTAGAGCAACGCTGTGGTTTGAACCATAACGACGCTGTTCACTAGGTGTCGCTGTTTGTCCGCGTTGGTGAGGGTGTATAACGCAATGTTTATTCGGTTAATTCCGAATTATATGCGTATACCAGCTCTGTCTTCCTGATATACAGATATGAAAAGTTATCTGGTGTCATTGGTCTTCTGTATTGCTCATTTGCACATGCAAACTCCTCCATTTCACTGTTCTGCCCCAGTGCTGATATTTTATGTAGCCTATTCATTTTGTGTATTATTATTTTATTTTTTTAATTTTACATTTGTATTACAACCCAATTATTTAGAATTGTATTAATACAATGGAAACATAATATATCAATGAGGTTACCAACAGTACAGAACTTGCTCTGGTGGAAATGTGTATCCTAAAACTTCACACATTATTTGTTGGGTGTGTGTGTAATCTTTGGGCCCACCCGTGCATGTGTTCAGTTTATTGTCAGTGGCCTTCAAGATAGAGGAACATATGAAGGCACCGCTCTTTCTACTTCCTGTAAAATATGCTCAACAGGAACACCTACAAGACATTAGCCGACACAGTTTCAGAAGAGAAATGTATAGCTTCTCAACTGTTCCCGAACATAACTTATGATAAGCCTTTATAATTAGCCTACTGTCTGATGATTATATTGATGAGCTCCTAACAAGTAAGTGCATCAATTTTCTGTACACTGAAGACTATTTCTCTCTTCTCACAACAAGACACAGACAGTGTTTGTTCTGGCTTTGGGACTTTGAATGCCCGTTAGGGTTGTCTCTCTCCTTTTGTTTAATCCTGAATGTATTTTATTGCTACTACATTTCTGCAAATGTGTTTAGTTTTGTCTCCATTCCTATTGCCATGGAGCTGCACACTTCGCCATCATTTGATTGAGGGATACCATGATGAGTATCCATAAGGGTTCCTTCATGTTCCCTCATTTTTCCTTTGCTTCAATTACTGCAGCCTACAATTATCATTTGTTCATCATTTGTTTGTGTTTAAGGGCTTGTAGTTAGTTACGATTGAAAGCACATTCAGTAAATGTGGTCCTATAAAGCCCTTTTTGGTAATTGCGGAAAAAAGAGACAAATGAAATTGAAATGACTTATCTTGACACTTTCTATTTTTGGCATGGTTATATTAATTTGAAAAATGAATTTAATTAATTTAATATTAAAGGAGGGGGGGGGTTGTCTATCTAGCTTGAATGGCTATCCCTTCATTCACTGAAAGATGTAGCATTTACTCACATGTTGCATGTCTTCCTTTTAAATGTGTCTATTTAATTTCCGTTTCCTATGAATACATTGCAGGTTTGAAGCCATATACCTACCAGTTACAAAAGCTATACCTAACATGGACACTCTGGACATCAGTGTGACCTCTCCGGTCAAAGACTTTGATCAGATAGTGGAGAAAAGAGCAGAGAAATACCAACACCTCCGAGGGCGAAACAACATGACATCCTGTCGAAGTCCGATGAGAGTTCTGGATACTAAATTAATGAAAGATATGCTCCAGCACAAGAGACACCTGGAGTTCGAGAGAAGGAGATCTAGGAGCCCAGAGTTGTACCCTGAGAGGACTGTGAAATCAATAAATTGTTCCACAAGAAGATACCAACTGGCAAAGACGGGTTGTGTGAAACATCAGAGCCAAGTACCCGTGGCTGAGACAGTAGATGAACAGAACCAAACGACCTCTACTTCCAAAGGAGGTCCGACAGTAGTGTTGATCTCCAACAGTATAGGAAGTGATGACCCAAGCCCCAGTAAATGGGTAAGCCTTTCTAATAAAAGTCTTTATTGCTTTTTTTGAGAATACGGAAAAATGCATCTGCAACTGTGATTACATTACAATATTGTGTTGCTCCTCATGTTTCTTCTTTCTGATGTTCTTAGGCTTCATTGTGGTCAGAACCTTTATCGTTGATAGATCAGAAGGAAGATATACTAAGGCAGAAGGAGACAGCAGATTTCACCTCAATACCCCTAACAGAGAAGTCCATTCAGCAGAATATGAAAGGTACCAAAACAAAGAGAGAATGGTCTCCATGGTAACAGCCTCATCTTCTACATTTGATTCTTGCATGGGACTTATGTTTCATTTATGTTAATGTTGATCATTCTTTCTCTTAAAGGACAACAAGCAACAAGCATCAAAACAATCATAGCAACTGAAGATTTCCAAACAAAAATGTCCTCTCGTATTCTCATTGAAGAGACTGTAGAGCGAAAGATACTACGAGATGCCAGTGTGCAGACTGAGTGAGTTTGAGATTCAGATAATATATCAAAACAAAATGTTGTTAACGTCTAGTAATGCTTTTGTTTTCTGTTGCAGGCGTGGCTTTGTCACTGTTAAGGAATTGGTAGGTTTACTTTTCTTTTTTTTTAAATATTACATTTTTGGAGATATTGCTGTGAATGGATCAATTTGAGTGGATCTCTACAAGCCACAGTGAGAAAGTTGAGAATATATACAGGATAGGATAGGATATATAATTTTTTGATCCCGTGAGGGAAATTAGTTTCTCTGCATTTAACCCAATTTAACCGAATTAGTGAACACACACAGCACACAGTGAACACACAGTGAGGTGAATCACACACTAACCCAGAGCAGTGAGCTGCCTGCCCAACCAGCGGCGCTCGGGGAGCAGTGAGGGGTTAGGTGCCTTGCTCAAGTGCACTTCAGCCGTGGACTGCTCGGGGATCGAACCGGCAACCGGCAACCCGGTTACAAGCCCGAAACCTTAACCAGTAGGCCACGGCTACAGTGGATCACAGCGATTAAGATAACCAAGAGAAGTTGATCTATCTTATTATTATTTATAATGTTATTTCATGTTCCTCTTCTAATCCTGACAGGATGTTCAGCAACTGGCTGAGTACATGCAGGTAAACACATTCTTTCATGATAGAGCTCACTTAGCTCAATGTTTGTAGAACAAGTGTGATTTCCATCTCATGTATAAGCAGTGGCGGTTCTAGACCAGTTTTAATGGGGGGGCCAGGTTGGGGCTGGCTTTTGTGTTAGAGGGGCACATACAACCCAGGAAAAATGTATTATTGATGCAGACTCCTCGTTCGGGGAGGCCACAGGGGGGTCCGGACTCAGAGTTACGGGGGCACTGGCCCCCGCTGGCCCCCCCCTAGAACCGCCACTGAGTATAAGGACTATCCATTACCAATCAAACGTGTGAATGATGGTTACTTTATCATATTAAACACTACAGTAAACTAAAACTCATACTGCAAGTTAAAGAAACAAAACATCTCTCCCTGCCAGGAGGCTCTGTGGAGAGAGGAGTCTTTGAAAAAGAAGATGGATGCACTTCAACAGAATGCATCTAGCCTGCTAAACTCCTCCAACAACATTTGGACCGTAAGACTTTCCTGTGGTTGTACTTTAAATCCATTATATATTAATATATATATTTCTCCAATATAGTAGTCAGTGTTTCCCTTTTTAGTCATGGTGTAAGTCTAATGAATAATAGTGTGTGTGCAAGGTAGCAGCTGTCATTCAGCTGCTCTCGCCTCAAGATGGCAATTCATGTGGTTTGCAACTTCCTGCTCCTTCTCAGCTCAGCAGAGGAAGAATGCAACCTGCAATTCTCTCTGACTCTCATAAAGGAAGGTTGTGTCACTCAGTTTGATTTTTATAGATGTTGCCTGTTGCTCACTATTTCCAGCCCTATCTCAGTCAGCATCTCTTTCAGGGTAGTTTCCGATTGTGTGTGTGTGTGTGTGTGTGTGTGTGTGTGTGTGTGTGTGTGTGTGTGTGTGTGTGTGTGTGTGTGTGTGTGTGTGTGTGTGTGTGATGAAGTCAGGAGGGGAAATATACCAAAAAAAAGAATCATGCATGACAACTCTTCACCAGCCCCATTTGTTACAATAAGCAACATGGTTTCTAAATCACAGTTTACCATTTACCTTTTGCTCTTTACTTCACCCTTAACTTTGCTATCAGGTCTCTCTTAAAGAGGTGCACAACCTCGGTGAAACTAAAATATATAAATAAAGGTATTCACAGCCCACGCGCACTGCTGATTGGCGGGGAGAGGTGAGAGTGTCATCAAGCCATTTGGAGTGAGGTCATGGTTTAAGAGAAAGTGCCGTTTATGTGTCCTTTAAGCGACTAGCGCTTAACTTAGCATTTATTCAAATGGACAATGTGAGGTCATTTTTTTTAGCTATTGACAGCAAATGTGGTACACTTGTTAATGGGGATATCCTCTATGTGCATAGCAAGTTTCAAGGCCTTTTATTCAGCCATTTTTTGTCAAATAAAAATTCACAACAGGATTTTTACTCACACGTCCATAGAGCATATTTCTCTAAATCTATCCAGACTGACCTTATGTGTCCAAGAGGCAAAAATGTTCAGCATGTCAAATAAGGGCTATATAGCAAGTTCATTTTGGAGACCTGTTTACCGGGGATAGGCCTACAAATGTTGTTGCCAAATTTGAAAACTTTTTACCAATCTGGGGCTGAGCTATACGCATTATCATTAAAAAAAAAATAATAATAATAATAATAATAATAATAATAATCATCATAATCATAATACTCCCTACAAAAACAATACAGTTACACTGTGAATACCTAATAATAAATAAATACTTGTAGAGATAAACCTGTGTGACTTGACTAAGATTGACTTGCTCTTTGTGCACTAGTGTGTGCACATAAGTAATGTTCCGTCAACCGTGACATTTCCCTGTGCACAGCACCGCCTGACAACCAGTCAGTAGCTTCCTCTCTCACCACACAGGCTCGCTGCAACGAGGACCTTCTGACAAACAAGATCACATCTCTAGAGGCGCAGCTGCAGCTCTGCGTACAGGTAGGAACCACAGAAACAATGCGCCAGCCCGGCAGCGTAACATCACCGAGAGACGCATCGCCAATTAAGCTTTGAAAAGGATTGTGCATTGTGTTCATTTTGTTGTCGTGGTGTTAATGTACAGTGACCAGACGTCCCGGTTTGAAGATGGGTGTCCCAAGTTCCGACCAATAGCACTATAATGTTCCGGTTTTCACCACAATTATAAGAATAATAATTATATTATACTTGTTTTCAGCGTTTACATAGAAGTTTATCATGTTTTGTCCGACTCATTATTACCTAACCCAATCAACAAACATAAATAATGCACCATGCGTCTGAATTCAGCACTAACATGTCTGTTAATCAATCAATGTGTCCATGGTGTTAAAAGGTGAAGTCTATGGTAGTCTATGTGCGTGCGTAAGTGCGTGCATGTGTGCGTGCATGCGCGTGCGGTACACAAAGGTCCTGGTTTGAACATGTCGTCACTATGTTCATAGCGGAGGGTTATCATGGTTAGCCTATATGTTATGCTTTAAAAAAAAAAATCTGCACTCAGTCAATCGTTTGCTTGCCACCATGTCTCCTCGTGTGTAGTCTCAGTGTAATTGATAACACTGATTAGTTTCTACTCATTACTGTTGGTGATGCTCAACCCCTCTGTGTTGCTGCCCCCCCCCCAGGGTCTCCCTAAAGACGGCCTAAAGAAGCTGGTGCTGCACCTGGAGAGGCAGAAACAGGTGTACGAGAAGAAGGCTTTGGCTGCCCTGCAGAAGGCCACACTGGAGAAAACAGAGGCGTTGGTTGAGTCGCACAGCCTCCAGGTTAAAGAGGCCTCTAGCTTTTACACAACACAATGTAGTATAGGCCCACTGGGAGTAGCGATAGAGCGGTGCAGGGATGACATATTTTTGTAGGCCAACCCGGAAGTTAGCATCGCCCTGGGTTCCCTCGACAAAACGCCAATGGGTTTTTCCCATTGGATTTTGGATTATTGCAGAAAACAAGCTCTGTGGCAAACAAAAGTTTATGATACTCACACGTTTTGTTAAGCAAGATAATCTTCACCAATGAACACTACTTTTAGGATTTTTGAAGCGTAATTGCAATTGCCAGAAGTTTTTTTTAAGACACATAAAAGCTTCAAAATTCACGAGTGGGGTATTTACTGACGTGTTTTATGTCATAGAGCAATTCCCCGCCAATCAGCAGTGCGCGTGGCAATCTCTTAAGCTTGTGTTAATCACGGACCTTATTTCAGCCATCTAACTAAAAACCCATTCGAAAAACCTGTTGACTTCGAGACAAGGGAACCGGAAGTGCCAACATACTAACGGATTTCCGGGTTTTAGGACTCATTCCTGCACCACTCTATAGAAAGGAGGACTATGTCCTTACTGGCAACTTAAGCATTAACATGTCCATGCTTAGTTTATGTAAGTGAACATTTATCACTGTTGGCTATAGATGGTGGTAACATGTCCAAAAAATGTTCTCAGGAGTTGCAATAAATCTGACAATTTACCTTTCCAAGCAGGTGTAGGCTACCCTTGGAGTCAAACTACAATGACACACTTGTTAATTTGTTAAAATGAACTAAAGCTAGATGCCCTGCTTGACAGTTCATGATAAACAGAAACTTTTGTCAATGCGTAAGGAATATACCACGACAGGGTGTCCCCGTTACTTCAGCAGTGATACGCAGCAACTGGAGCACTTAAGGTTAAATATATGTATATATATTTAACATATATATATATATATATATATATATATATATATATATATATATATATATATATATATCATTAATAACGGTACAGATTAGGCTATGCTCTCGATCCAAAGCTTCCTTGTTGATACTTCTCCTAATTACCAATAGGAGGCGCTGAAGACAGCCAAGGCACAGGCGTCGAGGTGGCAGGGTCTGTATGAGGAGCAGAAGCAGATCTCCATGCAGCTGAAGGAATGTCACGAACGCACGAGTGGACAGGTGGACCAGTTGCACAGTGAGCTAGAGGTAGCCTACAGCCACAAAGCAGGCTATAATAACGCCCAGTTGTCAAATTGAAGTCACAATTTTGTGAAGTTGCATTTAGCCGTTATCCACAGTCTCACGCTGTTCAATATGTGCTAAATCTTGCTCTGAAAAGAGGCTAAAAAGATACTTGATCTGCTCATTCATTTTCATCCAAATTGGAGGCTATTGGATTTTTATTGGTGGCCGGGCCTACACCCACGGGGCCCGGCCGGGCACAGCCCGAAAGGATGACGTGGGACCCCCTTCCCGCCGGCTCACCACCAGCAGGAGGGGCCAAAAGGGTCGGGTGCAGTGCGAGCTGGGCGGCGGCCGAAGGCGGGGACCTTGGCGGTCCGATCCTCGGCTGCAGAAGCTAGCTCTAGGGACGTGGAACGTCACCTCTCTGGTGGGGAAGGAGCCTGAGCTGGTGCGCGAGGTTGAGAAGTTCCAGCTAGATATAGTCGGCCTCACCTCGACGCATAGCAAGGGCTCTGGAACCAGTCTTCTCGAGAGGGGTTGGACTCTCTTCCACTCTGGAGTTGCCACTGGTGAGAGGCGCCGGGCAGGGGTGGCAATACTTATTGCCCCCCGGCTTGGTGCCAGTGTGTTGGAGTGTTGGAGCCTCCCTCCGCCTTCGGGTGGGGGGACGGATCCTGACTGTTGTTTGTGCCTATGGTCCAAACAGCAGTTCAGAGTATCCACCCTTTTTGGACTCCTTGGAGGGGGTGCTGGAAAGTGCTCCCTCTGGGGATTCCCTCGTTCTGCTGGGGGACTTCAACGCTCACGTTGGCAGCGACAGTGAGACCTGGAGGGGTGTGATTGGGAGGAACGGCCCCCCCGATCTGAACCCGAGTGGTGTTCAGTTATTGGACTTCTGTGCTCGTCACAGATTGTCCATAACGAACACCATGTTCAAGCATAAGGGTGTCCATATGTGCACTTGGCACCAGGACACCCTAGGCCGCAGTTCGATGATCGACTTTGTAGTCGTGTCGTCGGACTTGCGGCCGCATGTCTTGGACACTCGGGCGAAGAGAGGGGCGGAGCTGTCAACTGATCACCACCTGGTGGTGAGTTGGCTGCGATGGTGGGGGAGAATGCCGGTCAGACCTGGCAGACCCAAACGTATCGTGAGGGTCTGCTGGGAACGTCTGGCAGAGTCTCCTGTCAGAGAGAGCTTCAACTCCCACCTCCGGGAGAGCTTTGACCATGTACCGGGGGAGGCGGGGGACATTGAGTCCGAGTGGGCCATGTTCCACGCCTCCATTGTTAAGGCGGCCGACCAGAGCTGTGGCCGCAAGGTGGTCGGTGCCTGCCGTGGCGGCAATCCCCGAACCCGCTGGTGGACACCGGCGGTGAGGGATGCCGTCAAACTGAAGAAGGAGTCCTATAGGACCTTTTTGGCCTGTGGGACTCCGGAGGCAGCAGGCAGGTACCGGCAGGCCAAGCGGAGCGCAGCTGTGGCGGTTACCGAGGCAAAAACCCGGACATGGGAGGAGTTCGGTGAGGCCATGGAGAACGACTTCCGGACGGCTTCGAAGAGGTTCTGGACCACCATCCGGCGTCTCAGGGGGGGGAAGCAGTGCATCGTCAACACTGTGTATGGTGGAGACGGTGCGCTGCTGACCTCGACTCGGGACGTTGTGGATCGGTGGAAGGAATACTTCGAAGACCTCCTCAATCCCACCGACACGCCTTCCGGTAAGGAAGCAGGGCCTGGGGACTCGGGTGTGGGCCCTCCTATCTCTGGGGCTGAGGTTGCCGAGGTGGTCAAGAAGCTCCTCGGTGGCAGGGCCCCGGGGGTGGATGAGGTCCGCCCGGAGTTCCTTAAGGCCCTGGATGTTGTGGGGCTGTCTTGGTTGACACGACTCTGCAGCATCGCGTGGACATCGGGGGCAGTGCCCCTGGATTGGCAGACTGGGGTGGTGGTCCCTCTTTTTAAGAAGGGGGACCGGAGGGTGTGTTCCAACTATAGGGGGATCACACTCCTCAGCCTCCCTGGTAAGGTCTATTCAGGGGTGCTGGAGAGGAGGGTCCGTCGGATAGTCGAACCTCGGATCCAGGAGGAGCAATGTGGTTTTCGTCCAGGCCGTGGAACAGTGGACCAGCTCTACACCCTCTGCAGGATCCTTGAGGGTGCATGGGAGTTTGCCCAACCAGTCCACATGTGCTTTGTGGACTTGGAGAAGGCATTCGACCGTGTCCCTCGGGGAGTCCTGTGGGGGGTTCTCCGGGAGTATGGGGTATCGGACCCCCTAATACGGGCTGTCCGTTCCCTGTATGACCGGTGTCAGAGCTTGGTCCGCATTGCCGGTAATAAGTCGGACTTGTTTCCAGTGAGGGTTGGACTCCGCCAGGGCTGCCCTTTGTCACCGATCCTGTTCATAATTTTTATGGACAGGATTTCTAGGCACAGCCAGGGCGTTGAGGGGGTCCGGTTTGGTGACCTCAGGATTGGGTCTCTGCTTTTTGCGGATGATGTGGTCCTGATGGCTTCATCAGACCGTGACCTCCAACTCTCGCTGGACAGGTTCGCAGCCGAGTGTGAAGCGGTCGGGATGAGAATCAGCACCTCCAAGTCCGAGTCCATGGTCCTCAACCGGAAAAGGGTGGAGTGCACCCTCCGGGTCGGGGATGAGATCCTGCCCCAAGTGGAGGAGTTCAAGTACCTCGGGGTCTTGTTCACGAGTGAGGGGAGGATGGAGCGGGAGATCGACAGGCGGATCGGTGCGGCGTCTGCAGTAATGCGGACTCTGCACGGATCCGTCGTGGTGAAGAGGGAGCTGAGCCGAAAGGCAAAGCTCTCGATTTACCAGTCGATCTACGTTCCTGCCCTCACCTATGGTCATGAGCTTTGGGTAATGACCGAAAGAACGAGATCGCGAGTACAAGCGGCCGAAATGAGCTTCCTCCGCAGGGTGGCTGGGCTCTCCCTTAGAGATAGGGTGAGAAGCTCGGTCATCCGGGAGGAGCTCGGAGTAGACCCGCTACTCCTCCGCGTTGAGAGGAGCCAGATGAGGTGGCTCGGGCATCTAGTTAGGATGCCTCCCGGACGCCTCCCTGGTGAGGTGTTCAGGGCACGTCCCACTGGTAGGAGACCCCGGGGAAGACCCAGGACACGCTGGAGAGACTATGTCTCTCGGCTGGCCTGGGAACGCCTCGGGATCCCCCAGGAAGAGCTGGCCGAAGTAGCTGGGGAAAGGGAAGTCTGGGCTTCCCTGCTTAGGCTGCTGCCCCCGCGACCCGACCCCGGATAAGCGGAAGAAAATGGATGGATGGATGGATGGATTTTTATTTGTATGCATATTATGATATTATTTTGATTTTTTATTATTATTATTATTATTATTTTGATTATTTTGCCTTCTATCAAGGTGTATACAAGATATAATTCATAGATTTACATTTATTTAATTGTTCTTGTCTTGTTTTTTTTATCACATATTTGTGTACATGAAGCATATCCCCTGTGTATGTAATTGGCTTTGTAAGATAAGATATAGGTTTATTTTACCAATCTCATATTGGATATTAGGGTTGGTTGACCTGTGTGTGTGTGTGTGTGTGTGTGTGTGTGTGTGTGTGTGTGTGTGTGTGTGTGTGTGTGTGTGTGTGTGTGTGTGTGTGTGTGTGTGTGTGTGTGTGTGTGTGTGTGTGTGTGTGTGTGTGTCTCTGCCATGCAGCTGTCCATGGGCCAGCAGGCGGAGCTGAGGGGGAATATGGGCTCTCTACAGCGGGTCCATGAAGAGATGCAACACAACATCTCCCTGCTGGAGCAGACCAATCAGACACTGAGGAATGACATCCGCCTGAAAGGTCAGTATGGGGGCATTATTGTAGCAAACTATTAAAAATGTGAGTGCAGAGTTGTGTAACTGTATGTGTAATCAGATTTGTAAATGTGTAAAATAATCTCTAAATCCATACTGTGATTTGTGAATGTGTACAGGATTTTGCAAATGGGTATTCAGAATCTGTGTGTGCTCAATCAGATTTGAAAAGGTGTAAAACATAGATTTGTAAATATGTAGACACATCTGTAAATGCATACATAGATATTAATGGCTCAAAAAGTATTTTGCTCCAAAAGCTGGAAGATAGCTCAGACAAGTCATCAGTTACAACTTTAAATTGGTGTTTTTACACATGACCTTTGCTACACCTAGCTGATTAGATGGTTAACTTTAGGTATTAGGTTAGAGATGGTTAAGTTTAGGTTTTAGGTTACAGATGGTTAAGTTTAGGCATTAGGTTAGAGATGGTTATGGTTAGGGTGCAGATGGTTAAATTCACAGAACCATCTGGGAAGTCGTCCGTGGAAACTGTTTGTTAAAAAACTTGGCAGCTGATTGGATGAACCATCTGTCTATCACCATCTATCACAAGCTACCTTCAACCAATCAGATCAACGAACCATATGACGTAGTAGAAGAGCGAAAACGACTTCTTACTCCAAATCCTTGCGCCACATCAGCCCAGTCCTAAAAGAGCTTCACTGGCTTCTTGTCTCCTACCGGATCAACTACAAAATCCTAGTCATCACCTACAAAGCCCTTCACCAACTGGCCCCCCCCCCCCATACCTCACATACCTCCTCTCCCCCTACCAACCCTCTTGGTCTCTCAGATCCACATCTGCTGACCTTCTCTCCACCCCCAAGTCCACCCTCCTCAGTTTTGGGGATAGAGCCTTCTCAAGGGGTGCTCCCAGGCTCTGGAACTCCCTCCCCCAAGACATCAGAGACTCAGAGTCCCTTGCTGTCTTCCAACCCCATCTCAAGACCCATCTATTATCCACCTCCTTCTCTTAGCCCCCCCACCCTCCATATTGTAAGTGAACCGCCTGTTTCAGCACAAATTCAACACTGAGATTTAAAAAAAATGCTTTTTGGGGGTAAGAGTTCTAGTATAGGGAATAGGGAGCATGTTATCCCCTTTGTTACAACCCATGCCAACTTTGTGATATTTTTTAAAGCTAGTACCATCGTTGTGTATGAGTGTTATAATGAGCGATGTTGTGTGGAATGCGCTACACACATTACCATGTTTAAAAAATATATAATTTTGGGTTCACTGACACTGGTAACAGTAAAGGTAAGAAGGATAAATTAATTATTCAACCTCGCATGCAGTTGACCGCTCTGTTTTCAATTTTCCCAACATCGTAAACTCTCTTGCCCAGATTTACCGGCTCATGTGACAACATTTTTAACTCGCCGATTGGATGCTTAATATCGAAGTGCACCATGGGAGTCGTAGTTGACCTAGAAATATCCCTCCATGCTTAAAATCACTGGGGGCTACAGCCACACGCATTTGCAGATCTCTGCCATGGCAGAAGTGTAGCAAAAGTCACATGAAGATTGAGAGTTGTAACTGATGACTTGTTTGTATTTCAAGCCCTTGGAGCAAAATACTTAGACTTTTCAGCCAATATCTATGTATTACAGAATTGTCTACATATTTACAGATCTGTTTTTCAAATCTGATTATGCACACACAGATTCTGAATACACATTTGCAGATTCGTGTACACATTCACAAATCTTATTACGCATTTAGAGATTCTTTTACACATTTACAAATGTGATTACGCACACACAGATAGAGATAGTAACACAACTCTCCACTCACATTTGTAAATAGTTCTTCCACAATAATGCCCCATAGGTCAGACTCAGAATCACAAAGTTGAATTGCGAAGTAGGTTTTCACATGCAAGAAATACAAGATACAAAAAACAAAACTATTTTAGGTCAAAAATAATGGTTATAAGGGTGTTTTTATAGTACTGTATTTCAAAAATGTAACTTAAATTGAAAATAAGATGGCATGGGCACCCCG
Organism: Merluccius polli; assembly: GCA_030340625.1. Classification (NCBI taxonomy): domain Eukaryota; kingdom Metazoa; phylum Chordata; class Actinopteri; order Gadiformes; family Merlucciidae; genus Merluccius; species Merluccius polli. The sequence continues at coordinate 76,078 of JAOPHQ010002559.1, read as the reverse complement.
TTTGGTTGTAAAGTATGTTGTTTTAGCAATGGAAAAAACACAATCTCTGAGAGTTGTGTATCAGTGTAGTATGAACTAATAAGTAACAGAACAATTAAATACTATTCAGAATTAATATTCTCAGACTGGTAAGACAAGCAAATCACAGAAACCAGTCAATTTATATCCCCCCTAAAAGGACATCATGTGCCACCATCAAATGTGTTCTACAACAACAATGTAAAACAATGAGCCCAAACCCCTAATTTACCACTGAGAGCTGGGACTTCATGGTGCAGGTGTGTCTGCCTTCAGAGGAACCCGAGAAAGACCGGAAGAAGGAAGATGAGGAGAAGGAAGAGTCACTGGTGGTACAGGAGCTTCGTGACACGCAGGAGAGACTCAGAAACAAAGGACGACAGGTGAGCAACGCTTGTAAGCACTGGTGGTGTATACTGGGAAGTATATTGACCACATGCTCTTTCTTATATACAATATCAAGTCACACAGCAGGTATTAAGGATGTTAAGGTATTGTTTATTTTCTTTTAATTATAACAAAGGCAAAATAGAGATGGTAATAGAGAAACTTTAAATGCAAAACTCTTTAGGGGTTTTGTCACTTAAATTGCTTGTACATTTTATTTAAGATATCACGTTAAGTATGTGTGTGCATGTGTGTTGTTGTTGTTGTGTGTGTGTGTGTGTGTGTGTGTGTGTGTGTGTGTGTGTGTGTGTGTGTGTGTGTGTGTGTGTGTGTGTGTGTGTGTGTGTGTGTGTGTGTGTGTGTGTGTGTGTGTAGTGTGTGGATCTGGAGGCAGAGCTGGAGGCCATGCAGCAGGAATACCGGTGCAGCCAGGCACGGCTGACGCAGTGCAGAGACGAGCTGAGACTGCTCAGCCAGCGACACAGCAGCGCACTGGCAAGGGTGTGTGTGTGTGTGTGACAGAGAGAGAGAGTCCAGTGATTGTGATGACTATTAGATGGCAAAATAAAACAATAACATTTAGAGTATCAAAACATAGAATGACAACTAATGAATAATGAATAAATAATAATAATAATAATAATAATAATAACAACAACAACAACAATAATAATTAGTATTATTAGTATTGTTATTATTAATTAATGAATGAAAACAGATAAATGAATGAATAAAGCCAATAGGTAAATACCCTATCTTTGCCATACTCTCTTATAATGCACAGGACACAAGATAATCAATGCTTGTTTTGTTTTTTCCTGTTATTTTCTGTATAGAGGTCACATAGACCCTGGACGTGGACGTTTCTCTTCCTAATTGTGCTCCTGGCTTTCATAGGGGTTGCCATGTTGTCGCTGTGGCACCCCCCTTTCAGGGGTCAAGTCGCCGACATCTTCTCAGACATAGAGACCAGAATTGAGGACTATCTGATGGACATGGCTTCTCAGCAACAATGTTATAGACCCGTATGAAACATATGGTAGTGTTAATATTCCAAAGCAGATATTCAAATGGAATAGATTAAATGCATGTTCTTAAGACAGTATTTATTTTTGTAACTTTAAAGATAACTTTGGACTATCTTCAGTGCAAGTTAGTTAAAGTGGGGGGCATTTATGACATTTATGATACATAATATTTAGTTGGTGTGACTGCGGCAAGATAAAATATAAAGCAAATCATCATGAATATTTACCACCAACATAATAATGTGTTAATCAGTTACCTCATTTTATAATTAAACCTTCTGAAAACACTGTTGACATTGATGGTTTTTTATCATTTAATCTATTTTTTAATGAATAAAGTGAACAGAAACCTCAATATTTACAAATAGAAGATAGAAGTAGATTTTGGTCAAAACAATCAGGGTGTAGATTAGTGTTTCACTCCAAAAAATGTCTCCAAAGACAAACCTTTATAACTCAAAGGGATTTGTCATTACAAAAGATCACCAAGCGAATAGGTGCCATGGGTCAGATCTGAGCCCATAGCTGAGATAAATTGATACACTCATATATCACCCTCAGGAACTTGTATACGCCCCTATATGGGTTTCCGAACACAGCATCGGTGGTCTGAACTTCACAATGGCTCCGACCATTACACCGGTGTAACTAGAACTTTTAACAAGAACATTTTGATTCACATACATTATCCTTTAAATAAATGGTATTTGGTAGACAGCTGATATAATTCACCTGGATACCATTATAGCTCTTGAACCAGGCCGATAGCAATTTGTCTGTTGTCAAATAGACGTATAATGAGCTATGCCAGAAGAGCACATATAAAAGTGGATTTGTCCATAGTTAGCTTCTACAATCTCTATATGGCCCTGTTCTGTGAAGAAAAAAAATACAAATGAAAAATGATACGATCTGGGGATTGTCCCAGTTCTGTAAAACACTAAAATGTCCCAGTTTTTAACATTCCCGACCAAATTGTACCGTTTTTCACCACAATTAAAATAATAATAATAATAATAATAATAATAATAATAATAATAATAATAATAATAATAATAATAATGATAATAATAATGATAATGATAATATAATACATTATGATAAACGTAGATGGTTATCATGTTCTGTCCCACTCATTATTACCTAACCCAATCAAAATATCTATTTCTTAAAGGCTACGGCGTCTAGGCTTCGCCTTATAGGCTTAACATTTCAACAATGCACCAATCAACGTGGGCACCGCCCACATTTCCCACGGTACTGTGAATATAAGGCTGCGTCGAGTGGCACTCGCTCTTCTTTTTCTTTCAGCAATGAAACAACCAGTCTACGATGGGGATGTTCTTGCAACTACTTCAGGTGAAGGCGTATGCTGACTTCACCATGGTGGAAGGTCTGCTTGGAGCCCACCCACCCCTGGCAGCGCTCCTCTGCCCTGTCGGTGTTGACAATGAGCAAGGAGACCGGGCCCAAGGAGGTGAAAATCGATTCTCACTGCTAGCTGCTCCCATTGTTGTGGCTCCAGGAAGTGGGGTCGCTCCCACGTCTGCTCCAGCAAGCCACAACCACCACCACCACAGCGACAGTTCCCTGGGGAAGCAGCAAACGCTGGCTCACACCTGGAACAACTCTTCTCCTGTCCCCTTTTTCTTTTCCAAATAAAAGAAAAAAGGCAGTACTAAGAGCAATTCCTTGAGCCACTCACTCACTCACTGAGTGATTACGTGGTTGTTGTTGTTTCCCCATTAGGCATTGCTCTTTCAACATAAATAGGCATGGACAGTCCTCTCTTACGTCCTCAAGCACTCTGTTTATTGACTGCCGTTCATTCTGAACCGAGCGCTATGGACGGATTCATGATCCAGCCACATACTTGGTTTTGACCTAGTCTTGTTTATATCTGTTACTTATTCAGTCTCTCTTTCAAACTCGGTGCAGACTAATTTGGAATGATGTTCGATGGTGCTTGGATGGAGACGGACATCATTTTTGGCTGACATTACAAGAGTTGCTATTACTACTGTATTACCAGTTGTGGATGTTTGTGTGGTGTTTTTCCTATCTTCTACTTGCTTGTGTCTTTTAATGTAGGCCTACTGATCAGGTGTAGCACTCCTAATCTTGTTGTATTTAAACTGTGCAATCTACAATAACAATAAAGGCTTTCTAATTATAATAAGTTACCAACGGAGTCATAGCATCGTGCCAGAAATGGGGCCAAAATTACCGTGTCCACCCCGGTGTCATGTTTCCATCACTGTCGATCAGAGCTGGAGCCAACAAATACATGTGACTACTGCAAAGTCATTTGTCGTGGGAATGAATGCCAATTGTAACCGTTCCCATTAAAGACTAAAGCCAGATGTAAGCGGGTGTTAGTGGGTTTTTTGTCCAGTGGGATAAGGGGCGGTATTTCATTTTGATGAACAATAAGGAAAAACATCATACCCATTATAACAGTAGGCATACTTACCATCACAAAGTTTTATAATAAATTATTACTTTTGTGCTGAAACTTTATTTGCATCCATTAAGACTTCGCAAAAATCCTAATCACCCTGACATCTTGTCAAGGTAACCAACCATAGCCGAATTTGGTTAGGGTCAAAGGTTGATGATTGCAAATAATTGATTGGTTAATTAATAATGATGATGATTAGTTTAATTATACATAAAAGCACAACTTTTTTGGCTCATTTATTAGCCTTTTCTTTTCTATTACAAGGAAGTTAGTGATGAATTAAACTTAAAAAAGTTACCAACATTGACAGTTGTCATATGGTACTATCTTTAGCTTCATCCCATTTGGAGTTAAAACACACTCAAAGCTGAACTTTCCGACACAGGCCTGAAGCCATTGCTATTGTATTCAAGTCATTGCCATTGTATTCAGTGGTTTTTTTAACAGTTCCAGATAAAGCCCCATTATTGATGAATACTGACACAGCATATCCACCTTACCGACCTCTGACCTCTGTCTTTCACAGTACTTACCTGTATGTTCCCCAAATACATGACAGCGTTCAAGAGATGGATCTAACCTGCTTTCACACCAATCTCCCTGGGACCCTGGCATCAAAGGTAGGGGAATGACAATCATATATGAGACAATTTATAAAGTAACTACATGTAAATGGCTGCATTATATTTCCCAATATGAAAATTGCGTTATGGGCCATAAAGTTGATTGTTTCTTATTTTCCTTATTCCTATTTCCACCCTATAGACGATGAAGTTTCAAATCCACTTGCTATGTCTTTTGGGGGTGTGCATGGTGAACATTGCAGCTTCCCTCAAAATGTGTGCCTTCAACATACAGAGCTTTGGGGAAGCGAAGGCCAACAACAAAAAAGTCATGGGACTTCTAGTCAAGGTAGTGTTTGTGCACGATTTCCCTGCTACAAGAACTGAAGAGAAATCTACATTATAGAAATTCTTAATATAAAATGTTTAACGTGCAAGGTAACATTGTTTAATCTTTTTATTATTGTTAAGATTCTTGCTAGGTGTGACCTGTGTCTGATTCAGGAGGTCAGAGACTCTAAAGGAGGAGCCATACCGATGCTGGTCAAGGATCTCAACAGGTCCAACATTTCAAAAAAGTTGTAGCTGTAGAGAGATCTGTTTGTTGGCAGAGTTGAGGTGACATTTTGAGGTTTGTTAAACGGATGTTCTGTTTTTTTTCAGGTTTGATAAATCAAATTCCTATGCCTACATAGAGAGCAAGAGGCTGGGGAGAAAGACATACAAGGAGCAATATGTTTACATTTACAGGTAACCTCCCGCATCATATCATTGCAGCCCTTGAATGCCAACTGAAATATCTCATGATGTCTTGTTGTTTTTACTCCTCTTCAGAGACAATGTGCTGCAGGTGAAGGACCATTATCAGTATCATAAACTGGAGGTGGAGGGCACCAATGAGACAAATGTTTTCTCAAGAGAACCTTTTATTGTTCGATTTCACTCCCCTGCAACGCGTAAGAAGACCTTTTAAAATGCTTGAGAACACTTGGGGAAAAATCAACCTAGTAAAACAGAAATCACGATAAGGTGTGAGGCACTGATCATGGCTCCTTCTGCAGTGGTGAAGGATTTCATCCTGATTGGTCAGCACACCAGCCCCAAAACAGCCATGAAGGAGATAGATGAACTATACACGGTCTTCAAGGACATCTACAAGAAGTGGAAGTTGGATGTGAGTTCAGGAAGACTTTTTTTTAATTGTTTCATTGTATTTATAACATTTTTTCATTCAAATTAGGTTTTTCAAATGGCTGTATTTTTTGTGTGCTTGTTCGACTTGGGGTACAAGCACACAAATTCAAGGTGATTGGTTGAGTAACACACATGGTGGCTATCTGTGTGTGTGTGTGTGTGTGTGTGTGTGTGTGTGTGTGTGTGTGTGTGTGTGTGTGTGTGTGTGTGTGTGTGTGTGTGTGTGTGTGTGTGTGTGTTTCAGTGAATTACTTTTTCCTTTTTTCTTGGTTCTTAAAGAACCATAAATGGAGGGAGGGAATAGCACAGTTGAAAATGTCATAGTTTTATTTGACCCTGATGTACTGTCAAATTGCAATGAGTTGGAGACCTTTGTCCGACAGTGCTCCTGTGTGTTGGATATAGTGGCTCCTTTTAAATCAAGACATATCACCTCTGTAAAATCCTCCCCTTGGATTAATGAGTCAATCCGCAGTTTTAGGCATGAATGTAGGAAGACTGAACGCTTATGGAAAGCCACTATACTCAAAGTCCATCGGCTACATCTTAAAGAGCTTTTAATCAGTTTTAACGAAATGATGAGGGATACTAAGACTGCTTTTTTTTTTTTTAAATGTATTTTTAAAACCCGAGGTGACAAGCTGTTGCACCTAACGTGTGGAACACCCTCCCCTTATCGTTGCGATCCTTATAGGCTCTCTTGACATTTTTAACTCCTCTTTGTGTGCGGTGTCTGTTTTTATTGCAATTTGACGATTGTTTTATTGTATTATTGTATTGGATTATTGTAAAGCACTTTGTGATTCTTTAGTTGCGAAGGGTGCAATATAAATAAACTTGGTTTTTCTTCTTACTTACTTTTTCCCAGAACATTGTGATCTTAGGAGACCTGAATGCAGGATGCAGCTACATCACCATCAAGGGCTGGAGAGCGGTGCGTCTGCGGAGCGACCCCAAGTTCCGCTGGCTGATTGGAGACGAGCAGGACACCACCGTTCGGGAGAAAACACACTGTCCTTATGACAGGTCAGGGAGTGCTTACAGCTTAAGTTGAATGAATTGTAATATTTACTTAATATTACTTACTCTGTTTATTTTTGGTGGTTGAAAAAAAAGCTGAAAAAGCTGTCTTAGTATCTCAGACTAAGACAAGAAAAATGTATGTTAATTTTATTCCTGACAGGATTGTTGTCCATGGACGGGAGATCCTCCATGGCATTGTTCCGGGCTCAGCTCAACCTTTCAACTTTAAAAAGGAGTTCCACCTGAGCGAGGGGGAGGTAGTTAAACTCACTTACATTATACATACATGCATACATTCATAAATATATTCATACACACATACATTCATATACACATACACACATAATAGGGAGGGAAAGGTGTGTGTGTGTGATGGGGGTTGGGGGGAGGTAAGTTGTATGTGTGTATGGGGGGGTGGGGGGGTGGGGGAGGCACCACTTTTGAATGTGAACGCTGACAGCATTTTCTTTTGATTGGCTTAAAGGCTCTGGAGGTCAGTGATCACTTCCCAGTAGAAGTGGACCTGAAACCCAACCACCGCTACAGGCTGCATAATGAATTATAGACCAGTCAGGACAATCATCCTTTGGCAGACCAGTCACCTCACCATTTCCACTGGAACCTTTTCTTTTTTTACTGGATCTTAACACATTTTTTATTCATTTTATTTTAAATATTTGTTGTTTTTAAATTATGTCATTGGCCATGGCAACAGCAGCAACATAATAGTGCAATGGTAACAGTCAAGTGTTCTCAGAGGCCAATAAACATCGCTTGTTTCAGTGTGACGGAAGTGAGTGCTCAGAGAGGTTGTGTTCATCTGAAACCACACCACATGAAAGCTGAGGTTATTCTGTGTTACTGCTCAAGGTAAAGACAAAGGAACTTTTGCGATTTAACATTTAGGCTATTTAAGCTCATTTCAAAATATATTGTCCACATTCCTCTGTTCGTTTTTTTCTAATTGTTTCTAATTGTTGGTTGGTTGGTTATTTTTCAGCCAGTCGTTCTCTTCTTAAGTGCATGGTTATATGTGGGGGTTTTTTCGACAGGAAGTGACTTGAAGCATCAACAGCAGAGACATTGCTTCGACTTTGCTACGTTCACGTTGGGTCTCAAATACTTTTTTACACATGTCTTCATGTCAGTCTTGAAAGTATTACTCTTCAAACATTGCAAAACATAATGGAAGAAGGTCATGGAAAAATACTTCTGAGGCTTTTTCAGGTAAAAAGTCTGTTGTGTACATTCATTACAGGCATAATATGCATTTTTTAAAAAGGACAATACTAACAACTCAATATATTTTTGTACAGATACAGCTCTGCCCTCCATTGTAGATTTGGACTTTGAGATCCTGCAATTTAAAGAACAGGTCAGGACAGGTACCTCCAAGGAAAATCCACAGTCTACCGCAGTCCAAACTGCGGTAGACAAGGCTCTGTATCAGCAAACACTTACCAGACAAACGAGTGTTTACTCGCTGGAAACAATAGTTACAAAAATGTCCGGTAATGATGATGAAGGAGACTGGAAGGATAAAGAAGTCCCAGCGAGCAAAAGGCCTGGTGTCCCTGAGGACCTGCAAGAGGATGCTGAAAACGCAGGTAAAAAACTAAAGTGCAAGACAAAAGAGGAACAGGAGGCAACGGCAAAGGAACCAGATGGGTTGGAATCGGGTCGCCATAGTGACGAGCTCTGGGACGGCAATAACGAGGACAGGGTCGCCACGGTACAACCTCTGACCCCAGAGGGCAGTAAAGTTAGAAATGTGGTGGAACTAGGTGGGAACGAAAGTGATGAGGACATGGGCTATTTTCAGAAAGAACCTCAAGGTGAAAGTGAGATGAATACACAAGGTAATTGTCTCCCGGAGGAAGAGCGAGAGCAAGCAAACGAGAGGTGGGCGGAGTCAGATGATTCGGAGTTCAAAGACGAAGAGAATGAGGCAAATGAAGCAAACTCCCTTACACTGCTTGCTCCCCAAGAAGATGGAGGCCCCTGCGGAGATTACAACATTCTTGATTTTCCTGTACAAGACCTAGTGCAGAGTCTGGAGGAGCTTGTGTATGAAGATGACACAGTGGAGGGCACTGCTGACAAAGTGGAGGACTTCACTGGGGATGACCACCAAGAGGCTGGGGAGACCTTTGCAGAGTTCCCCCCGGACTTCTATTCATGGGGGGATGACGAGGTCACAGATGAAGAACGCAAATGCAATCTGGGTGCACAACTTTCTGCCTTGAGTGAGATGTCTTATCTTGACAGAGAAATAGAGCCTACACTATTGGGTACAGTAAATATTGATAATAAAGTAGACCCGGATGTGTGCCCTGGATGGACCGAAACCGCCGTTGATACAAAGCACAAGGCTTTCACAGCTGGAGAAATGGATAACAAATGCAAATCAAAAACACATCCATATGCTCCAAGAACTGTGCTGCCAGAAAGATGGAGTGATGTTGGAGATGAGGTAGGTGCGTGTCTAGAGGATGAAGATCCTACCCAAGATGAGGTGGAGCTAATTGGAGCAGCCAACCTAATATGCTCTCTATCAGATAAAAATCTTCATAATTTCTATGACTATACATTTGCCAGTGAATCCATCTTTGACATCAGACCACAAACGATACACAACTTCAGCTCCAGTGACGATGAGATCCAAGATAACAAGACTGATGGGGAATACAAAAGAGATGATTTGAGTCTGCATGAGTCAGTTCCTGTAATCAGTCCACCGCCACTACAGAAACACAATGATGAGATGAGGACAATCTGCGAAGACTCCTCTCTGACAAAAATATGCACCACATTAGTGGCACCGGCTTGTAATGAGGACTACGTATCAGCAAACATGCCTTTGTTCTCTGAAGATTCAACATTAAACACAGAAGACGAAGACAAGCAGAAGTCACAGCCTTCACTTGAAGCTGCACAGTCTGCCAAAGTGGCCTCAAAAGACCCCTTCAACATAGATGTTCAGGATGACATACACCTGATCACCTTGTTGTCCAATCAGGGATCTGTGTATGATGGTTTCTTCTTTACCCATGAGGACCAGGCTTCAGGAGTTGCTGAGCTCGGCCATTTTGGAGATGACGAGTATGAAGATGACGAGAGGAATTGGGAAAGGGAACAGGAGAGAATCCAGGCTTTCAATGAGTTTTACAATGACAGCAATTGGGAAATTGATCATGCAGGTGAGCATAGTATGTATAGTATAGAGCATAGTATGATGTACATAGTACATCATACTATCATAATACTTTAAATAAGACTATGTACAAAACAAAAACACAAATCAAATGTTGATGCCTGCATCTATCTTTGCAACCTGTGGTTTGGTTAGATATTTATCATGTTTTTATCATTGTGTAGGCAGGAAGACAAAAGTACACTTTTGCACGGATCTATTGTCTCAAGTCATTCACTATGATAGTGAAGAGTAAGTGTAATTTCTCATGTGCAAAATTGACACATGGTCTTACCAACTGCCACAAGCAGATCTAAACATAATGTCTACCATTTTGTCAGGGATTCATTTGACAGCTCTACAGAGGCAGAGGAAGAGATGATCGCTGCAGAGACACACAACGTAAGAGGACTATTATTATTACATGAAAGGATGTCACACACAATTTGCACATCTGCATCTAAACACAGATGCACATGCACACAATGTAGTAATTATCTTTTTTTTAGGAGATGAGTAAATCTAATACACCCACAATAATCTCCAATCTACAGCTCCAGTACAATGTGGTACCACAGAGTGTAGCAGGACACAGGGACACACAGTTACAAACCAGAAAACACAAGGTGCGCTTTGATAGTTTTTATATTGATTTGTTTTGTGGATAAAGTTAAAAAAAATACATTAAAATATTAAATATATATTATATGTTATTGGTTGCTCCTAAGTTAAAAAAAAATGTATTTGCACCGCAGTGTCTTGGCCTGCTGAAGACGATACTCAAGATGTCCCTGGTGATAGGGATGGGACTGCTGGTGCTCTGGTGGTCTATGGATGAGACCGTCTTCCCTGGACTTCCCCTTTTCAAGGGATAATATGCCTACCTTGTGGAGGCATTTAATGATGGCTTGATGGCTTGGATTACCAATGAACAGAATTACATCAATAAATCTTGTTTGACAAAAATAGTTGTGTATCTTGAAAGCTCTACAATAGATCAATTAATGACATCATTATTAGTTAATACATAGAATATAGGCAATAGTAGAATAATAAATGATTCATATCTTTGTAATATTTATATGAATTAACGCATTACTACCCAAAGGCGGCGCTACTCCGTGCTGCTGAAGGAGAACCAGCCGAAAGGAGCCGGAAGTGGTGACCTGTCGCGTGCGGGTGCGCATGTTTTGCGTGATTTTTAACGGGCGGCGCAGACACGGATGGAGGAGTTACGCATTTCAAAGAAAGCGGGAACTTCATCCGCACTGCGAAACAAGCGCACCCGGTAGTTCACAGGGAAGGCACCCAAAACAAGTAGCTGGTTTCGATATCGTGACCGTATTAGGATATTGTCATTTTGTTGACATTTCGTGCACTGTTTAACTAAAGTGAGTCCAGCTAGGGACCAGAACCAGAACCATGTCCAGACTCAGCGGCAAGTCTGACCAGGAGATCAGAGACCTGCTGGACGAGTACGGGATAAACCATGGACCGGTTGTAGGTCAGTCTCCCTGTTCGGACGGGGTGGTTGGTTTTATATCGGGTGTTTGTTTATTTGTTAATGTTTTTGTTTTGTTTTGCGTGCACTGTTAGATTCAACGAGGGCGCTGTACGAGAAGAAGATCCTCGAGGCCATGGGGAGAAAAGAGGCTAAACCGTCCCCTGACAAAACTTACTACCGGGAGGAGAGTGAGTCCTGCACACACATCATAGCCATCCAGTTATCTGTCCATCTGTCTCGCATAGCATGTGAGATGTGCTGTTTTATTTAACAGTTTGTACATATGAACCGGTGGTCCGCATGGTCCTTGTGGTCCGGACCAGTTGTTCAGTGGTCTGAACAGATCCGACCTCATGTACTTTCGGTTTTCTCATTTCAGAGGAGGAGGTTACCTACGTGAGCTACAGGCAACCTGTAAGTATCCTCAAACGTGACCCACCTCATCGTGTTTATACTCATATATATTATGTACGAATTGTTCATTTGGTTGACTGGTTTACTTTTCCTTTCTTCAGATTAGGAGTGAAGACAGGTTAGTTTCCTATAATCATCATTTTATACAACAATGACAACTGAATGATGCTTATCTGGACTCTTACTGATGTGTCCTGTTCAACCAGGGAATACAGGAGACCAGAATACACTCCCAGGGACTTTCAGGAGGAGTAAGTCATCAGTGTGCAGATTCTCTTTCAGATAACACAGAACAAAAATAACTTTGCTTTTTTCCCCCCCATAGAAAACCCTACATAAGACCAAGGTCTGAATACAGTAGTCAGGGTTTTGTTGACAAGTAAGTACCACCCATCTGAATTATATCTGATTGCTCTTTTGAGTCATGTCTCCTCAAAGGACCAGGCCAACGTATTTCACTCATTTTGGCCTTCACCAATGAAACAACCGAAAGTACCAAAATATTTTTCTACAATGAGCATTCGCTTTGTTTTTGTGCTGAAGACTTTCGCTGTTGTCTAAAGCACATTTAAACATGGGCACAGCACACTTGTAACATTGGTCATTATCGCGTATCCCTACAATGTACCATGTATGTAAACAAATCTGCACATGCACAGTGCCTTTCTTACTCTAAACTTCCACAAATGTATAACAAAATATGCTTTAGTAAATGTTGACTACACCGTAGCAATGAGTTAAATGAGGACAACAATGGTCGTGTACATGTTTATCTTCAAACTTGTGTACATGCGTATTGTTTACACTGACTGGATTTTGGTCATCAATTGTATGCTTCCAAGTAAAACTTTATTTTGTTTTTCAGGCCCTATGATACACCTTCAACTTACAGAACTATGTCCTACTCGAACGCCACCCCAGTGAAATCTAGCGTACCTGTTCCAGAGGAGAAGTCTCGGCTCATTCCACTGTGGGTTCAGTTTCTGGTCTTCCTGGTCGTGGCAGTGTTTCTCTACTTTGTGTTTTGCAACATGGAGTCTACACACAGTGAGCCTTTTAAAGGAATAGACTGAATGTTCATTCAATTAAATCATTTTTGTGGTTTTTAATGGGGATTTTTCAATGGGGAATACAGTGTTTGATGCACCTTTTTAATAGGGTTTCTATAAAATAGCTTTAAACAAGTTAAGTGCTTTGCCTGGCTAAAAATGATTTTTCCAAAGCTACAGTGTTAAGTATTTTGTATATGGACATGTTTGTTCAGTCAATATTCATTAACTCTGGTTCTCCATCATTAAATATTTTACAGTAAATATATTGATGTAGGTCATCTGACCAATAAGAATTCAAATGTTGGGTTAGGTATTAATGAATCAGCAAGGGTGTTGTGCCAAGCGGCCAGCCAGTTATTGCTGACTAAGCAAGATCAAAATATTTGGATCTGTCGTGTTGTCGCGTGTCCGTCCATGTACATAAATGACCGACTTGTCAAAAACGACAGTAAATTGCATTGCATTACAGCTAGTATCGTCAGCATTAAGTTAAAACATTTTCTAGAAGGTACTGGTTGGCAGAATCTGTGGTTTTTGCCACATATTATACCATAGCCTTTCACTTAATTCAATAATTGGCATTGGTCAAACTGCCAATGCCAATTATTTATATATAATTGTATATTTTCCTGCCGTTCTTATTCACTGCATAAAGATATTTAAATTCGATCTGCCCTATAAAATGCAGTTGTCATTTTCATCCACCAAGTAACAAAATATTTTTTACAACACCGTCAATAGAAGTGAATGAGTATTGAAAACTGAGTTTTTCAAAACCAAATCAAATGTCAAAAAACAATGAAGGACAAGCAATACCGTACATCATTTAATATTTCGTTTGATCTCAGTTGCCAAATTTAAATATACAATACAGCAATATAGGCTGATTTAACAGTCAAACTCTTATTTCAAATATAAAACCCGTTTAACACCAGTGGCTCCCAACACCCAGAGCGTTACATTTGATGACAGAATATGTGTAGTCTCACTACGAAAACTAGAAAACGTCTAATCCTTTAAGGATCATTTATCTGTAGGAGATGAGACATAGGCGTAGCGGAGCTGGTTAGTGTTACTTAGTAATAATAAATAAAACGATGGACACCCTGTGTAAATACACACTACACATGGACACCTGAGGAACACATTTTTGCAGGTTAATTCAGACCACCATTACCAGTATTCTGCACATTTAGACATGGGATTACAGTTACAGCCTGAGTGAATCTGAAGTCTAGACTAGTAGGAGTTTAACGTGGACTTCAATTCTAAATTCCATGCATCCTCGGTTTGTCTTCCGTGTCCATGAGCCAATAAAGGGGTCCGAACATACTACAGCGAAACTGCAACACCCTGTCATTTCCAATTGTTCTCCATTAAAGTATAACGATTTGGTGTTGTATTTTTGTGGATTTTTGAGTTGTGGTTAGTGTTAAGAATTATGGTAGTGCCACATCTGGTCCATCTTAAAGTCCCTTCTTCGAACTGTGCTTTTGTTTTCAAGAGAGGGAGTGTGCTAGGGTGAGAGAATATACCAATCGCTGTGTGGTTCTTTGGAGTTTTCTTCGTCGCTTGTACCTTATCAGCTTCCTTAGACCTCCCAGAAACCATTCCAGCAGAGGCTCAACTTTGAAGCTACAACATCAAAGTCTGCACCATCATCAAAATGCCAATAGACCACCAAAGTACAATGCAAATGTTCTGTTCAAATAAGGATCCATTGGATCCATACGCCAGTGTCATGGCCTTTGCCAGACTGTGGGAAGATCCATAGGAGCTAATGGGAGAATCCATAGGGGCAAATGATAGACTTAAATGATGCCACATTATGCAAATACTGTCTGATTTGCTGAAATTGTTTGAACATTGTTACAAATACATGGAACAATTGCATGGAACAGAAACTCCAATCACAACAACAACCATGACAAACCATATAATGGTGGCACTGTTTAGGGTCTCTAGTAGGCCCAAAATAACAACTACACTTCGGTGGTCTATTGTAAAAAAATAATAATCACATGCGTCAATGTATTGATATATCCTATACCTTAAGATGTATCCACTGTTTGTAATGCTCGTCATATCTTGTTGATTGATAAGGCAACGTAAGTGTTGTCCACGCCTGCAGAAAAAAAAAAAGCATATACATTCCTGAACACAGTTCAATCGATTGATTAACTACAACTCTGACAGGATTGACAAGATGAACAGTAGATTAGCTCATAGAAGAAGAACTCACAGGTCCTCGTCTCTCTCTCCAGCTCGGAGGGCTTCTCCTCCTTTTGACACAGCACCTTGGCCACGATGACGATAATGATGAGTGCAACAACAAACGTCAAGCCAGACACCAACCAACTGATTACCATAGGACTCAGCACTGGGTCAGGATCTGGAAATGAGAGGACAAGCCAACACATAATTAACAACCTATTAACAAATACCTGATTGGCGAGAACACTGATTAGTATTAAATATTTTTTACATTTAACACTGCATTCCTTCATCAAACCAGCAAAAGCTGCAGTGAGCAATTACTTTTTTTATGTGATACCCAGCCTTACGATGCAAAAATCTCTCTTACAGGAAAAGGTAAACCACAAAAACAGAATTTAGTATACAATTCTGTATAATGAAAATACCAGGAGTAAATCACCCGAGCATTCGATGCATTCTGGGAACCCAGCCACACCAACCATAACTCAAAACCATCCCCACAAGTCCCCTCTAATGCACAACAACCAAGAGCCCATCTTTTATTACCTGTGGTAATTATTACCTCTGACGGATATGGGCAGGGGCTGGCTCTCCCTGGAGACGAAAGTGCGGCCCCCAAGCTGGACGCGGTATAGGCAGTAGTAGTAGCCTTCGTTGGAGCTCTGGGCGGTGGAGAAGGTGAAGGTGACGGCAGGCGTGAGCGCCGGCAGCGACTGGCGCACGGTGCCGTTGGAGCGGCTGAGGCGCAGCTGGAAAGAGGCCCCTGGGTACTGCTGCTTGGTGACGCAGGTGATGTTGAAGCTGTGGCCCTTGATGACCGAGCCCACAGGGGCCTCCGTCGATGTGTTGTACCAGTGCTGGGGAGTCAGCAGCTCCACTGAGCAGCATCCAGAAGGAGTCAAGAAAGAAAGACTTCAGGTTTCTGAGAACACTAAAGACCACACACCAATAAGAATAATGGCTTGTATTTAGCACAAAAGAGTTCAGCATTGTGTCTTGGAAGTTTTACCACAGCTGTTTGGATCAATACATCCAAGTTGGCCGTAATTTGTTGGTTGGCTCAATCTGCGCTATACATCTTCATAGATGGACATCGGTGGCTATTAGCAGTACTGCACATGGAATTTCTGTCAAATTTTACAGCATGATTGAGTCAAATCTAGTATCTTTGTTCTTTTACTGCTTATCTAATAGAGGTTGATGTATACCAATGGCATCACTTCCTGGACATCCAAAAGCTCTCTCGCCCTGATCCTATTAGACCTGAATCAAGCTTTTTAACATACTCCATACAGAACTCTTAATTGAAAGAGTGTGGCCTGGGGGATGGGACACACACACTAGCCACCACAACTGACCCACGGTGATGTTGATGGAGTTGCTGGGCGGGGAAGTGAGGAGCTGGGAGGGCAAGTTGCCCCTGATCCTGTACACACAGCTGTAGATGCCCTGGTGGAAGGTCTCCAGGTCGGTCAGGGTGAGCTCCACTTGGGTCTGGCTCTGGTCCACGCGCTGTGTCACTAGTGGTGTGGACACGCCCTGCTTGTACAGGTGGAAGTCGCTGAGGTGGTGTCCCAGGAGCACCATGCAGCTGAAGCGCACCGCCTCACCGGCAACAAACACAGCGTGCGGTGACAGCATGGACAGTGAGGGCATCAGGAGGGTCCCTGGGGGCAGTTTGGAGAGGTTTTTAACAAAGAATCACCTTTAGCCCATTAAGCTGTCAAACATTTTGCTATCTGCAATCATCCAGATTGAAAGTAGAGGACAATACACCCTTTTCACAGAGGCGTCATCGTAGGACAAACACAGGTTATAGGTCTGCTCCTTGTATGTCCAGGGCGTGGGTAGTAGACTAAACTACTGAAGAGACGCACACAATGACCATGGGCCCTTTTCACAGAGCTGTCATAGCGGGGTAAACACAGGTGTAGCCTCCAACAATAATATTGGGTAGGTAGCCAGGTGCTTCATTCATGTGTGTCAAAGCACCAGCAATGGTCAATGCGTGTTATCCGTCTACTACCTGTGTCCTGCTGGTACATAAAAGGAGCAGACCCATAAATAGTGTTATTAGCAACACCTGTGCTTGTCCTACGATGACAACCATTTGTCGAGTAGCGCGTTTGGCTCCAATGAGCAGGTTGAAAATCCAGTACAGGAAGCCATAGCCGGAAAATCAAACCCATTTGGGTTTAACTGCATCAAAGCAGACCCGTCCGAAGAGGAAGACCTCTCACCCGAGCACCTGACGCCGGCGTCGTCCAGGTGGGTGCAGTGGGGGGCGCTACTGTGGAGGACGGTGGCACAGCGCAGCAGGCTGGCCTCGTGGCCCGAGCACTGGACGTGTCGGAGCCAGATCTCCCCGCTGCCCGGACCGAACGCCGCCCCGTGAAGGGCGGTCTGGGCCAGGCCACAGCCCAGCTCCAGGCACACCACGTTGGCCTCCCTCAGGTCCCAGCCGTGGTCGCACACCGTCCCCCACTGGCTGTGGCTGAGCACCTCCACTCTCCCAGAGCACTCGTCTTCTCCATCCAATAGCCTAACATGATTCCCGTCTGTGGGGGTGGAAAGGTGCAGTTAGGAAAGTAAGCAGTAGGTCAAAACCTGAGCAATGACGTTTTGTGTTCCCCCCCCCCCACGATTTGTGTGTTTCTCACTCTTACCAAAAGCACCGACTTCATTCCGTTGAACATGAAAACTGCCTGTGAGAGCGGATTAAACGGTTGCCATGAAAATACAAACGACACACAGTACAGTTAACAAATAAAGGTCACTACACCACCACCAGCCCCCCCCCCCCCACACACACACACACACACACACACACACACACACACACACAGGGTCGCATTACAAGACAGGTCACAGATAGTTCACTTTAATGGGCTAAAAAAAATTGCGTAATCATCGAGGACGCTTAGCTACCCCGCGCGTGTTTTTGCCGGAAAAGGAAATGGCGTCTGCCTTACCTATGAGAGAGATGAAGTGGACGATCCGGAGCATCTTCTTAGCCGTCCATCAGACGGCGGCGCGGAGGCGGCAGGGAAGGCGGCTGTTCACTCGCAGTCGCACGGGACATCAGCTCTCGTCCGCCACGCCGGACGGACTACTGGACCAGAGGCTGGACCAGGAGGGTGGAGGCTAGAGGCTGGACCAGGAGGGTGGAGGCTAGAGGCTGGACCAGAGGCTGGAGGCACGGGGCGAGTCCAAGCGGGCGGGCCGGTTCATAGCATCGTCAACAGGGGGGGGGGGGGGGGTGCGAGGCTTAAGATGCCGCGGAGAGAGCTGGCGTCCCGGATATTATTATTAGGAGGCGTTGAGGCGCTGCAGTCGGAACCAGAAATGTGCTGTTGTTTGTGTGTGTGTGTGTGTGTGTGGGGGGGGGGGGTACCGTGCTTACGTCACCACGGACGGAGACAACCCAGAGCCGTAGAAAGACGGTTCGACATCCTCGGTTTAGAGATGGGAGGACTCTTGTGTGACTGACTCAATGTGTAGGAGTCTGCGGGTGCAGCCTGCTCGCGTCTCTTAGTGCATCCACGTTTCCCTCACTTGCGTCCTTTTCCTTGCTGTCCCGTCCACCGAGGATGCATGGAGAGACGCAAGGAAACCATGCGAGGAGAGAGGAAAGGAGGAAATGTGTGGGTTTTTTTTTTTTTTTTTTTTAGAGAAACGGCCTTTCCTCTGAAGCGTGATGTGAAGCGACGTCCGTTTTTGATGACGGCGGCACAACTGATCTGCTGTCGCCGTACTGACGTCAACTTCGTGGCTCCGTTTAGACACATTTATCTTTTTGCCTCTTCTATTCATTACTTGTTGCTTTCTTTCCCTTGTTGGGATTTTATTGTAACTATTACTGTTCCTATTTTATGGAAAGTACTTTTTTAAAATTATTATTATTATTATTATTATTATTATTATTATTATTATTATTATCATTATCATCATCAATAACAGGCACTTGTACTGTTTCGCTGCCATCTCTCAACTTCGCCAGATGAGTTATGAACAACATGGCGTTCGGCTGTGGAGAAAAGCGATGCCTCCTCGGACCTCGATTCCTCGCTCCTCGAATAGCTTCGGGACGTCCTTCAAAATAGCGGACCCGAACTACTTCCGGTTCAAGCGAGGAGCGAGGAAATGACAAATTAGAGAAACGAAGCACCTCTGGAAGCTGTCTGGAAGCACCCACTATCGTCGTCAGACGGTAGCCCTGGGTGACGTCACGTCGCCACATATCGTCATCATTCCGTTAGTGCACTAGAGGGCGCCATCAGCAGCGTCATGTCTCCTGTTCCTCTGCCGCACTGTCGCTGTCAATATCAGCGACAGTGGTCGCTGCCATATTGATGATGGTGTCTCTGAGACAGAGGATGCTGCATCTCATTTTACCCTGAAAATGTCGATGTGCACATTAACAGTCCGAAAGTTCCCTGCGGTGGACAACACTATGTTGATATATTTTGGTATGTTTTCTATTGAAGTGCAGAATTAAGTGCACTAGACTCAAAACTGGTAATCAGTTTTATTTATTAGGTATTCACAGAGTATCTGTGGATACCTAATCTTATTATTATTATTATTATTATTATTGATCGTTGACGCCCATAACTCAGCCGCACACGTGTAACTTTGTTTGCACAAAACTCAATACGCATTTGGAGATTATTTACACATGATTACGCACATACGGATTGAGGTACAGTTGCCACACTCTCCACTCACATTGGTAAATAGTGCCTCTAACTGACTTGCAGAGATATGCTGCTCCAGTCTGCAGCCCCTGACGTGTTAGAACCATCCTCCTCGTCCAGCCAGGGGTCATTCACACCGCAGATATCCTACGTTGGTGTCCCTGGTCGGTTTCGGGTCTCTGAACCCTCTGCTGTCCACCCAGGGGCGGAGCGTCAGGGGGGGCTGGGTGGACGGCCCCCGGGCCCGGGTCTCTAGGGGCCCCCGCCCCCCCCCCATCGCGCACCCGCACCGCACCCCCGTCGACAATCGCGCAAACGCACCGCCCCCCGGCCCGCCTCTGACTTGTTCCGCTACTGTGTCCACCTAATGGTCCCACGCATTGGCATGGTGGCCACCACCTGCCAGGCCAAGGAACTGTGTCAGAATCATGTTCTTGAACTTCTCCAGCGCCTTCAACACTATACTACACCCTCTCCTCTAGAAAAAATAATTAGGCCTATCAATCATTAAAAAACATTGTTGGACTGACCTGGGAAAATGTAAAGTGTTGATTCTGTTTATGAAGATAATTATATTGTATTAGAACTGCAGACTCGCTATCGCCTGACACATCCCAACCCAGTCATCTTTTTGGTCAAACCCTGCTTTAAAGTAAAGTTGAATTCATGCCTGTATGTTAGCACTGATAAGTAGGGTGTGTATGGCCAGGCTCTCCTTATCCCCCCCTTCTGTTTACATGCTTTATCATTTAATGTAAGATGTCGGCCTACTTGAAACCCATTACTCTTCCTTTTCATACTGTCACAAACAGGGCTGCCTTGAACACATAGGCGTACATTGAATTATCTACAACGCAAGTGTACTTTCTTAGGGCCTTCTTAAATGTTCAAAGATCACAACTCTTCTGGATGAAAGCTGGACTTCTGGAACATGAGAATGAAATGGGTGTCTTTTCAATAGACACCCATTTCATTCCAAGTTTCTGATAGAACCTGCATTGGCTTTTACCATTTAGATTTTCACTTTAGCTACCTTTTTGTGGTTCACTATGAATGACGACTTCAGTCCATGTGAAACATTTCTCTCCCAGAATGGCTACCATGTCGTTAATAAATACATGACTGCAAAGGCCCAGTCCAGTGTCTTATCAATTTAAGCCAGGTAGCTCAACCAGCTAGATACAATCCATATTTCGGGCACTATATATGTTGCAAAATGAAATAGGAAAATATATTTGGCTAAGAGCTAAATAACCAGATTATCAACTAAAGTAAATGATACATTTGCCAGAGCTGTTGACATTTTGGGATAGGAACAGGGTTAGTGCACAGGGTTGTTCTTCCCTCATTGATTTATTGATTCAGTAATTTGCATTCACATTAGAGTAGTGGTCATTGGTCACTTGATGTGGGTGTCAGCAAATCAAGAGAGAGAACAGATCTATGAAGAGATAAAAGGTCAGTTTTTAAATAAACATAACTGCTGAAAATTTGACGTGTGGCTTGCTGGTAGCTTTCCTGCTCTCACATTATTAAAAAAAAAAGTTAAAAATAACAATGTATTAAAAACTGCCACCCTTAGCATTTGTCAGAAGTCCAATAAAGCAGTGCCTCTTGCACTTGTTGACGGCTTACAACTATTAACACTCTTGAATATAGCCAGTCAAATCCATAAAATAAAAAAACATGTAGTGTAATGGGACAGCAAACTAATTTATTGAAGAGGCACGCTTCCGTTTCCCCATCTCCATTTTTGTCCTCGAGTCATTTATCCACACAAAGATTTGGTTTGATGATCCTATAAATGTGTAATCCACTCTAGCAGGAATGAAATCAGTTTGTCTTTGTTCTCATTGCACATGTTAAGGTTGAATAGTTGCTGGATCAGGTACATGCCTCAGTCTTGATAGTTAGTCACCCCAACAACCAAAGTATGATTTCTTGATGCACTTTATTAAACCAGTGATTCAAAAAGTAGTCAAGGTCCTTTTTTGTGTTAAATTAACTTATTTTTTAAACAAAGAACATATACAGATAAACCTGTATAGAGTAATGAAAATATATTACTCTGATATAATTCAACTTCAAAACCACAACTGTGTTAATGACATTTCAGAAGGAAAAACAAATGAAATCTCAAAGGTCTGTTGGGGATCTAAGTTCACGTGGACCAGTACGATAACCTTTATAATCTTCCCTTCATTATCCAGAACAGTCAATCTGCACATGATGAGTGTTGGTACATTCACTTTCATTGATAAGCATGAGATAACAGATACAATAGTAACAATAAAAATAATATGCATAATAATTTAGTTAACTTAACAATACTCCTCCTTTGGCCAGTGACCTTTTTTCACAAAAGAAAAAACAGCTCAGGTATGGAGTATGCACGATGATGAACATCTAAAGACATGCTTTCAATAAAATAAAAATATATAGGTCTTTGGATAGCAACGCAAGAATTGTGAATTTTCCACCCCAAAGACAAGTCTTTATTGCAGCACATGAAAATAAAAAAAGGAATTGGCTGCATTCTCAATAGTCTTTCGGCCAACGTGCATTGAGTATCGCATGCCTGCCAATCTTGGATCCATTAAAATGTTTCAGTGTCATTTTGACTCACCAAGCAGGTGGACTAGGAGTTCATAGGTGGACAGAACGATGGCCGTGTTGGGGATTTGTCTAATTAGCTGTGGAATGAGTCCTCTATAAAAAGCTGCATAGCCTTCCTCCACAGCTATTAACCTTCCCGTCTGGAAGAAATACTTGTACTTGCTGCCTTCCTCACGCAGTCTTGTCCTGATTACCTCTGCAAAGGACACAACGGAGGTGTATAAAGAAATACATCTACACACATGCATGTTTCTAAATGTTTACAAAAAAACTATTCATTTAGCAGATGCTTTTATCCACAGCGACTGAATTCAGATACATATCATTAAGGAGCTGGTAGGGGTTAGGCATCTTGCTCAACCATGCAGACATTGGGGATCAAACCCAGTACCTTTCAGCTAGGACTCAAGCACCAATGCAACTGCACGATTCTGCCCCCCTACATACATCTCCATCTTCGTTAGCCATTTTAATAATTCTGAAGAATAACTGGATGCAGTTTTAGATGTTTTTAGATGAGCTGAATGTTGAAACGTTATCTAAATGCTTACCGTGTGGATAAGCTATGCAGGATGCACAGCCCTTTGAGAAAGCAGCTGCCAGCATCAGGCCCAGGAAGTCCGACGCTCTCTTCTCCAAGTTGCTGTTGGGGGAGGAGTAGCGGCTTTCGGCGAGGCGCTTCTTCAGTGACTCGTAGATGAGGAAGCAGATCATGGTCTCCGAGATGCCGGCGTAAGAGGCGGTGAGACCGCGGTAGAAACCCCTGATGCCTTCTGATTTGTAAACATAGCGGGCACACTGCAGTGCGTTCATCTTCTTCTCCCCCCTGGCCCTGGAAAGTACAAACGTATCCAAATGATCATTAGCCTGTGTATTTGTTATTTTTTTTACATTTGATAATTTTTTTCAAAGCGACTGGACATTTTGCTCAATAATGTCTACAGCGAGACTGCGGACATTGGGGATCGCACCAAGGGAGGTTGGGAGTCAAACACCCTAGCCACTACATCATCCTATCCCCTACGATTACATGTTTGTATGCATATATAAAATTATATTCTATTTTGTTGCACTACTGCCCACTATTCAGGCAGGCATTTTGTTATTTAAATAAGGCTCAGTGGATACTACTGCCCTGTACTGTAAATATAAATTCTTCTCAGAGCGTACTGCATTGCGTCAGGGTATTTATGGACAGTGGTCACATGGTCAGCCTCCCACGCAGCGTAAGCCAAGGACAGTGTCATGAGGACAGGATTACATTACAAGAGGGCAGCGCTGCGACAACGTTGAAAAGACCCCAAAATAACCGCTGCCATTTAAATCCAAAATGCTAAACGGCACCCTGGAACATGTCTGGACTCTAATATTACTAAAATATTATGTAATAACTTTTTCTCCAGCTGCATCCTCGTCTTGACCATCCAGATGGGGTTCATCGTAGAGTTGGTCACAAAGGCTGTGGACAAAAGTGAAAGATGCGGTTCTCATATGAATTAAGTGTATACATAGTGGCCGGAAGATTATGTATCGTCTAATGACTATATATAGTAATTTTCCAGAGAAAGCAAGTTTATTTTGACGTTTTTTAGTTGTCAACAAATAAGTGCTGTGAGAAGTGATTTGCATTCAACTTACCTGCAAAACCAGCCGCGCTCATGTGAACAGGTCCACTATTGGGTGAAAACATGCGATTCAACACCTCTTTTGACTTTGAGTACACAGCAAAGTAAATGGCTCTGGAATATAAAAAAAGAAAGTAAAATATAAGATGTTAACCAACTTTTATAAACACTGATACATAAGTAATAGTACTAGGAACTGTCGTGCGTGCCAGCCCTGATACTATTAAAAGGAAACTAATGAGAGTGTAGGATTGCAGCACTTTGATGTAAAAATCACATGTGCACTGCTGCGAGCATGAGCGTGCGTACGTGCGTACGTGTGTCTTTGACAAAGTCTACTGGGAACAGACTGTTCAACAAGCTTAATGTGCCAACTGTCTCCATGGTGCTTCTGAAACAGCCCACCACACTAGAGGTCTGCAAGCCCGACGGGTCCAAACGAGACCTGAGCCTATTTGGGCCGGGCTCAGGCCTTTTTATTTAAAAAGAACATTTTTAAGACTTGGCTTGGGTCGGACTCAAGCTCATTTTACTTCTCTCCTTTCATGCCCATGTGTGCCCATTGTAGCCCAGGGTTATGAGTTGTGCCTATACTTGTAAGAATTATAAAACACAGATTTCGTATTTCAAACCAGAACGACAAATTTTATTCGTCTTTTTCCAAGTCAGCACAAAACAGATTCACTCCTTCTGTTTTTCCCCGTCACAATAAAAGCCCTAGACATATACACTGCGTAACTGTTCACCCGAGGGAACTCAAATTCACTCAAGAGCATTTCGCTAACAAGGAAACTTAATAAAATAGCTTACACCATTATAAAGATAACATAATATATCTTTATATCACGCTTTTTATTCACGTGCATAACATGCGTATTATTCACTTGCGATTTGCGATAGTTTTTCTTCACAACACTCAAATAAACAGTGCATGATGACCACCGTACATGTCATTTTTGGGGGATTTAACATTAGCCAGTTGGCGAAGAGTTATTTGAAACATTGTTCTTCAGTTTTCTGAAAAGTTACTTAACATCAAAGAAAGGTAGGCCATAAATCTTTATTTACTTATTTGCTGCTGGATCACGTATTCTTAAATGCATGCTAATTTGCATCTCTGTAGCACTGTAACACTAAGTCACCACTAATATTCGTGAGCATGATTGTCAGTGGCACTGAAGTTATGTTTGAGGCCTTTAATACATTTACCTCTATACATTTACCTAGTAGCGTGTGTGTGCGTGTGCGTGTGTGTGTGTGTGCGCGCCTGAGAGATATTGGATGGTTGTCAGTCTTGGGCTGAAAAACTGCAGACTTTGTCGGGCTCGGGCCGGGCTAGGGCTGGAGTTTTTGGCCTGTGCAGGGCTCTACACCACACTAGCCAGAATAGGCTAAATAAGCACCAAAGGTATGCATGGGTTTATGCGGAAGTTGGGCAGGATCGGGAACTTACTAAAAGCTATTCATAAATCAAGTTAATGCATTATTGTTTCAGATTAATATTTGGCTATATTAGTCATATAAAATCTGGTGACATTGCCACACTGCTTTACGGCTGTTAATCATTATAGCCACTTTCAAGTATGTTTGTCTACATTAGGGTTTCTCAGCGGGGGTGGTTCTGCCCCCCAGTGGGTGTTCACGGGATGGAGGGGGGCACTGAGACAAAAATACTTAAAGGCCCCATGAAACAGAAGTCAGACTGCCATTTGATTCCGCATATTTACGTATTTCAAGTAAAAGATACAGGAGACACATAGGCTCATCCCCGCGATGGAGCTGAGGCGTTTTCATTGGACGCAAAATTAGTAAACAGCCAGTGCAGGATGAGTCATCAAACATTTAAAACCGTTTTACGGGAAGAGAAAAGACAGGGATTTTGATGTACAAATACTCAAAAATAGACATATAACAAGTAAGGATGTCCGATATTATCGGCTCACCGATATTATCGGCCGATATTGGAAAATATCGGAAAATATCGGTATCGGTTTTTAAAAAGCTCAAAATGACTAAAGTGGCCTATGGCATGTTATACCTTGTTGGAAAGCTCTAATTGTCTTGAGTCGAATGCAAGCGACCATTTTCTGTTAGTACAAAGACAGTATGAAATAAATAAACACTTTGTTTGAAATAATTTCAGACATCTGTTATGTTTCAAGTGAGGACGTGGTTTGATGACATCATCAAACGCGCCGCGCCGTCTCAATAACAAGCCTGGGCATGTGCGGCCGTGTAGTGGGACGCTAGTTGTAGCTGAAGTTATGTCGGTGGTTTGGAATTATTTCAAAGTTTCCACGTTGAATAGTAAAATTGAAATTAGTTTTGGTGTAAAACACAGCCGCATATATCGGTATCGGTATCGGTTGATATCGGTATCGGAAATTAAGAGTTGAACAATATCGGTTATCGGTTATCGGTAAAAAAGCCAATATTGGACATCCCTAATAACAAGAGATAAATGAACAATTTACACTGGGAAAATGTATTTTTCATTTCATGGTGCATTTAAAAGGGGGGCTTTATAAGTTAAAAGGGGCTTTCTTTTTAGAATGCTGAACGTTATGGTATTTATCACATTACATGCAGGAAATATTCTCTGTCAGTGCAAACGTGAATTTACATTTAGGAGCACACGTGTGCGAGTGGAATTTCTACACTTACTTGGTCAAAATTGAGACAGTTGAGACAGTAAGCTTGCATATGTGAATGCGCATGCACACAATGTGATTAGGGTTCAACGCTATGCTATACGGGCACACTTATGGGGTCAGAACAGTCTCATTAATAATGAATGCACAGAGAAGGATTCACAAATGTATTTTGTGATTTATATATAAATTACTCTCTTCTCACAAATACATTTCAATGCACACACAAATGGATTTCGTTATGTATAAATGTAAAATAAATCCATAAACAAAAATAAGTTTCACAAACACATTTCTGATCCACACACAAATGTGTCTTGTTTAAAATAAATGTAATATAAATCCATAAATATATGAATTTAAAAAAAATATTTGCAATTTTCATCAAAAATGTATTTGGATGTTGTTACATTTATATACAAACTGTTAAACTTGAATTTACAAGACGCTTTTCATTTGTGAACTTGTTTGCATTTGTGTGTGAACTGGTCTGTATTTATTTGTGGATTTTTGAGACTCCCCTGACACGGCTGGATTCACAAATGCATTTTTTTCAACAAGGAACTTCCTGTAGCCAATCAGATGCCGCCTTAGTTTTCAGCCAATCACATGACTGCAGTCCAACGAGGGGTACCTCACCATGGCCAGAGCACAGCATTTTCTCTGCGCATTTTGCGTTACTTTTCGGTAAAATAAAAAAAAGAAAGATCCGGACTTGACCTTTCTTCCACTTGAGTTCAGCCTCAACATGGCGTCTGGGAATGGCAATCACGATTTAAGTGACACTTGAATCGGCATTACCAGACGCCATGTTGAGGCTGAACTCTGTGCGTTCACATCAGAAGCGATCGATTGCGTGGATCCCAGGGAACACCGGCACTTTGGTTCCTACTGTACTTTTTTGGTTCCTACTGTACATCAAAATGTCGACTGAAAAGTTAATCGCGGTTGTGGCTGGGCACCCGGTGTTGTACGATCCAATACAATACCGTAATAATCAGCTTAAATATCATTTTTACAAGCACACGCACGAAGCGGGCCGCCTATTAACGGCATGGACCAAGCGGTTCTGGACCAGGAAGGAGACATGAACACTTTTAATAATCGTATTTACCGTATACCTGCACACAACTTTATTTAAAAGTAAGCAAATGGAAAACATGTTTGTTTGTATTCTGGTTAGGGCTGCACGATATTGGGAAAATATGCGATATGCGATAACATTGTTGAGTACTGCGATGACGATATAACTTGCGATATTTCAATATTTAATGTTTTTCTTCATTCTACTTGCTGCTAGACTATTAAAAAAAGAAATGCATCGTATGCATGCAATGCAACATAACTTTTATTGGGAAAATTGCCCACTTGAAACATTTTCTTATATGGTCAACAAAATTAAGATGAAATAAATAAAAACAATAAAACTGCTTAAAGCATTCATAATAAATTTAAATAATAAACATTTTTTTCTGACCACTAATTTGTTGAGCTAAGAAGGTGTTGCAGAATGGGTTCTGAGGCATACATGATGCCATGAAAAACAACATCAAATAACAATAATAAAAACAAAAATACACCATTATGGTGAGTTATTGGCCAAAAAGGCTAGCACAAGGAAACATGTGCAACAATGTAGTTAAACTAAAATACACCTGGGGGGGGGGGGTATTGCACAAAACTAGGATACATAAATCCAGGATAATTGAGTAAGCGCGGCTTGGACTATTCTGCTTGGCGGTATCCTGGCTTATTCGGTTGCACGATTGCCAAGCCAGGATAAATAGGCGGCTAAGTCACGTCAGGTGAAGCTAGTTGGGATAAGCGGCATGCTTGAATAGACCTCGCGATCGCTCACAGAATCACCGATCGGAACGTTTCATACGTCACGGCCGCTGGATACCCGACCCAAGCCCGACGGGACCCGACCCCTCGGGTCCCGTCGGGCTTGGGTCGGGTATCCAGCGGCCGACGGTACCCGACGGGTACCCGTTCGGACTCGGTGACGTCTGCGCGATTTGAAATGTGCAATTTAAAACAGCTTATTCTGCATGGTAGCCAATGGGCTGTTTCACATGTTGCAAAGGTTCGGCTGTGTGATTAAAATACATTTTATAAATATGACATAAGCATGTTGCGCTCATCTGTTTGTTGATATTTCCAAATGCGCTGCAGTTGCGTAATAAAGGCGGACTTTCATAAACACAAACGTAAATGTGTCATAGTATGAAAAAATATAGACTTTAACTGTGTTGGCCTGAGTAATAACACTTATTATTGGCCAAAAAGGCTAGCACAAGGAAACATGTGCAACAATTTAGTTAAACTAAAATACACCTGGTCAAACAAACACGACAACGCTCCCTCAACAACTTAAACACCATGTGCTTAAACTGGTGGGGGGCGGGCTTATCGGGCAGCATGACAGCATCGGATTGGTCAAATATAATGTCATTGTGTGTGAATGCGCTAAAAATGTAGGCTTAATTTAATCGCAAATTAAGAAATCTTTGCGGTATGTACATCGCGAGCGTTGATTTCGCGATGACGATAGATTTGCGATACATCGTGCAGCCCTAATTCTGGTGTCCGGTGCGCGTGGATGGCTCCTCCGGCGGAGCGGTTCATGTTAATAGCGGAGTCCGGGAGGGTTCACCTTCACGGCGTAGTTACGAGGGATGTGCGACTATCGTTTATCAAACAAGCAAAACCGTCTCTGCAATATGGCCAAAGTGTGTGGAGTTCACTCTTTGATATGTACTAAAAGCATACGGCTCCTTTGCGTCTGCAAAATTGAATTGTACGTTATGAGCGACAAAAGCGAACAGAAATATTCGCAGCGAATCTTTATGAGCGTCTTTGTAGCGCAATTCGCTTCTGATGTGAACGCACAGTTACCGTCCGATAACTCTTTTTTTTTTTTTTTTACCGAAAAGTAACGCAAAATGCGCAGAGAAAATGCTGTGCGCTGGCCATGCTGAGGTACCCCTCGTGGGATTGTAGTCATGTGATTGGCTGAAAACTAAGGCGGCATCTGATTGGCTACAGAGAGTTCCTTGGTGAAAAAAATGCATTTGTGAATCCAGCCGTGTCAGGGGAGTCTCAAAAATCCACAAAT
The DNA here is from genome assembly GCA_030340625.1 of Merluccius polli. Taxonomy (NCBI): domain Eukaryota; kingdom Metazoa; phylum Chordata; class Actinopteri; order Gadiformes; family Merlucciidae; genus Merluccius; species Merluccius polli. The sequence goes on along the minus strand of JAOPHQ010002559.1, from coordinate 46,317 downwards.
AAATACAGACCAGTTCACACACAAATGCAAACAAGTTCACAAATGAAAAACGTCTTGTAAATTCAAGTTTAACAGTTTGTATATAAATGTAACAACATTCAAATACATTTTTGAAGAAAATATGTAATTAATATATTTATGGATTTATATTACATTTATTTAAAACAAGATACATTTGTGTGTGTGGATCAGAAATGTGTTTGTGAAACTTATTTTTGTTTATGGATTTATTTTACATTTATACATGCCGAAATCCATTTGTGTGTGCATTGAAATGAGAGAGTAATTTATATATAAATTTATATATAAATCACAAAATACATTTGTGAATCCTTCTCTGTGCATTCATTATTTATGAGACTGTTCTGACCCCATACACACTCACTTCCAGTGGGGAATTTTAAACAATATTTCTAGCTTGTTATTGGCTGTTCTAGCTTGTTAGCCCGCCTATCTGATTTAAGCAAATTGAAAATAAAATGGTGAAAGTTTAAACAATGTACATCCAAAGTAATCCCTGAGGGGGCGGAAAAAAGTTTGAGAACCCCTGGTCTACAGCATATGCTTATATATCACTGTCTGTTAAACATTATATCCATGGTCCAAGTAGAGACACAACCAATGTGGAAATATAACTATTGGCAGTTGTTAATGCTTTGTAAACAATCCAAAGGTGAGCATTTATCAGAGACGGCCACCAAACCTTTACTAAAAAAAATGCAAACATAACAACATACTGGGTTTCCAGTACGTGACTTGTCAGTAAAAACAACCACATAAGAAAAGCGTAGGGCTGAGGCCAAATATTTGAATATTTGTTCGGTAGGTATTCAAATCTCAATCTAGGATTTGAATGCTTTATATAGATTTAGATATTTTTTTATGAAAAAGACACCTACCGTTCAGTGTGAGAGTCGGCAAGACCAACAGACAGACTTTAAACTTTAGACTTTTGGTTGTAATAATAATAATATTTATTAAATGTTCTAGGGTTCTCGTTGTAGAATGGTAGTAATAATTAATGTAGGCTATTTAGCAGCTATTTCAATGTTTAAACTAGGTCAAAATTACCAAAAAGCTCTACCTAATAATAATAACGGGTTGGTTATTTGAATTGACAGGTAGCAGTGTTTTTTCCTTTTATGGCGATCCGTCGACCACAATGGCACCTCTTTGGGTGAATAGGGCTAGTCCTGCCATGCGATTTCATCAAAACTTTGCACAATGTTCAAACCACCTATTTGTTTAGTGATAATTGGAAGTAGGCCTACTCTCATACTATGGAGGCCATGTGTCCCTGGAAACTTTTAGGCTACATTGAAGCTCTACCGTAACTGAGTTGAATTCAGACCGATGAGATCTGAAATCCACTATGTATTCGGCCAAGCCCTAGAAAAGTAATTTTTGATATTGCACTTGATAGACATGATAACATTCTGTTTTACATCATGTTGCCAATAGCAAAACTGACCATGCTGTTTTTTATGACCACCGTAATTTCAGATACAAATAAACAAAAGCTAGGTTAATGACCAATGTGCTAATGTTCTCTCTATCCAAACATCCCAAATTACATCTAAATGCAGTCGCAGAAATCACTGTACCTTGAGGGGGCCACACCCACTAGATTCGGCCCCAGTCCCCGAAACAGCGACCTTGGACCCTCTTTTTCGAGAATTGACCTGAAGTGAGGCAGTACAAAATGTTTAACATTGGTATGAAATACAGTGATTAATTGGCAAAACGGTTGTCCTTGTATATTCACATCAACCACCCTCCAAAACATCTGGTGATACAAGTTGAAACTGAACATTTGACTTCCTTGAGGGAGTTTAACTCTCTAGTCCCGGTTGCCCCAGTTGGATTTACATTAATGTAAAATTTGGTCATGACTAATGCCACAAGTCAGGTGATGGAGGGTTAACCGTGGTCTTCTTTGGCCACCTGACCTGCCCTGTAGCCGACATTACCACACTTTTCTACGTTGTAGACAAAAGTGACCTTTACTCTCTAGAAACACAAATATACCTGCCAGAACCCGGTGAAAGGGCAGGGTAAAGTTACTCTGTAATAAAACTGAATCACAATGTGTTCATCCAAAATCCACCCCTTGCTTTTTCAACAATGATACATTTCGCCTTTCCAAACAAAGTTCCTTGAGAAACTAGCAGCTTAACGATCACTTGACTACCTTCCTAGGTTTCAATGGTGTGTGCGGTACTGAAAGCACATTGAACAATTCATGAACAAAGGACCAAAACCCTAATGATTTAAATGCAACCACCCCTGTATCATAGAAACTTTGTGGACCAACTTGGCTAAATCTTACATATAGTACAATTCCCTAGCTCAAATACCACACGTTATACATGTTTAATAACCAATTAAGATACTATACTATAGGTTTCATACCTCATACTTTGGATGACCAAATTAAGTACTGATGATGAGCTATTTATAGTAGTCTATGGATAGATTATGTAAACAAAAACCCATGACATGTAACAACCTAAACTACAAAAAATACATGCAAATATTAGCCTTCAGACATTCACTTCATCTTTACAATTCACTGTAGAATTCATCTGTAGAACAGACACACAAGCCTAAAACCAGTTTCCACTGGAGTCTTTTACTGTGTAACACAACACTGGGACTGAGTAAAAAAAAGAAGAAACATTAACACCATCCTCCTCCCCCTTCTGGCCCATTTTGTGGCATGCCATAGAGACTTTCCTGTCCTGCAGGGCTCATGCAAACGCCTAAATTCAAATTGGTGCCACAAGTCTCTTATATGTCCATCTTGGTGTTTGGAAGTCAAGCAAGTTACATTTCTCTCACACACACACAAACACATGCTCACACTCAAGTGCGCACGCACACATGCTCAACCAGATCCGAGCAGGATAGCCTGCACTTAACCTGTCAACCTTTATGTAAAACGGGATTAGTGCTACCGAAATCATGATGGGGACATGAATCGCAAAACACCACCAGAAAACACAACATTTTACCATCACCACCACCACATCTGGAGAGGAACAGGAAACTAAATGTTCAGGGCAACACACAAATTAGCACCTTTCTGTTTCCTAGAACACACATAGACACAGTCACAGCTAATGCCTAGGCTGCTCCTAGCACAACAGCTCTGTCAAAACAACTAGCAGCAGCTGGGAGGAGGAGAAAATGCACGAATCTTAAGTCCCTTGGTGGAAAAATGCAAAGCAACACCTTTAAGTGTGCTGTCTCAAAGGCACTTTTAACACGACAATAACAACAACAGCAGAAGATGCAGTATCAGTAGTAGGCAACGTACCGCAAGACCTGTAGGAGTCCCGGTGTGACCGTCCCAGGTCGGATCACTCCGGTGCCGCTGAGCGTGCCCAGATGCATCTGGAAGATGGGGCGGCGCAGGGCCAGACCCGAGGACTGCAGACGTGTCTTCAGTACCTCCAAGGGACAGGTCACTATGGCTCCTACAGTACCACTACATCTAGACGGAGACAAAAAAAAATACGAATGAAAAAAAAAAACATATGGATGAGGACTTGTACATCATACAAATTATGTCATGGTTGCCTTTGCACAAACGATAGACGCAAACGGGCTGATCAATAAGTGCTGATTGAAAGTGTTTACTGTGAACATCATAGATATGGTAATTAGCTGGAGCCGGTTTCATCCTTCAATAAGTGGAGGCATGCCACATCAGTTGAATTACATAATCACAAAACACAATTAAGCTTAGAAAGTTGGTTCATTATTATTTTTTTAAGAAAAACAACAATAAAACGGATGATGGCTTGGCACATATCCAGTGGCGATTTTAAGGTTTAAAACAGGGGGTGCAATGGGAGTTAAATAAACGAATAAAAGTCAACAGGCTTTTCAAAATGCACAACACAAATCAACAGAGAAAAAACCCCACAAATGGACCAAGATCAAGTGCAAGATCCCTTCCCAAAGAAACTCAACAAGGCAGCAAAGGAGTGCTAATTCAACAAATATAAATATATATGCTTTGGGTTTAATGGAAAAACCCAAGCTGGCGTTGGATAATTAGGCATGTCATTGAATGTGTGAGGGAGCGGACGAGAGGAGAGGATGGATGTGCGCTCCGACGGAAGATCCACGCTTTCACATATTCAGATCACTACAATGTAAGGCCAATTGATTAATAATATTGGCCACAACAACAATAGATTATTAGCTGTTTGGGGGTACAATGCAGCAGGAGCAAGATTTTGCAAACAGGAACATTTCTACCGCATTCGGCACCAGCAAGGTGTTAATTTCTGACCCTGTCGACGAATCTGAATAACCGATTATTCGCTCATACCGCCCACCGATTACGTGACCATGAAAAATGTGAGTTTTTCACATCCCTAGTGACAACAGAGATGACCGGAGTGAGCTCAAGCACAGCCTTTTGAACTTAAGATTGACACAAAGTTGTGTTCAACTCAATTACCTCAAACCTTGCTAGGCTTCTCTGAAACCTTGTCCACAACATGCTTAGAAGTGAGAGGCAGCTCAGACTGTGGCAGGCAGTGCACTGTCCTTGTATCTGAAGTAAGGGAACACATAGAGTAGAGACACCTGCTTTCAGGTTTATGTGCACTAAGACAAAACACTCCCTTCCCCCAACTGCCAGGGCCATACAACCAAAAACACACCGCTAATGGAGACTCCCTGCACTGCTTGTCCTGTCTTTGGAAAGGACTGAGGCTGAACTGAAATGGGGAAGAGTTTAAGATCCTGGATGTGCATGTACACTACATCTGTCCAGGCTGGGCATTAGTAACCACAAGTCAACGTGCCTACATATGTTGTTTACAAAGTAATGCATGGGTGTCATACAGCCTCAGGTGCCTGCTTGAAACTTCGTTTCAAATATATGTTTCACATACAACACCGTGGTTATATGGTTTCATAACTGAATCAGTTAGGGTAACGTTTAAAAACATTTTTAGCTAGTGAATAGTAGGGACAAAAAGAAAAAATGTCCAACAGTGTTGTCTTGACAGGGATAACATTTGTACCAACGCGTTGTAATACAAAACACGTTGTAAGAGACTGTTTAATATCTCTAATTAGCCAATATATGGTGTGGTAAATCAGTATGGGGTAAAGCTTACGTAACACCAAGGGCATCTTGCTAAGGTCGGTCTCATGACTGCCGCACTGCCATCACTACTGTGGGGGCAGAGCCGCCTGAAGGGCGATACTAATATATAGTTATTAATGCAACAGTTAGGTTCATATAACAAGCATGAGCGCCAGTATACAACATTAATCTTGACAGTATCGGACATATCCATTGCCCGGGGTGACGTGGTCACCGAAACGAAGACACAAAAGAGGAATCGTGAATACATTTTTTTTAATGAACCGGGTAACAATAGCCTTGTGGTTGTTATGATTAAACAAGGCCCCGGTCGGCCACATAAAACGTGGTACCTGGCAAGCAGCATAATGGGATAATGACTTAAATAGACGGGAATTAGACAGGACCATCTCAGGACGTAGACAGTGACGGCGTGTGGAAGCTAGCAGGCGGTAGCTAAGCTCCCTGTGAACCAGTCGTTTGTATAGTTTTGAACGTTGTGACGCTTACTTGAAACAAAACACACGTTATATACAACGCGGACGAATACAGCTATAACCACGAACACAGCGAATAAGTAGATATACAAAAACACTTCATTGTATCCACCTCTAAGTGGCGAAGTAGCCGCTACCACCACCAACCAACCAACCAACCGTGGTTCAGAAGAAAAACACGTTTAAAACGTTCAACTTACCCCCCAGCGAAGAGATGTAATAACGTGTCTTTCTGTGCCATTATTATTTTTTCTTCAAATAGCCAACATACTCCTCTTTGTGTTTTACTGAAAAAAATAAAAAATAAATAAACACCAGTATCTTAGAAACGGCGAGCTCGCGCTTCCATCCGGCTTTCTCCTGCTGACAGCGGCGGCGCAACCGGCTGACCTAAAGACTGGCAGTGACGTCAGGGGGCCGGTCGGGGGTGTTGGCCGTGACGTCAGACCGGTGTTGGGCAATAATTGTCACCGACATAACACCTATACTATACATAAACATAGCCTACCACATCAGAAACGGCCACCAAAGGCAAAAACATGCTTTAGAATCGACCTGGAGATTCGTTTATTTTATTTAGGTAGTACATTTCATTAAAGACCTTAAACCGATTCCAAATACACATGTCACCTACAAAGAGGTTTGGGATGTGTTCAATTGTTGAGAATGTGAAATGCCAAACCTATGCTCAATAGATTGGCATTTGTTCAATGCATGAACTTTTTTTTCTTCTTGTTTTCTTCTTTATCCATTTGGCTCGGATTCAATTGAAAACATGTAATTGCATAAATAAAGGGACTGATATACGACACCATAGCAATAGGAGACTGACTGTTCTCTTTGGAGTCCAACCCAATAAGGAGATCCGCCAGCCAATAAAAAACAGAGTTGTGTGAGGTGGTATGCAAGACATGTTTATGTTCTCACGATAACCTGTTATGCACTAAGATATCTGACTCATGGTGTACAACACTAAAGCGTCAGGAACAGCCTGAACAACACGACAACGGCTAGTCTATCTTCTATAGTCTTTTATTTTCACTTTCAAAGTGACTGCGCTAGTCATTATGGAAGCATTTTAGGACAATAATCAAATAAAAAATTCAACGTTGAAAATGCTTTTTATTTTTTATAGTATGAAGGCATTATTTGAGTCAGATAAAATGAAGATGCAATCATCCAATTTGCATTTGCATTTTCAAACTATGCCCCGCTTCAAAGTGGACAAGTCAGGGCAAGGCAACTTTATTTTTATAGGCTAGCACATTTCATACACGAGGCAGACTCAAAGTGCTTCACATAAAAACATGTCATACAATAAAATGAAATAAGAAAATGAAATAAGAAAACCATAAAGAACAGTTACAAAAGTTATACAAGAATAAAATGATAGTGAAATAATTGACTCTGGGAACCATTAACAGGTTGGTCCCAGATGATCTTAATGGTCTGAGGCTCGTGTAGCGAAAGCATCTCAGTGATATACTTTGGCCCTAAGCCATATAGTGATTTATAGGTGAGCAGATAGTTGATAGTCGAGCGATAGTCGTCAACATAGCAATGGTAATCAATTTTATTATTTCGCATGATAATGACAACACTCAAACGTAAATAAGTGGGTGAGACAAATGCCACCCATTGGATAACAGCCTGAACATGAAAATCAGTGTCACTCTTCACATCACATCCTTGTCACCTGGGGATCTGTACATTGTAATTCAGCTTGTGTGTAGTAGTAGTAGTAGTAGTAGTAGTAGTAGTAGTAGTAGTAGTAGTAGTAGTAGCAGCAGTAGTAGTAGTAGTAGGCTAGTAGTAGTAGTAGTAGTAGTAGTAGTAATAATAATAATAAAATAATGGTTTATAATGGAGGTTGGATAGCTAGCTAATGGCGTCCCTTTGGAGGTATTAGTTCAATGATGGAATTGGCCAACTTACTAAAGACCAATAAGATTTCTGAATCAGACACCAGTGACCGTGTCGAACTGATAATGGAAACCATGGCAGAATACTCTGCCATCGTGGATACTGATATCATCTGCACAATGGATATTACCATTGTCTTCCCATGTGGATTTCATGCCATGCTTCTCTTTGTGTATTTCAAGTCAAGTCAAATCTATTTATAGAGCACATTTAAAAACAACCCACATTGACCAAATGCTTTACAGACCAAAGCAGGTAGCTAAAATCACAAAAAAAGAAACAACAATGCACACAGCTTATGAGCACAATCATTTTATGTTTAGCCTGGACTGAATAGATTCAATGGAGGGGGCAGATCTGATCGGGAGGAGAATGCTGTTCCACAGTCTAGGGGCTGCAACAGCAAAGGCTCGGTCATCCCTGAGCTTAACTTTTGATCGCGGGACAGCCAGGAGCCCGAAGTCAGCCAACCTGAGGACCTGGAGGTATATGTGGTGAAGAGATCTGCAATATGGGGGCCAGCCTGTTTAGGGCTTTAAAGACAAATAGACTGGCATATTTGCTTTTATTCAGCTGAAGAAAGTGTTGGTCTTTTGGTTTCAGGAGGAGATAAGGGGAATGGGGCCTAGGATAGAACCTTGAGGGACCCCACAGGAGAGCCTAGCTGTGGACGAGGAACATTTGCCTATTTTGACAGAGAAGCTTCTATTTTTAAGGTAGTATGTGAACCAGTTTAGGCCAGGGCCATCAAAACCAACCCCATACTTGAGACGGTTACACCTTGTTATGCAAGCATTAGTGCTATTGTATTTTCATTTGATTATTGTCCTAAAAATGCTTCCATAAGTCATAGACTAGCCTCAAGAACAAAATAGGGCCCCTCGCTCCCCCTGGTGGCCGAGTAGAGGTACGGCACGCTGTTAACGTTAAATAAACTGAGAGGATTAAAAAAACACAGCAATCAGTTCCACGTTTTTAGAGATACCAATAAATGAAGCTTGTGCACAAAACCGATGACAATTAAGAGTGTAGGCCTACGCCAAAAGTGTCAGTGAACCCAAAATCGTTTTTTTTAAAAAACGTCTTATTTCTTATATGATCTTCAACATAGCAATCTATGCCCATTCTGTCACTGTTACTAAAATAAGACCGTTATTTAGAGAAAAGAGGTGTAAAGTTTTTGGGTTTTGCCAGTCTCCGACAACCAGTTTGTGAACTAAAGTTACCTTCTTGTCTGACTTCGTGCCTCGAAGGTATCTGTGGCGTGAAGGGGGCGTGGCTTAGCGTCGGCCGCGGACAGGGGGGCGGGGGGCGGCTCAGTCTCAATCTCGAGACCGGGTCCAGGCCCATTGCAGGGCGACGTCCGTGGAGACGTCAGAGGCACTGCTTTTCTCTGCTATACCCAAGTACGTCTCGCTGTGGCCTGCGGGAAGGCGGGGCGTGACATCACGGTCGAGTGCATTCTGGGATTGCTTGCGCCCGATCACGGGCGAGTACATATACTGTATATATAATATTTTTAAGTCAGGTAAATATATTAATTAATATATTAATATGTTAATATATACGGTTAGGGTTAGGGTTATCGTATTCAGAACTCTCCGTTTTCGCTGTGCACATAAGTAGCTGCTAGTTCAATAGGACGTATTTAGTTTAAGTATTTTCAAGAAAGACGTGTTTTTCTTCTTCTGTTGGTTTTATATGGGCTACGCGCAATCCCAGAATGCACTCATACTTGATGTGGGCAGGGCGTGATGTCACGCCCCGCCTTCCCGCAGGCCGCAGCGAGATGCTTCTCGCTATACTCATAGAGCGTAACAGTGACCGCCCCTTTTTAACAGCTCCGGTGCCGGTGTCGTGCCAAAAAGTGATTGTCTGCCAAAAATTGATTGAAGGTCAAATACAGTTACTCAAAGGTGATTTCTGCCCAAATATGACTTGATCTCATTCATAAGCTTCATAATATAAACACTGGAGCTCACAGGACACCTTGGAATTCTTTTAAAGGAGCATTACAACAAAATAGGCATTTCACCTGCCAAAAATGGATTGAATAACAAACGTTAAACTTTCGAAGACACGTGCCTTTGCTATAATTACATTATAATACAGTTGTGTGTATCTGCATATTATGGCCGTTTAATCCAGAGAAAAGCAGACGTTGTTGCGCTACCGCTCAACGGGCTGCTGTGCACGCTCCCGCGGCCAGAAATCAGATTCTGGCAGACAATCACTTTTTGGCACGACACCGGAAGTAAATTTCCCATGCATTTCACTTTTCGTATAATCCTTATAAAAAGAGTATTAAGCCTTTAACCAAGCCGATCGTTCGTTGTGGTAGTCGTGACCATATTATGTTTGATTCGGGCATAAAAAGAATTTGGAAAACGGAAGAAAAGCCAAAGGTACTTTATTTTGTTGACCGAGTGAGGAACTACTCATCCCGAATCAAACATAATATGGTCACGACTACCACAACGAACGATTGGCTTGGTTCAAGTCTTAATACTCTTTTTATAAGGATTATACGAAAAGTGGACGAGATAAATGCATGGGAAATTTACTTCCGGCACCGGAGCTGTTAAAAAGGGGCGGTCACTGTTACGCTCTATTGTCGGTCGTTATAAGTTTCCCATTATCCTTAGTTCCCCAGGTCGCGCAGTATTGTGAGGCGGCTGAATGAAGGGACACTGGCACAGGTGTGTGTGGATGTGAGGAGCTCCCTTTGAGCAGCAGTTGATGTCCGCGTCCGGGAGAGGTTTAAGCTTCTCGGACACAAAGAAAACTTTAAAATGTGGATGGGGAAGCGGTAGCCAGAGCATGCCAGTGTCCTCCCAGCATCCTTTGTGGGTGAAGCCACGTTTTGGCGCATTTTACAACAACGCTCATTATAACACTCTTACACAACGACGGAACTAGCTAAGTTGGGTCGTAACCATGGAGATAACATGATGTCCCCCTCCTTCCTAGAACTCAGCCCAAAACCTTTTTGGGCTTAAAATCTGTGTTTGCATTCAAGCTGCAACAAGGACTTCACTTACACTTGAATTTGGCAGCGGCACTGGCAGCATTAAAGTGACAATATGTAGTATTTGCGCCTCTAGTGGTTTGCTAGACCAGGGGTCTTCAGCCTTTTTATGCCCAGGAAAACCATGGGAGAAACGGAGCTATATATATATATATATATATATATATATATATAAACTGGCATAATAACCACTACTTTCTATTCAGACTGAAGAGAGTCTGCTGCTCTCGTTCTGCCGCCCGTGTGCGCATCCACACCGGGGCAAGTTCAGCTAGTGCTAAGAAACACCCTGTGTGTGTGTGTGTGTGTGTGTGTGTGTGTGTGTGTGTGTGTGTGTGTGTGTGTGTGTGTGTGTGTGTGTGTGTGTGTGTGAGAAAGCCCCTGGATTTTTATAATGCGCAGTGGCGTACAAACAGAATCTAAACTTGTGGATTTGTTCATTTGTGGGCACTATTGGAGCAAACTACCTAGGGCCGTTCATATGCGCTTACTTGTGTTAGACAAAACAAAGATACAGCTATAGGAGCTGCTAAACACTTGTTTGGAATAGAAATGATGTTGGCTCGCCTACTGCCCAATTTCAGAACGTGCATACACCACGACAGGGGGCGAGTTGAACAATCATGGCTGATTTACATCTCGACAATGTCAACAATTAACCTGGGGTCTTAGCAAACTTGCCAAATCATTTAAGTTGCAACTAGAAAATATTATTTCAAAATATATTGCCAACAAAAAAAAACATCCACAAAAAAGTGTATAATCAAAGGCATTTTGTGGACCCCCTTCAATACATCTGTGGACCACCTGTTGAAGACCACTCTGCTAGTCAGAAATATAAAACAACTTTGCAAACACATATTGTATAATTGTGCTCGTTTACATAACATAACGATATTCCTCTTTGTAACTTTGGCATAAGCCTAGAAAATACTTTTATTGTACCGTTTCTTCTTACTGTGTGTTGTTCAATCGGCATAGTGAAAAACAAACCTTTCAAACACTCTTCCCCATAGAGAGAGCGATAAAACAACCCATCACTCTGAAAACCACATCCACTCAATGAGGAATACAATATGCAACCAAGGGCTGCAACACTAACAAAATGCTTTTAGCAAGCTAAAAACATTAGTTCAAGCATGTCAAAGGATTATTTTAGCACCCTATGTCTCCCCGAGAAGAAAAGGTATTTTGACAAATATTGTCGGTCTAATGTTAGCAAGCTAAGGCACTTGCAAACATAATACTGCATAGCTTTGATTCATCCACATTCCACATGTTGCATACTGACAAAATGCTTTAGCTGAACTTACAGCAATATAGTTAGCATAAAACTGACAAAATGCTTGCTGCACAGGCATACTGAGTGTCAGGATCCCACACTTTTCCCAATGAAGCCTTGTGCCCGTATCCACTTTTTTGATCTTAAAGGCTCCATGTTTTGGTTCGACAGCTTATAAAAAAAATGTGTTCTGGGTTCTTTACCCAATTGGTAGTGCGTCCAACCACACAGCAGCTTTTAGGCATTTCTATGTTGTTTGCTAGCAGACCGTATTATACAGTAACAGTTTTAAGTGAGCAGTTTTAAGTGAATTATATAATTATATCAGCACAATTCGGTTGTCGTACTCAACCTTGCTAGCTTATTGCCCTAAAATTCTAAATAGAAGTAGCTATAAACCTAATTTCACATTATGAAAAAGCTTTCACATCTCTTCATCACAAAAAACACAAGAAACAAAAGGGTTAATTTGACAATCTTTACTAGGTTTTTTTTGCAAACAAATCTACATTTAGGTATACAAATAAACTGAGCAGGTTCAAGCAAGAATTGAGTGTGGTACATATGACTCCATATCCAGCACAATGCTAAAAAGTAAAAGAAAAAGACATTTGCACATTAAAAAAAGTACTGAAGTGGAAATGTCTATGGCATGTCAATATGTTGGCAATTTGACACCAATTGCTTGTCATTGATGCAGCATATCGTGGATGGTCGATTCGTGCCTAAATATAATAATGCCTGAACCATAAGCGGCTTGAGGGTTGTTAAAAAAGGCATCATGCCATTCTCATCTTTTAACAGTTCCCAAACCAATACTTCCCCTTTAAAAATCCCAACAACACAAACCGAGGCATAAAGTGACAAAGACAAGAGACATATTTGAGAAATAATCTCTTGCAGGTGCATGCCACACACACACACACACACACACACAAAGTCACAGTGACAGAATCAAAGATTTCTGGTCATGACACCCATGCCCCAGTCTGATGCCCTAATGGTAAACATACAGGCACTTCCATATTGCAGAGAAACCTGATAGTGAAGAGTGCAAAGAGGAGAGCGAATCTGGGCTTCGGGTGATTGCTGTGGAGCCTGAATGAAGTTTACCATAGCAGAGGTCAACAAAGCTACACAATGGTGCAGCCAAAGCACTACTGTAGACTGTATACCAAGTCAATTGATCAACATCTCCTTTCTGAGTTGTGAGCAATATTTATTATAGTTCATTTAAAAATGCACAATTTCTAAAAGCAAAAAAATAGTATAGTGTCTGGCCACAAGGTGGCCAGACACTATAAGAGCACATTGCTCCCACCTCCAAATCAAAATCTACAATTTCATTTCAACCTTTTACATCAGCTCATTCGCACACAAAATGTGCGACGCATCTATTTTTAAAAACCCAAGGGGGAAATTCATAATTCCTAAGAGGTCTGGCGGTTACAGCAGAGGTACCAATGAGTCATCCTACATCACCAATCGCAACTGAAGGAGGTGCATTATTGACGGTGAGTGTGCATGGGCATCCGGGAACCCAGCATCTGCATAGTGTTCAGTGAGTCCTGATGTCCTACATCAGAGTATACTCACGTTTGTGTTTTTAAGAAGACAGTGTAGAGTAGAAAGCCCAACAGGAATGCAGGCCCAGTCACCTAAGCACTAGTCAAACATGAAAAGCAGTGCTATTGACTGAGGTTTGATTTTTGTTGGGTGGGGACAAAAACAACGCAAGGACAATTATAGAAAATCTGTAGTAATTCGGTAAAATAGTTTGAAACCAAATGGGATCCCAGAGAGATGCAAGGAAGAGGAGTGTGGGTGCGTGTGTGCGATTGTGTGTGTGATCATCGTCAGCCATTGGTCATTGGTAGAGAAGGTAGTTTTTGAGGGACGCTGGGAGTGGTAAGCCCTGGATCTCACTCAGGCGATCCCTGCCTAGCGCCACCCTGACGGAGCACCTGCACAGGTCCATCAGAGGGAGAGGTTCCGCTGGAAGCAGACAGGAAGGAGGACACAGGTTAGCTTCAGTTACATCCCCACCCTGGCAAATTATATTATCATGTAATCGATGAGTTTCTGATAAGCTTCGAGTTAATGTAAATGCAAGTAAGAAGGCCACCTGTACTGGAAATATTCACAATCTCATCTAGAGTTGTGCTTCAAGGGGCACTCCGATTAAACACATTGAGGCTCCCATTGGGGTAGTGGGAAAGAGTTTAAAGATCCCCTCCACTCAAAAAGGTATTTTTCTTATGTTTATGTCCACTAAAATGTCTGAGCTTGACTAAACTGACTATAGCACTGTCACTAGAGAGGCGTAATCGCTGTCAAATATGCAAATGCTGGCAAAGAAACCTGGGACCTCCAGCGCACGCAGTGAGCATCAGAGCGTTAACGCTAACTCTTGCGCTCACTCTTTGATTAGACCTCTTGTATATAATTACGTAATGACAATGTGAACACAGTGTAACAATATCGCCGATTGAGAGAGACTCCAGACTCCTCATCCGAGTCTGACTGAGGCTCAAACATGTATGGCTGAATCTCGTCGATGTTTCCAATGAGGGAGAAGAGTAGATGTGCTTCCAGCCCCATTTTAGAGTTTTTTCTAAACTTTTTATGTGGGGAAAACCATGTTAAAAAAAAATCTGAATCCTGATTATTGATTATTTTCCGACTTTAAAACGTGCCTGGAGCAAACGGCAGCGCCATTTGCTCAGTCTCCACCCCCAAACATTGTGCAGCCAAGGCGCTGGCGTGAATGTAGGGCGCTGCTGGCGAACAAACAGTGAACCAAACAAGGTGCACTAGAGAGGAGAGCCTCCCAATACATTCACGAGAGTCCCTGGTGCACTCGCAATGTTGGTTCTCTCGTTAGCTCGCAGGTAGTGCACTCATGAACACACGTTGATAACGCCTAGGGGTATAACAATTTACCAATGCGCATCGGGCCCTGATTTGAATGTTTCATTATGAAAACCATCCGATCCATATGCAAAAAAAAAAAAAAATCAATTTAAATGTTACGAATAGCCGATTCATTAAAGTTTTGTAGGAATTAGGGTATTTCTAGTTTCTACCTTCCAAAATGCATCTCATGACTGCTCTATAACCAACTGGTCAAGTGCAACTCAGCAACTGATCTATAAATCAACTGCACTTCCAAGCAACGAGACCGGAATGTCCGTGTTCTGTTCCAGAATTAAAAGCATTGAAAAAAAAAGTTTTTTAAAAAAGCAGCTCTGAAACAACAACGTTCAACAATATGTCATGCAGTTGGCTAATTTAGTTGTAGCCCACAACATGACATGTCTTTTGAAGTATTGAAAAAGTGCCTATTTTCTCACATTACCAATGGCGTACCTGTGTCTGAACTGCAGAAGGTATCATGTTTATGTTATGTACGGCTGGTGTTGCTGTCAAGTACAACAATGCTAGCAAACCTATCCGTGTTAACTCGTGGTGGTTTTCTGGAGCTTTATCAAACTGTGCCATTACTGTAAGACTGCCGTTTAACCGGGCAAGGACTAGTACTTTTCTCTATGCACTATTTCAGTCATCATATTGTACACATTACTACATATTGTTCAGATTAATTTCACTTTATTTGTATTTCTTTGTTGGTACTTTAATCAGTGCATTGAATTAGACATGTTAAAATTAAATACAAACTCTTCGTGATCACGAGTTACCGGGTACTTCCTTATTATTCCTCACGGCGAGTGAGGGCTGGTGCTACCATTAGGCATTTTGGTGGGTTGGATTATTGGTGGATACTTAAAGTAGCCAACGTATTAGCAATGGTTCAACTGATAGTCAAAAAGTGCAACCTTTTTAAATCAATTTGAACATTTTTATTAGTTTCTATATTTGAAAACATTTAACAAACATACAACAAAAATGAACACAAAGAACTTTAAAAAATGTAGAAGATATTATGAGGGTGGTGCAGAGAGGCATCACCTGGCCATCTGTGACGGTGCTTTTTAGCACTGTTCTCTCCATCATTCAAGGGGGTTGTCATTTCCGTCAATGACATGCTCTGAGGTAGGACTCTGACCTCCTCACAGATGCCCTTGGTTGTAGCTGGCTCAGTGTACATAGTACACTGGCATAAAGATCGTCCAGTTGACTGAACCTCTAATGCCGTGACTGTCTTTTTGAGTATCCTCACTCTGTAGAGGTCTCTGCCTCTGGACTGTGTGCTTTGGCGTTCCGTGAGCTTTTTGGACTATTCTGTGAGCCATTCTTTGGCTTAGCTCAGCACCACAGCTAATAAGTGACGCTCCTTGTAGGGTGGGTCAAGGAAGCACGCCAACACCACTTCTTTGCGTTTCTTCAACTTTGGCAAACTGCCGTGTCAGGCTCTGCAGCATGGTACTCCTTTAGGGTCTGAATGCCCCTGGTGTTTGGTCCCTCTGGCGGGAGCAGCCGCTTCAGCACTGCCAGTCTGGGAATGATTCAAAGCAGAGGCCTCTGCGTCGCACATTTCTAAGGTGATTTCTTTAAATGGATTTAAACTCAACCAGCTTTGAGACAATATCCTACTCTTCAGCACTTGGACATGTGAAATGCCCATGCTCACTTGAATAATGAGCTCACACTTTTGCTCCAACAGCCTTTGGAGCATGTGGAGGGACAAATTCCACTGGGTTGGTACTGCTTGCAGTATGGTGTGTAAAGGAAGACCAACTTGCGCTTGAATAGTGTGATGACTTGCTTGGAGAGGACTGAATGATTAACGTGTGGCACACCACTTCAGCTTTGCCAGAATGTTCCCAACAATTATTTGTGTCTTTGATTACCAGCTGCAGGGTGTGCACAGCAGCTCAGATAAGGGATGTCCATGAGGCTCATGTCTCTAATCATGTTCGCCCCACCAGTGGCAAACGCTGATCCAGCATTTCCACAAATGCTTGGCCAATGTAATCTCCAGTGTGGGAACCTGACATTGCCGTAACATTTAGGAGCACTTAAGTCTTTCCCAATTATTGTCAATGAAGCGAGCAGTTAACCTCATCAGGGACTCAGTGGAGCCAGACCAGCAATCCATTTTTAATGAAATGTCACCTGTGTTTTCCTTTGCAATGACTTTCTCCTCAACTTTTTGGTACACTTGATTATGCATCTCCGTCCTGTATCATTTTTTGTTCTTTAAAGTGTACCTGGGTTCTGCTGCTGGCAGCAACTTCTGGAATCCAACATTGAACACAGTTCCAAATGGCTGGACTTCTGTGGCGACCATTTACAAGATAAGCCTATCAAAGGCTTGATCGTTTATCAGCTGCTGACCATTTGACTTGTTGCAAAGTGGGCTGGCTTGATGTTGCTTTGGTGCTCTGCTGGACAACCTTTTCCTCATATGTCTCTTCAAAGGCTTCTGTATGGTGTGCTTTCCAGGTGTCCCCACAAATTGCTGGTGGTTCTTTGGGAAGTTTTTCTTGAACCCTGGCTCATCTTCACTGCATAGATTTTGCATTGCTGGGCCATCATGTCATGTGAAATAACCACATCTTGCTTTTACTCCTTTTTCCAACCATCTATACAAAAGAAAGGAAAGAAATTCCAGTTTCAAACATGTATTTTTTATGACCGATTATATTTAGCAATTTGCCATCATTTCTTATCTAGTCTCAGTAAATTGTATCATGTGAGGTTCCCTGCCTAAAGAATTTGGTGGTGATAAAAACTACAAAGTGCTTTCGTGCAGGTTACCCACGCTAACTGTTGGTGTTATCCGTTTTATCTTAGTCTGGTTAGATTGCTACGATGAGTGACTAGATGACTCACTTGCAAGAACGCATTGGCCAATGACACATCATATAGTAGCTAATTTCACAGATAAAATCCAAATGTGTGATGCATTCAATCACCATTTTATTTCAGCTGGTTATTTATTTAAGAATACAGCGATGTCCTCTGGAAATGTAGATCCTACAGTGCTTATCTGCTCAGTGCCACTTCATAAAGGCTTGCGTCCTAGGTAGCTTGCTAAAGTTGACCAAATATGTTAGCTAGCTAGTTAGCCCTCTTGATAATGATTGATAAACATATTGGTCATATAAACTTTTAGATGTTCATTGTTGAGTAAAACGTAATCTGTGTGAAAATGCACATAAATATATACAAACCTTTTCTGCAGCAATCGAATCTGTGCAGACAAGTCTTGCTGTGGAGAATATTGGAAGAGGCACGAGGTCAGCTGCTCCAATTTACACTTGTATTAGAGCTCCCTCTACTGGATAATTCTAGTAAATAGCAATTACAACATTCAAAATGAAACATTCAGAATAAATAAGCATAAGATGTTTTTTTGTTGATTATACTCGGGACACATCGGCTGCATAACTGCTGATCCCGATGTCGTCAAAAAACGGCCGATATATCACCCAAACCGATATATCAGATGTATGCAACTTTCACTTACGATCGAGCCCATTGATGTACCGGATCCTGATTTCACAGTGGCCCCACACGGCGCTCACCACGGGGTACAGCTTGCGGCCTTTGAGTCCACGGAAGGCCACCCCTAGGTATTGTCCATCCACAACGTAGCCCAGAGTCCCCTCATCCATGTCCAAGACGACCAGCAACGAGTCCGGTATGATGAAGGTGTCGTCGGGCTCCAGGAAGGCGGGGTAGGTCTTGCCCGGCCGGTTCTTCCCATCGTGGTAGAGCTTGCTGCGGCACAAATCCCAGCCCCATGACTCAGTGTTGCTGCCCACCAGGGCAGTGTAGCCCACCGAGTGGAGGGGGGCTTCACCCGTCGCCACCCCCACCACGGCGTGGGTGCCACGCTGACGCATGGCCCAGCTGATCTCCCAGACATGCAGTCCGCGTGTGTAGCCCACACGGGCCCGGATGGCGTCTGTGCTCTGCGCCACCGGATGCCGGTGGAACACCAGCTTGTTGTCATCCTTGACGAAAATGTTGAGCGAGCGGTCCTCGTCGTTCCACGAGTGCTGCGCCTGGATGTCAGGGTCCGACGGCGGCATGTCCAGCAGCAGGTCCAGCCGGGACGGTTTGGTGTGGTTCAGGGCCTGGAGCTCCAGCTTCAGGGGGCTGAACGCTGGGTCCCGCATGTCGATGCTCTTGATGCCCCCGGGGACTTTCTGCCCCATGCTCTGAGTGGGTTCTGACTGCACTCTCCCCCCCCCGCCCGTCTCCCCCTCCTCAGGTCAAAGGGGGGAGAGCAGATCAGCTGCAGACCGTGTCCTCCACTGTGCAGGTCCAGACCAAGACCAGTACAGGCGTCTCTAGGCAACAGCAGGTCAAGGCCAGGCGGGGACTGAAGCTCACCTGCAGAGATTTGGAAAAGAGAAAAAGAAAACATTTTTGGTTAGATCCAACCGACAAGCCTTTATTCCACAAAACCAATATACGATCTTAATAGTTTGAAAACAAATACTTCCACTAAATCAGTTTGTACCAGGGGCTTATTTAATATACCTTCTGATGGCTGGAGTGATTACTGAAGTTTGTAAGTTAGTCAGATCATGCTCCAGTTGGTACATGCTGCGAAGCATGTTCGTGTTAGCATTTCAGTTAGCTCAACCCTAAAGCAAATGCTGATTAATTAAACAGCTGATAACAGTAGGGCTTTTAGATGGTCTTAGTAAGGCCAGTGCTTTAAACTCATGTGATCCTGGCCCTAAGACAGACAATGTAAATAGAATGTCCAAATACACAGATGAGTGATAATGAAGATGTCAGAAATAACTTGAAAACATATATTAGAAACACATTTTTAACCCTTCCGTTACTCTGAATCTTGTATGGAACAGCCTTATAGAGACTATATTCCCCTTGTATATAAAATGCGTCACAGCACCATGGGGCAATGACTCAATGAAAAAGTAAGCTGCAATGCCAATTAGCTGGTTGTCGCATATGTCTCATCTGGCTTTTGTTCCAGTTCTTCCAGCATTAAGCAGTCTTCTGGGAAATGTGGAGTGCCTAAAACGAGATTGAGTTCTGACTAATTTGACACAGTAGAAACCAAGGCTAGATAAAAAATAATTTTACATCTCCTGTCTAAATTTTTTAAATCTTAATTTTAATAACAAATCAGCTCACTTTGTAATTAGAAAACCACCGAACGTTAAACTGGAAAATACTCTGCATGTGAATTATGCTCTGAAATCAGTGGAAACCACTTCACAATACCAATACCAGGAACTAACTAAAGAGGCCTTGTCATTAGAAGTCACAGCAAAGCACATGCCTGCATGCAAATTGTATTGATAGCATGACAAAAAAAAAGGCAAATCAATGTAGACTTTTAGGAACATAACATCCCAGTCTTGAACGTACTTTACTGCACTCAGACGCACCATACCGGTTTGACACATATTTCACTGTTCATACAGTAATCCTGAATCTGTAAAAGAAAAGCATGCAATTTCCAAAAATAGTAAATAAAAGGGGAAAACTCCAGCTATTTCCTATGATATGGCCAGAGCGCAACAGCAAAAAAGCAGGAATACGTCTGGCTTAAAAAGATAAACACGGCACTGTCTTTTGCCGACGGCGATGTGTTTACCACAGCTTTTTTTTTAAATGTTGTTTTTAAAGCAGACGTGACCAAGGCCAGCAGAAACAACGCACAGCTGATGAGAACCTGGTGTGTTGCTTGACAGCCCTCATCTCACAATAATGCACTGTGGTGTTACATATCCACATCAAAGACCACGATTACCACAACACTTGTTTTGTTGAAGCCTTAGAGACCATGTCAAACGAAGTTGACCTTTATGCAACAGTGCACGCTTTCATCTGAACTAACTGGCACCCACAACATTATAAGGGGAATTTAACATTGATTCAGCTGTTAGGGGTTTCTGTAAAAGAGGTTCTCTGAATTCATAATGTGTGTGTGAGAAGTCCCCAACAAGCCCTGCTGTCATTGCAGATGTGACAAGCAACAACCCTGGATGAGGTCACCACATGTATCTAGGCTGTACACAGGCCTAGATATAAGAGTGGCCCTCTCAGAACCAGGCTGCTGAGGGACACTAATTGAATTGTAGACAAGAGTTCATTGAGAAGTGTTTTGGCTCTTTCTCTAATGCAAGTAAACAACCATTTAAATAGGTCATGTCCCTCCAGCGATGGCAAACCAGGAGGAGAGAAAAATCAAACAGCGGGTGGCCAGCAGCTGAACATAAATGTCTTTTTTGAAGGTCTGTCCGGCCTGCTGGAGAAGTGCACTATGTTAATTTAAGCATACTTTGTGCCAAGCGGTCACCCTCATCTACTCAATGTGGCAGAGCATTAGAAAGCATAATGCAGCCACTAAGAGTTTGTTCTCAAGTTTGCGTTCTTAAAGTTTTGAAAAGATGCGATTAAGCTGGCGTCCTGTATATAGGACTACTCCATGTTTGTGGCCCCCCGTGTTTGAAACCTCATTTGAATGCAAAAAGGTGGGATTGCAGAGCCAAGGAAACACTTGGAAACTTTTTTAAGTACAATTTGTATCGGTCTCTCTGATCTTAACTGTTTATGACCTGTTGCGCTCATGCAGTCATAAAGGAAGAAATGGGAGGAAATACGCAACACAAGGTCATAATATAATGCAGAAATATTGATGTTAAGAATGAGTTAGCGTAGAAGCAACATCGTTAGACAACATATTAGACAAGGTACCTGAACGTATGAATCGGCAACAAGGCCAGGTGAGAGCAGGTATTGGGCCTACATCGGAACAAACACAATGAGTCACAGTAGTACATGGACTACTACTGCATTAATGTCTCTCTAACGCAAGGCCCACGTAGCGCCTATCGGCTAGCGGAGATAAGCCGCATACTGTGTGGTCCTCGTCCAGTCGCAGGTCTGAGGATGTCTCCGGGTCAAGGTGCGACCATGGGAACAGAGCAGCGTTATGTTAACACCAGACAGTGTGTGAAACACGGTGTGTGTTTGGCCGGTTTGGTTCACAGGAAGCGAGGCACACATCCAGCACTACGCCGCCGCCGCATAAACACTTGTGTGTTCAACGGTGTGACAAGTCAACAGTAGAAAAACACAACCTTTTCAATTTTCAAAGAGGGATTCGCGTTGCTATAAAACGACAGGAGAATGTCGCAAAGCGGAAGCCCGTTTGCTTTGCGATATTCTCCTGTCGTCGGTCCTTGTTCACGGCCGAAAAAGGAAACAAACAAACGGCGAAAGGAAGCAAAAGGCGAACCATTCACTTACCCTTGTCACTGCTTAAACGGTGGGGCGGCGAGCGAGACGAGGTGCACAGCTCCGGATTCACGGGTTCAACCTGACACCATGGTGGTTCACCTCTTCACCGTAGCCCCACAGGCTTACCTAATAACACCATTTTAGGTTGAAGATGAATTGGGCGAAATTAACGATGGCTGCTCGAGCGTCTCCCGCGTCACGTGGTAAAATAGCTCCCAGCTGCTGCTAGATTAGGTAGCCTCGCGAGACCGGGATGATCTCGCGAGGCCAGACTGTATGAACGCACACTTGAATATCTAGATCAGGGGTCGGCAACCCGCGGCTCTGGAGCCGCATGCGGCTCTTTAGCGCAGCCCTAGTGGCTCCCTGAAGCTTTTTCAAAAATGTTTGAAAATGGAAAAAGATGGGGGAGAGAAATATATTTTTTGTTTTAATATGGTTTCTGTAGGAAAACAAACATGACACAAACATTATTAACGTTTTTCAATGCTGTAAAAATGTGTAGAATAAATATTAAATTTCAACATTTCTGTCAACGAAGATTTACGTCATAGCCGGCTGCGACACACGTTTCTATCAGTAAGGCGGGATGCCAGGCAGGTGGCTGTTGTAAACAAACCGGCGGCTGTGTGATGGGCCATGGATCCCAAAGGGAAAAAGAGAAAAATAACTGAGGAGAACAGAGGATTCAATGTTTCTTGGACCGGGCAATAGTAACACACCGCGGACCTACGACCGACGGGGGGGGGGGGGCGCGCGCAATAGTAACACACCGCGGACCTACGACCGACGGGGGGGCTGCGCGCAATTGTAACACACCGCGGACCTACGCCGACGAAGGGGGGGCGCGCGCGATTGTAACACTCCGGCCGACGGCGGGGGTGGTGGTGCGCGCAATAGTTACACCGCGGACCTACGACCGGCGGGGGGGGGGGGCGCGGTGTGTTACTATATTGCGCTCTCAAAAAGGAGGACAAATACGCGCCCGGCTTGATGCTGCGCCGGACGCCGGACAGGGCTGAAAAACCGGACAGTCCGGCGCAAATACGCGCCTCCTTTTTGAACCCGCGCCCCGCCCCACCGGTTGAGAACCACTGCTACAGGATGCACTGCAGGAAAAATAAACATTTAATCATGAAGGCTCATTATGTATTTGTAGTTAACTTAGTCATTTCTATAGTAGGCTAATATAGCTACTATAGATACATACAGCATGTGTTGCCTTCAATATAAGGCTTCTATAAGGCTTTTATTTTTTTGCGGCTCCAGACATATTTGTTTTTTGTTTTTTTGGTCCAATATGGCTCTTTCAACATTTTGGGTTGCCGACCCCTGATCTAGATGGTCTCACGAGGCCAGAGAGATGCTGATGTTTTATAAAGCTATGATAATCGCCAGGGGCGATTCTAGGGTCAGAGCTTTAGAGGTGCTGAGCACCCAATAAGCCCCACTGCCACCACCCACCCTTTTTTCACACAAAAACAAAAAATATGTCAATTGAAAAATAACTTTATCATTCACACACACACACACACACACACACACACACAGAGTAACGCTAGGAGTTAGTATATACTATGCCCCCATGAATGTGATGTGATTATTATTGTTGCAAAGCCTGGTTCAGGTTAAATCCTCTGTAAAACATGAATGAATACTGTCAAGGATTACTCCTGAGGCGGTTAACTACTTTATTAGGAACAACGGTAGCAGTACATTCAGTACAACAAGTGCATCTCTCCATGTGCGTTCCACTTCCCGTGGGCGCGTACGTATACTACACAGTATGTGCGCAGGCACATTTAACTACCGTACATGACATCTCCCCCTTCAAAACGGGTTACATACACTGACCTTCTTATGTTTATGTAAATCAAAGAAATAAACAAATCTTCTTATGTTTATGTAAATCAAAGAAATAAACGTTCTGCTGTGAACATATATCAGCATTACCAACATAGATGCCATTTCAATACAACATTGTCATACATTATTTTCACTTTTGTTTTTTTCACATTTTCCATATTTCCCCCTTTTTTTTTCTTTTTTTTTCTTTGCTGTGTACCCCCCCAAAGGCCATATGTCCAATTCACAGGTCAAGCCTGTTGACTGGTTTGCACACCCGTCCAGACCTGGTCGCAGTCTGACCGGGTGTAGGGCTTGCCGGTGTAGCCACACTCTGACCGGTGGGAACAGTCTCTAGCGTGTCAGAGTGGGTGTCTGTCCCTGTGTTCCCGCTGGTTGCTGGTGGAGAAGACTCAGGAACTGGTTCAGGTTGAAGGTGACGGCGGTTCCGCCGAAGCCCAGCTCCCTGCTGTGTCTTGATGATGAAAGATCTTGGAGTGATGCTTTCACTTGCGATCACTGCTGGCATTGACCATGATTTCTCATGATCCAACTTGACCCTAACTGCATCACCTGGCTGAAGGGCAGGTAAGGGTCGTGCTCCGTGGCGGCGATTGTAGTAGTAGGCTTGTTTAGCCTTCTCTTGCTCGTCCCTCGCCTTCACCGCTGCTCTGCTGGGCCACTTTGGTTGAAGATTCTTCTCCAAGGTAGGGAGGGTTGTTCTAATCTTTCTCCCCATTAACAGCTCTGCAGGACTGTAGCCGGTGGAGGAGCACGGGGTGGACCTGTAAATCAGCAGGGCCATCACTGGATCTGCTTGCTTGAGGATCGTCTTGGCTGTTTGGACAGCTCTTTCTGCATGCCCATTACCCTGCGGATGATGGGGGCTGGACGTGCAGTGCCTGAAGTCAAGCTGCTTCGCAAACTCATGGAACTCAGCACTAGAAAACTGCGGCCCATTATCCGTCACTACCTCGTCTGGAATACCAAACCTGGCGAAAATGGCCTTCGACCTCTGTATGACGTACGTACTGGTTGTGGAGGACATATGCAGTATTTCTATAAATCTGGAGTAATAATCTGAGATAACCAGGTAGTCTTGGTGATTGTACTCACAGAGATCCATTGCAATCCTCTTCCACGGACGATCTGGAAGTGGTGTAGAGATGAGCGGTTCTTTTTGTTGCGTTCTTTTCTGTTCGTGGCACACCTGGCATGACGAAACAAGGTTGCTTATCTCTGTAGAGAGTCCGGGCCACCACACCGATGAGCACGCTCTCTCCCTACATTTAACTAGGCCTTGGTGGCCTTGGTGGATTTTCTGGAGAATCTCTTCTCTCATCGACTGTGGCACCACAATCCTGCATCCTCTGAGGACCAGGCCATTGTGCTCTGATAGCTCAGCTTTGACCTGAACGTATGCTCTTATACTCACAGGCACTCTGCTGATGTGTTCCGGCCATCCAGTGTGTATGAACTTAATGACTGACTGCAGATTGGCATCCGATGCAGTTGCCATTTTCATCTCGTCCAGTTTACTCTGGCTAGCAGGGATTGCCCCCACTACACTGGCAACATAGCACGCCACGTCACTCTGAGTGTCCGTCTCGACCCACATACTGGACAGTGGACTGCGAGACAGGGTGTCGGCGACGACCAGGGTCTTCCCAGGTGCATATTCTGCCACTGGGTTGAATCTCATCAGCCTCATGAGAAGACGCTGACACCGCACTGGTACGTTGTCCAGAGTACGGCTATTGATGAGCGGCACTAGTGGCTTGTGGTCAGTTACTAGTTTAAACTGCGCCAGACCAGTCAGATACCTGTCAAACTTCTCGCACGCCCACACGCCAGCCAGACATTCTTTTTCAATCTGGGCGTAGCGCGTTTCCGCTTCGGTTAGGCGTCTGGAGCAATATGCGACGGGTTTCCATTGCTGCCCATGGAGCTGGAGGAGCACGCCACCCAGTCCATAGCTGCTGGTGTCTGCTGACACGGCCGTAGGTTTGCCCACGTCGTAGTAAGCAAGAACAGGTGCTGTCGTCAGTAGCTCTTTCATGTGTTCGAAAGCTGCTTGCTGTGCGTGACCCCATGTCCACATGTTCTTGTTTTTCAGGAGCTCATACAGCGGCTGTCCCACAGTGGACAGGTTGGGGACATATCTTCCAAGATAATTCACCATTCCCAGAATCCTTTTCAGTTCCTGTACATTTGTTGGTGGTGGTAGCTGCTGTATAGCTTCGACTTTGTCCGGGTCCGGCCGAATGCCATCCTTATCGATGAGGTGCCCAAGGAACCGCAGCTGGCTCTGTCTAATGGAACACTTTTCACGATTGAGCTTCAATCCAGCCGTCTCAATGCGCTGCATGGCTTTCTCTAGGCGCTGGTTATGCTCACTCACTGTGGCGCCATAGACAAGGACGTCGTCCATAAAGATCTCTACCCCTTCTAGCCCCTGCATCGTCTCCATCATTTTTGTTTGGAAAATTTCAGGAGCGCTAGTTATCCCAAATGGGAGCCTCTTGAAGTGAAATCTGCCAAACGGCGTGATAAAGGTAGTGAGCTTGCAACTGTCTGGGTGCAGTGGAATTTGGAAAAACCCACTTGCTGCATCGAGTGACGAGAAGACAGTGGCACCACTTAGCTTTGCTATTATCTCATCTGTGATGGGCAGGATGTACTGTTCTCTCCTAACAGCCTCGTTCAGCCTCTTGAGATCTACGCAGATGCGAGCTTTACCTGTGCTTTTCTTCAAGACTGGCACCATCGGTGCACACCAGTCGGTAGGCTGTGTCACCCTCTCAATGATGTCATTTCTCTCCATTCTCTGGAGTTCCTCACGGACCTTTTGCAGCATGGGAAGTGGCACACGCCTAGCTGTGTGGACGGCGTACGGCTGAGCGTTGTCTTTCAGCTGTATTCTTACAGGTTCAGTCTTTAGCGTTCCGTGCTCACCGTATGCCTGTAGGTGTCCTGTGCTACACACAGTTTCCTCCACTCTCCTTACTAGATTCATTTTCACAGCCAGTGGTCTGCTTAGAAGATTACTCACGGTGCGTCCACGAATAACATAGGCTGTGAGCGGGTGTGTCTTTCCTTTGTAAGCTACAGTGCTCTGGAACTGCCCTATGCACTGAAGCTCCCCACCTGGGCTATCCAATGCGATGTCTGCGGGCTCAAGTGGCGTTTTCGGTCTGAGTGAGTGGTAGGTTTCCTCACGGATGATGTTCACATCGGCCCCGGTGTCGATCTTGAACTCAACTGGAGTGGAGCCTACCAGCAGTTTGACGGCCCATTGCTCTGATGACCCATCAGCAGCTTTGCTCACTGCCCCTAGGAAATACGACCTTTGCTGCTCAGAATATGACTGTTGCTGCTCAGTAACCTCGCTCACTGCCTTTTTATTCCTGCACACGGGTTAGGGTTAGGGTTAGGGTCTGCTCCAATGCCCGACTTTGTTGCATGTGTTACATGTGGATTCACGCGCAGGGCAGTTTTCTTCCTGGCTATGACGCTCTTTCCCGCACTTCCCACAGCCTTTATTTCCCCCTCTTTGTTTCCCGCGAAACTTTGCATTATTATGAAACTTGTGACTTACTTCGTGCACAGCTCCAGTTGCCTCTTCTTGCATGCTAACTTGTGAAGCGACCTCCTCCGACTGCCTGACGGTCTCTATGGTCACAGCCAACGTTAGGTCCTTCACGAGCTGAAGTTTTCTTGAGACGTCTTTATCCAGTATTCCAACAACGATACGGTCGCGAATATTTTCCTCCCTACTCGCACCGAAATCACAATGTTCCGACAGTTCATACAAAGCCCTGATAAAAGTCTCTGCTTTCTCTCCCGGTCTTTGTATACGTTGATGGAAACGTGCCCGCTCGTGAATCACGTTCCTGCGCGGCACAAAGTACTCATCAAACTTCGCTAGCACGACATCAAAGTTATCCTGTTGTCCTTCGTCAGTAAACGTGAACGAACGAAATATATTCTCTGACTCGCTGCCCATTGCATAAATCAGGCTGCTCACCTGCACCGCGCCATCTTCTTTGTTAAGTTTGGTAGCAGATCTAAATCTCACGAAACGCTGCTTCCAATCAGGCCACTCTGCAGGCTTGTCAAATGAAAAGTTTGTCGGGGGGTTGAATTTAGCCATGACTCTCCTAGTCTTGCGCTTCTGACACCATGTCAAGGATTACTCCTGAGGCGGTTAACTACTTTATTAGGAACAACGGTAGCAGTACATTCAGTACAACAAGTGCATCTCTCCATGTGCGTTCCACTTCCCGTGGGCGCGTACGTATACTACACAGTATGTGCGCAGGCACATTTAACTACCGTATATGACAAATACAGCAAAAGAAAAACATTTAACTTTATTTTATTGTCTGGTTTGATAGTCAGACAACTGAAAAATAACAGATATAAATCTATGAATAAATAACAATGAATTTAAAAAGCCACAGTGAGTGTTTTCACACCTACTGGTGGTATACAGTGATGTGTCGTTTCGTTTGTTTTCACTCTGGTCCAAACGCCGCACCACTGGCAGGGCTTCATGTTTCCATGACGACGGACCAGAAAAGACGCGCGTGACGTCATGTTGACGTGACTCCCGATTGTTAAAATGAGTCTCAAAGTAACGATAAACTTTAACAACAGAGACACACGTACGCACTACACAGGTACTTGTGGCGCTGCTGTTTCTGCTTAATAAATGGACTCCAGTTCGACTGTAGCCGCTAATGGCGCTAACGGAGCTAACCGGGCTAACGGAGCTAACTGGTAAACGGTGCCTGGACTCCAGCACTCACCGATATGGTATCGGAATCGGAACAACTCTCGGTAAAAGGAAAGAAGTGTGACACAGCTTTGGAGCACTTACTGAGTTGATTCACAACACTACAACTAAACAGATCTCACTCTGCGTGAGTCGCGCTGGACGGTCGGGCTGCGGAGCGGTGCAGAGGAGAAGGAGGGGTGAGAAGAGGATGATACCATTTGCTAAGCGGGGATGTTTTCATTTTCGTCCTTAACATATACATTTTAAACCACAAACTAAGGAGTATGTTTTGGACATTATTTAACCCTGTCAAAGACAAACACAATTTTTAGAATAACATTTGTTACCCAAGTTTTAGGGGTGCTGAGCCTCGCCCCTGATAATCGCAATCTTTGTTGTTCAGGCCAGGGCTCGGAGGCTGTGCACTGGGCCATATTACATATACTGAACTGGGGCGATCGTTTTTCCTAGGACGGCGAAGGCAAGTCCCTCCTTAACCCTAACCCAATCATCTCTAACCTAATTCCTAAACATAACCATCTGTATCCTAAAACCTAAACTTAACCAACTGTAACCTAAAAGCTAAACTTAACCAAAACCTAAGCTTAACCATCTCTAACCTAATTCCTAAACTTAACCATTTCTAACCTAACACCTACACTTAACCACCTCTAACATAATACCTAAACTTAACCAGCTCAAATTAGCAATTTATTAATGTAGACCTTTACCTAAATGTAAACCTAAACATTATTTGCAACATATGGGTATCAATTATAACATCAATTATACCGCAATTTTGGTGTGGGTTTCCCACACCAAAATTGTACGCATTAACCAGTGCACCTAGCCTGGGTATACCCATGCTGCCTTGCGCGCTTGAAATTTCGAACTGCCAGACAGCCTGGTGGCTATCGTCTGTTCCTCTCGCAAGAATTTGCAAAATGTGGATATCCAATCACAGAACGAGGAGGGACGGAAAGACGATGACGCGTACTATTCGACAGACGGAAGCTTGTAGTTCGTTCGTACGGATTGATACGGGGCTTCAGAGATATGTGTCCGAGGAGAGTAGCCCTCTCCCGGACACACACGCTAGCTTTTACCGCTGTTTTTAATTTTATTTATTAATCCGCACTTCCAGACCATCACCGGGGCTTCAGAGTAACGTGTCCGAGGAGAGTAGCCCTCTCCCGGACACTCGCTAGCTTTAACCGCTGTTATAATTGATACGATTGGCTAAGAGTTACGAACAGACGCTTATGATAGACATTCGTAGCGCCCAATAAACGGCTCTGGACGATCGGGAACCACGCCTCCTCTACGGGAAAATGAATAGGTGGTCGCCAGACTACATCTCATTTGTGATTTAGTCTGGTCAGAGCCCGTCTACGGAGAGCAGGGCTCCGAACCGGTTCAAGGAACGAAAACGAAAACCGAAAACGAACGGAATTTTACGAGGAACGGAAACGGAAACGAAAACCAAATGGTCTTCAACTGTTCCGGAACAGAAACGTTATTCTGAAATCCCCAAAACCGGTTAATAACGTTTTTTTTTCGTTCTCTATATACCGTAAAACTTCCAATAAAAGCGGGGTCCCTAATAGACGCAGGGGTGTGGCGACACGTTTTGACAAATAAACGCAGGTCTCCAATTGAGGCCGGATCTGGATTTTATCTAAATTATTTCTTGAACGACTTAAGCCGTTTAGATCACCTACACAAAGATACGGTAACCGTTTAAACGTCTGTCCATATGGACATAACGCACATCGTTAGATCAGTTAGATTCTCCACAGATAAATCATTCAGTTCATTTAACACAAACTATGAACACCAACGCATAATTCATCCAGACTTACCGGTAAACAAGAGAGACGGGGAAAAGGTCTGACTTCCAACTTTTGAAGCGATCATAAAGTCCGTACAGTGTGTGTCCGTTCCTGCATTGTTTATATTCCTTAAGTCCGTAAGGGTCCACCGGTCAAAAGAATCAATGGGTTTCATTAAATTAATCCGAGTTGTGAATAATATCATGTGTAGTCCGTTGCTCACTGTTTGTTTACTGTCTGTATGCTGGCTGTCGTAAATCTTCCGCTGCCGTAAAACGACGTTCACGTTCGAGCGTCACCGCGGGCCGACGGGGGGGGGGGGGGGGGGGGGCGCGCAATAGTAACACACCGCGCGCGGGGGGGGGTGGGGGCGCGCAATAGTAACAGCCGACGGGGGGTGCGCAATAGTAACACACCACGGACCTACGGCCGGCGGGGGGGGGGGGGGGGGGGGGGGGCCGCAATAGTAACACACCGCGGAGGCCCAATAACACTGCCGGAACGTTAAGAACGAACGTTATTTTACGTTCCGAACCGGTTCAGGAACGATATGTTGGTGGCGGAACGCAAGAACGAAAACGTTAAATATACCGGTTCCGTTCGGAGCGGAACGATTGAAAAATAATTTCGTTTTCAAGCCCTGACGGAGAGCCTGTCCACTCCCTATTAAGTCCCATTGTACCGAATTTTGGTTGCAGTTCCACCAGAGCTCCACTGGGGGCGATCGCCCATGAGTGCAGAATGAATGGGAGCAGATGGAGCTAGACGGCTAAATGTGTCTCTTTCACCTGATTCTCATTGAGAAATCTCAGATTTGATTGTAGTTTTTACAAGTTCAACATGGGTTATAGATCGAAAGTTGAATGAACGAGTACTTATGTCCTTTCAATTTCTTACAGGACGAGTTGTTGTTGCCCATAACACGCTAGCATTCTGCTAATGAATGCTGATTGGTTAGTGAAGGACTGATTACGACCAGAGATCCTGCTTGATGGCATCTTGGCATCCGAAGCGGGACCAGAATGTTAAGGTGGACTTTTTCGCCCAAGTTCTTTTTTTTTTTAACACAGCAACTTCTTTTGGTTGTTGGCACTTTTATCTGCGTATCGTTATGTATGTACTGCTGTGTTATCGATGCCTTGAGGGAAAGGGAGAGGCTTGCCGTAAAGCAGTATCTCTGGTCGTAAGATGTGTATGACGTCACTGACATTTTAAAATACTTTTTTAAAGCAAATAAGTGACTCTAAAAAATCTGACACCCAGCAATGTGTAATTTCTTTGCATCCCCCTTCGAAAGCAACATTCAAATTACTAGACAAAAAATTATATCCTGAGAAAAGTGGAGTTTGAGGGGTATAGCTCCATAGACCGCCATTCATTCTGCACTCGTCCTGTGAGCGCCCTCACATGGAACCAGAGGGGAACTGCAACAGTTCAGAACCCGGAAGTAAACCGAGAGTGGAACTTCTCTCCTTATTAGACATTCTCTGGTCTGGTGTTAGCCAGGCTACAGTGCACCACTAAACTTAATAAAAAATGACAGTGTCAACAGTAGCTTTAACAAGCTACATGTTGTGTCGTCATGTTTTCATTAATTATTCATGAGATGCATTTGATATCCTAGGGGGAAAAATGGCGGAGGCTGCGACGTAAAAAATGACCACTAAATGATTTGATGCAGTTAAAAGGCTTTGGAACAGCTCTTCCATCAATCTCTCTGTAAGCGGAGTGCTGCTTGGATTTATAGGGGCAGCTATGTTGTAAGGAAATACTCAGAGGAACTGGGATTTAGTGGAATAAAGACAGGGCCTGCTGTATGGCCACCTGTCCCTTGATGGCTGTGGACAGAGGCTGATGTGGACTTAATAAAATAGTCAATAAAACAGTTCATACAGAAAGGTGAAATAGGAAATTGTGTGGGTGTATGTAGAAGAACACTTCTATTCACACTAAGGAATAGGTGGGGGTAATATCAATATTTACACTGATGGCTCAAGAGATCCCGAAAGCAGAAAAGTGGGATTTGGCATATACGTACCCCATGTGCAAATCTGTCAGAGTTATCAATCTAGATGGGATATCAATATTCTCTGCTTTATTGTGGGCACTGTGGTGGGTGGAAGAAGGGTGTTTGGGTAAATGTTTCTTGTGCGCTGATTCATTATCTGCCTTGACATCATAATTATTGTTTTTAAACTAGAGTGGCAAGGATGTAATGTGGGGTTTCTATGGGTACAAGCACATGTTGGGGTTGAGGGCAATGAGGTGGCAGATAGGGTATCTAAGGCAAGTTTAGGCAGGGTTAGTGTAGATATGCAGGTGCCATTTGGCAGGATGGAGTGGCGCAGCATCATTAGTGAGAGACTGAATCATCAATGGCAGCAAAAGTGGGATACAGACAACAGGGTGAAAGCTGTACAACATCCACCCATCAGTCAAACCTGGAAAAAGAGTGAACATACCTCGGAAAGATGAGATCAAATTGACAGGGCTAATGCTGGGTCATTGCGGATTAGCAAGTAGATTGGTGCTAGTGGTGAAACACAGACGGCAATTGTGAATATTGTGGAGTCTTTACAACATGTCTTGATGCAATGCCTGAGCTATGCTGGGGAAAGGAGGGTTTTAGTCATAGAATAATGCAAACTGGGAATTCCTGTAGAATGTTGTTGGACAAAAAGAGAGAGCTAGGGAAGCACTACTTCTCAAAACCACTATCTATAGATATACAGTAGGTCTCAGAGGGCAAAAGCAGCAATGACGCTAATACACCAGTGGGAGGCAGCAATGCACTAAACAGTGCCTAGGCTGCCTATAAGAAGAAGAAGAGGGTATGCACGTGAGGTCACAGTAGGCAGAAGTCAGTGCTGGTTATGCCCACTGAGTGGCAGAAAGACGGTCCCTATCCCAATGGCCCCCTGGCCAAAGCTAAACCCTCACTGACTTAATTGACGTCACCTGGTAAATGCCTGAATGCTAGAGGCTGTAAGGTCTCAACATTTTATAAATAGGAATGGGACAGCACGTTGCAACATATCACGTTACCTTGCCGACACCAAAACATGCTACATTTTTGATACCATTATTACATGGCTTTGTTGTTAATTACTCGATTGTGATTGGTCAATTACTGCGGTCTGCTATTACTGAATAGCTGACTGCTGCTATAAATAACAGACCATTGCTATGGCCGCCATTTCGAACTGTAGAACAGTTGGGCGTCATGCCATGACATGGGCGTCACCATAATATAATCCAAAAAAAGTCGTTTGGACCCCCCCACATTTGCCATCAAAAATATTAGCGCATGACTTGTCTACTAGTCCAGCGTTCTTTCCATTGCTTCACAATCAGATCTGTTCCACTTTATCAGTAGGGGGAATACCCATATAAATAGAAATCCACTCTGCGTTTTCCTGTTTTTTTAACACACAAAGCAGCATCACACACGCATTCAAAACACGCACCGAAGCAAGCCTATGTTGAGAGTCGGATCAACGACAGCGATAGACTTCAGAAACACAGACTGAACGCTGAACACAGTCACTTCAGTCCTCTGTGTGTGTATTACACCAGAACATAATAGTAGTCAGTAATTGCAGACCATGCCAGCTCCAAGGAAAATCAATGAAAGAGGGAGATCATTTTAAATCTAAAAACATGGTAAAATGCTAGCCTGGCTCCGCCCGCCTACGTACTTCCGCTCAATTTTCATTTCACTTCAGTACTAAGGTCTGGCCGTGCTGTATGTTAGAACGATTTATTTTCCCTCAAATGTGCCTTCCAATTAGCAAACAGGAGGCGCGGCCTGAGAACAGTGACGTAGAGGTCGTGCGCGAATTTCAGTTATTGAGTGGAAGTACGGAGGTGGGCGGAACCAGGCTAATGCTAATGCTCACTGCATCTGCCGTTTGTATACTGCGCGCAACGTGGTTTCTGGCGCATGAAATACGTCACGACCAAACGTTAGCGATTGGTTAAGGCAGGATCCAGAGTGGCACTGGGCAGAGCCAATAGGTTTTAAACTTCAACAGCACCCGCCTTCAAGTTAGACATCGTTTGTCTCTACAGCACTGCTAGACCTTTAGTATGAATGAAATGAGTATGAAGGTCTAGTTAGGACTAGGCTAGTAAAATGCACCAGAATGCGGGAAATTGTATCTACTACAAATTTTTCTCGCATGGCACAGTTGCGCTTATGCATTTCTTAGGCGGCGAAAATACATTTTGCTGCTGACCCCGTTCACAGCAGTACATTGCTTAGTGTCTGTGCTGGTACAGCTGTCTGCTTCTCCAAACTGGGGGTGAGCCGACTGCCTTCTACTGTAGGTAATACACTTTAAGGCACCGACTGCCTGATTTGAACATCTTCCAGGCTATTGCCTTACAGAGTGGACGACAGGTAATTGTAAAATAATCAATAAACTTTAAAAAATCTACAGCAGCACTAAGCAACAATTAAAAGAGATGGTTGATGAATAAACTAGGTGTGTAATATAAGCGCTTGCATTCCTCTGAGGATCTTAAATCCTTGTTAATGCAGTTAATGTTGTAGCTTTTATTTGTCCTTCTATTTGTTAACTTTTTCCCCCTGGTAACCCCGTATTCAACGTCAACACATTGTGAACGGTGGGTAATTCCCAGGCAAAGTCTGCAGAAATGTGGACTTACGGAAAGTGTTCATAAAGGGCTCAAAAAGTCTGCAGGAGAGCCCTCATGCACTTGACGATTTGACAGTGGGACAGCCCTAAACCCTCATGGACTTAACTGGAACATGCCTCAAAGTCCATGAGTCTGTGATTGTGGACTTTGGGATTGGGCCTTTCTTTTTTGCCTAACCAGGGTTCTGACTGAGTGAATGACCTGGAGAGAGAAGATTACGCCATCCCACAACTCCTTGTGGCAACAACATTTAAAGCGACGCACCATTCGACCTTTCATGAAAACAAACATGTTTGAAATTTAAGAATGATGATAGGTACAGTAGTGCTGAGACGCACCTATGTGATTTCTCTTGGGATGAACAGCACTAGTCCTGCAGTGCAATTTCGTCAAAACTTTGTACAATGTTCAAACCACCTATTTGCTTTGTGATAATTGGAAGTCAAGTCTCATATGGAAGCCACTACTGTGATGTGCCCTCTCAGGAAGCAATTAAGGTGTTGGGAGTAGAGTAGATTAAATGGCCTCCTCTGTTGTATCAATCAGACAACAGATCCTCCACAGACCAACTGGTCTGTGTGCCTTTTAACTTTTACTAATTCCTCCAAGTTAATGTTGTAGAAAACAGACACAGGTTACCCCACTTCTCTTTCTCTTTCTTTCTCTCCCTTGCTCTCTTTCTCTTCCCTCTTGCTCGCACACAATAGCCATGGACGGTGAGTCACACAAAGTTGGCGCAGACAATAAATAAGCCGTCCAATCCGTGAGCAGTGATGCCGCGATCCAGGCATTGCTATTGTCATCCAGCTTGATGGGTGAGTTATGAGAATACATTGTGAATTGTTAGTTGTGTATCCTACTAATTCATACTATGTGTTTTTAGAACCACTCATGTCCATTTGTATATCCCTTCAACTTGATCACAATAAACCCTCATCAACTCAGCATCCGGGTTCAGTTCTTGTCGAACACCCTACAACAGACTACCCATCCATTCCCTACCCTAGTCTAGTTTACATGGTCCTTCGAGACGGATACAGAGCCTGTTGTAGATCAGATGCTGAGCCAAGAGGAGGAGCCCCACCGTGCGCATCAGGAGAACAAGAACTATTCCCGCACATCTCAGTGACTATGACCTCATAGGATTCAGCCGGGGGAAACTTCCGGCAGCCTGCGCACCAGACGACCAACCTTGTCAATGTTAGCAGTCATCTTCCCATCACCAGCAGACGGCCTCATCTGCTGATGAACGGGAAGAGCTGCCACCAGAGGATAGCCCTCCATTGCGAACACGAGTTTCCCATCAACCTAAGGTGCACCAGGGCACCCGGGAGACCGAGCTACTCCGAGAGCAGATTCGGAACCTGGAGGAGAGAGACCCAAGAGAGTTCTCCAGGCTGAGGATTGCTCTTGAGAACCTCCTCCCAGCAGACGTGACAGAGAGGTTCAAGTTCCACATCCCGGTGGACCACCTGAAAGTGGAAGAAGCCCTCCTCCGATTGCGGACTCATACGGCAACTCCAGGTATGCCTTTACTGACACCATGGTTGCCCTCAAACAGCAGTATGGCCAGCCCCACCAACTGGTGCTTCAGCGAATTGCCGAGCTTATGGACGGGCCAAACATTGCTAGGGGCGATGTCACGGTGTTCCACACCTTCGCGCTAATGGTGCTGGGATGGTGCTAACCCGACTGGGGCCTGGCTGCCATGTGGCTGTACTTTGCACTCTGGAGAGTGGAGAAGGCGTCTCCTGGTCCGCCGGCGGTCCTCTGTCGGGTACCTGCACTCGGGGGAGTGGCGATGGCCTCCTCCTGGCCGGCAGTGGGACTCTGGCGAGTAGCTGCACTCAGGGGAGTGGCGATGGCGTCCTCCTGACAACGCTTGGTGCTGGTGGTGAAACTTCCACATGATCTGTGAGCCAACTTCCGCAGATCCACTCACCCTCAGTGCATTCTCATTCCAACGCTGCTTGACTGCTAGCACAATGGGAAAAATAGGGTCGTATTCAACTGCTCATTTCAGTTCCAAGGGCAGAACCTCAACACCCTGCTCCTGCCAGGGCCCGCCTTGGGGCCATCCCTTCTAGCCATGCTACTACGCTTCTGAGGACACTCGGTGGCCATCAGCAGCGACATCCGTGGCATGTTCCAACAGGTTAGGTTCCTACCTGAAGACCGTCCCCTACTCCGATTCCTTTGGCGGTACCTGGAGCGGTTGAAACCTGGAGGACAGCCGTGACGCGGTCCGGGGGGCAGTTCTGAAATCCTTCTATGTGGATAACTGCCCTCCCTGACAGACCTCCGTCTCAAACCCCCCATTGTTCCTGATGAGTTGATCAGGATACAATAGAGGTGATGGGCTTAGCATTAACTAACTCCCTTTTCATGTATAAGTCAATCAACAAATCCCCCACACACCAACTGGTCTGCGTGCCAATCTCACCCAGGTAACATCCCCAATTTGCTGTTCAACCCAGACAGTGAGTGACCAATTTGTGCTTGGCTTGTTCATATTATGGTAACCCAATAGTTGACCATGATAAATGGTCACTGTGTGCACCACCATGTTGCTGTGATGTCAGGTGTGTTTATGTCAGCGAACTCGGCCTCGCTGGAGTTCCGAATGACCATTACACTGACCTTTTCCTTGTCGGAGGTCGTTGTTTTCCGAGTTCAGAGTACAATTGATTGCAGCATCATAACAACTTCTTAATTTGTTTTCCAAAATGTTCTGCTAGAGTCCTCTTCTCTTTTTTGGTACAAAACATAAACAAAAACATGAATTTTGAAGACATCTAATCTTTTTTTTAATCTAAGCTCCACCGCCGTTCACGATGCTATGTCGCCATCTAGTGTGCTTTTTTGTAAAGAAAGAAAAAGAAAAAGAAAGAAGGTTTGTGTTCTGTATTTAGCTTATATCAATGATACATTATTATTTAGGCGTATAGGCCTACTTGGTAATACTAATGATAATAATAACAATAGGTAGCTGCAGATACTCTGTGAATACCTATGTGGAGTGTGTGTGGTTGATAGCTGGTTTACAGCCTCACCTGGCCTGAGTCAGACTGATTAGACTCTGGGGCTGGGTGAGGCTGCACAGTTGTGGTGCAGAGCAATCATGGCACTCAGGATAAACCAGCTATCACCACACACATTTGAAAGAGAGAGAGCCTCTGACATGGCAGCATAGACCATCTGCTCTGCATATACCATCATGCCATCTCCGATAAATGCGATCCTCAAATCAACATTTACCTGTGTGTCCTGTATCAGAGGACCCCAGCAAAAGCCACTAAGGTGGCGTGTGGCAGGGGTAAATTGCTACAACCTAATAATGCATTTTAATTATATGTGTAGGCTATATATCTCTATTCTAATTTCCCTCTGCATTTTATGTTCAAGACCGGATGTTTGAACGACCTTATCGGGTCAGGCGTCTGAAGGTAATATGGCTCATTTTACACCTTTGGCGGGAACAAAGCTTAACGACTTGAATTACCTGCCCTCAGCTCCAGTGTCTGTAAAATCCCATTTTGCCATGCAGCCGGCGATGCAACGTGCTGAGCTCAGTGTTATCGCTGGGGCCCCTCACTCTACTGTGGAGGTGGGGGCGGTGGGACACAGACATGCTTACTGCCTGCCTTTTAGAAAACATCTTTTCAGCAGGATCGATAGTACGTCCCACTCACGTTCTGCCATTATTGAGTGGAACATGTGTGGACAGCATCCCATAGTCAAGTCAAAGCAATTCTCTCTCTCTCTCTCTCTCTCTCTCTCTCTCTCTCTCTTACAGTCAAGGTGAATGATAGCATGCTGCGTCAGGTAGGCCTGCTCAGCTCCACTGCTTGTCTGGGACTGCAGTTCCCAAGCACGGCCAGCATTCCATAGTAGTAGCTTCTTCATTGAGACGATTAGCAGATGGCGCTTACAGTAGAACTGTTAGTTCTCAATGTGCTGGCCTCCACTGAAGATTATGTCATGGTCCATAGATATGTCATTTTTATTCCTTTTTTAATAGGTTATATACATTGAATAATGTACAAAAATAAAATAAAGTTTACATTTATTTTGCAGTATAATCATAGCGCAGGAAAAAAGAAACAATGCACCCATAGACAGTGTAATAAAGCAATTATAGAAAAACATAGTGAGGAAAAGAGTGATCCACTCATAACCTTGTTTTTGATTGTCAGCAGTGTTTAGTGTTTATTATTACAATGATACAATATTATTGAGAATGTGATCTACACCTGATACGACACGCAAACAGCAACCCACTCATTATAAGTATCTATTATATATTTCTTTACTTAATAAGCTGTTTTGGCCACCTCTAGTGATGGTGAAGACACAGACAGCTATATATGTGCAACTCTCAGCAAAGCACACCACCAAGTGTGCATTTATGACTTTGGGTATTCCAGCTTATCCAAATACTGTGTGTGTGTGTGTGTGTGTGCGTGTGTGTGTGCGTGCGGTGCATGTGTGTGTGTCCCTGGCCAAAGATGTGAAAAGTAAAGTGCACCACTGCAGGACGGGGGGAGTAGGGGGGAGGATAGAGGGTTGTGCAGTGCAAGTGTCCCCCCCCCCCTCCCCATTCCCTCTCCTGCACCCCCACCGCAGCACAGATCGCTGCTCGTTTGTCAAGTTTCCTGCAGACTTGAATGGTGCATTGCTGCTAAAGCACAGAGAGAGGCCCTTCAGCATTGCAACAACACTCCGCGTGTGTGTGTGTGTGTGTGTGGGGGGGGGGGGGGGGTCCAGGTATGTGATGCAATCTCCTTGGGTGTGCTGCAGATAGAGAGGGTCTTCTGTTTAAGGGCAAAGACACCTCATGGTGTCAGGGGGCTACAGTAAAAACCTCAGCTATAACCTTCATATTGTAGAAACCCAATTAGTGGATTGAATGGACTTCCTTTATTTGGCAGATACATGCTACATGATCCACCTCACTGGTCAGATGAATATAACCCATATATTAATATAAATCATACATTTCTATATATTTAGTTCATCAGCATTTTCTTTCTAACCCTTCTTGTTTGTTTTGTTTTCAGTCTTCTAATTTGTGTTTCCCTTGCGGTTAACCATGCATATGTGAGTGATCAGATCTTATTGGGCTGAAACCAAGTGGAGCTGAATAAAGAGGAGATCCGACAGGGATCCTGTTTAGTTTTGATAATTCTGAATGTTTGTTTTGGTAAATTATTGAATGCAAATGTATAATTAAATCCACTAATGTACTAATTATAGGAACGAGAGAGATGGCAGGTCCAGAGGGTAGCGTACCAGTGGCCAGAAGAGGACTGGTGGTCAGGCTGGTTCCAGTGCTTACTGGCAAGGCCTGTGGTGCCTATGTGGCTATGGCTGCTGTTGATACCAGGATACACATTCTTGCCAAATATGAGATTGATGCTCAAGTTTACAGACTGAGGTTTAGAGATACAGACATTAAACCAAGGAATACCCCACGTGAACTTTGTATGTGAACATGTATGATAAGTGGATCCAGCCAGATGCTAAGTCTTTGAAGCAGATTGGGACAGTCTTGATTCTTGAACACCGGTACACAGTACAAGGTCAGCAATTTCTGTTGTCTGTGGGAGTTGTGGATAGGCTAGTCCATCAGGTTATTTTGGAGCAGGGTATCCCAGTGTTGCTGGATTTCGTTAACTTGTGTAAGCCTGTAAATGTAAAGCCCAAATGCAGAATCAGCAGAAACGGATTTCACCTACAGGTGGGGAACAGACTGCATTGAGTGAGATGCCCTATGCAAACTCTGCTGCCAGACAGTGCTACGCCAAAGAGAAAGAAGAGTAGGGGGAAATATGCAGGGATATACTGGTAGTAACAATGACAGTAGTATTCACCGAGTTTCCAGATCCTGGAGAGGGTAGGGTAGCAGCATCTTGTGATTTTTAATCAGTTACAGCAGCAAGATGAATCCCTGAAAGGTGTTTTTCAGCAAGCTTACCTTATTCCAGAGGGTCAGCTAGGAGTTCCTAGGAGTGTTGTCGCGCAAGTCTGAAATGGCAGGAGCTGAACAGCTAGTTTTCTCCAAGGGCTCAGAGAGAGGGTGCTAGATATGGCCCATAGGCAACCCTGGCCAGGACATTTGGGGGCTAGGAACATCTATAACAGGAGTTCTAAGGTGGAACTCCTGATCGGCTTGTATGGTGGCCCAAATTGATATGTTTGGGTGCCATTTAAACCGATTGAGGCCTGATTTATCCCCGCACACCTGGGTGACACAGTGGCACACCAGCAGCACAGTTTTGGCTTTGGCCTCACTCCCCCTGCAAGATCCAAGACTTACAGCAGTGTGGTTTTTTACGTGATGGACTACACTGACTGCATATGAGGCACCTCAGGAAACAATCTCTACAACCTGAATCACGAAGCTGTGCAGTGAGCCCCTGGAACCTTTGTTGTATCTGTGCAAGCAAAATACATCTACTATTCTTATTACTTACTACATGTACTCCTGGACTTAACTGAAGATCGACCCTATACAATGATGGACATCATTGGGTGAGTGAATTTCTAACATCTCACTCTCCAACTAAGGATGCCTGCAGTTATCACCAGCTAATCCACCCCGCTCAGCAACAAACACTTTACATGTCTCTAACACGAGTGAGCCCCATTTTATACCTGCAAACTTTGAAAGCCTTAAATTACCATTTTACTGTGCGATATGGAGTCCCTCACACCTTTCAGGCAGTGTTTGTGACGAAACTTGGAATCATTTTAATTTTAGAAGTCTTTTTCCTAAAATAGACCATGACTATGGATTGATGCAATATACCTGTATATGGACATTATGGTCTAAAATTTACAACACCAGATAATTTGATCACCATTGATGGATATAATATTTTCAGAGCAGATCGTTCAGGCAAGGGGGGCAGAGTTGCTATACATGTTAAATCTAACTATTGGAGCTTGTGACATTGTCCTTAAATGAAGCCAAACAATTTGAACTACTGGCGGTAAAAGTGAACATATTCTAGGACTTACACCTCACTGTTGTTGGATCTTACAGACCACCACCCGCCAAAAAATAAACAATTTCCTCTCTCTCTGATGTACTCCTCAACCTTAATGACTGAATTAATTCTCCTGGGCGACCTTAACTAGGACTGGCTGCCTCTGATAATATTAAAGACCTATCGGTGCTGCTTTATCTGCCTTATCAAAAGCATTTGAAGACTGTAGACCATGTGTTATTGCTAAATAGATTTGGTGATATTGGAATAGGGGACACAGTTTTAAAATGGTTCAATAATTATCTTACAGAGCACACAATGTGTTTTTTTCAGATGGTCTTAAATCAGAGTTTTTAGAGATGTTCAAGTTTGTCCCTAAAGGTTTAATTTTTTTATTTTATTTTCT
Source organism: Merluccius polli (assembly GCA_030340625.1). Taxonomy (NCBI): domain Eukaryota; kingdom Metazoa; phylum Chordata; class Actinopteri; order Gadiformes; family Merlucciidae; genus Merluccius; species Merluccius polli. The sequence goes on along the minus strand of JAOPHQ010002559.1, from coordinate 3,763 downwards.
ATATTTACAAATAACATTGAGAAGGACTTGCAAACTATTTTCGTGTCCGGTACGCGTGGATGTGTGGCTCCTTCGGGGGAGCGGTTCATGTTAATAGCGGTGTCCGGGAGGGTTCATCTTCACGGGCGTAGTTACTAGGGATGTGCGACTGTTGTCTTGTCTATACAAAAGTGTTTTTAAAGTTAAGATATTAGATATTCAACCGATATTCACACTCCGAATTACAGCGATCAGACACAGGGAACTAAAGATTCCCGATTCCCTGGTGGACACCGGCGGTGAGGGATGCTGTCAAACTGAAGGAGTCCTATAGGACCTTTTTGGCCTGTGGGACTCCGGAGGCAGCAGGCAGGTACCGGCAGGCCCAAGCGGAGCGCAGCTGCAGCAGTCGCTGAGGCAAAAACCCGGACATGGGAGGAGTTCGGTGAGCCATGGAGAACGACTTTCCGGACAGCTTCGAAGAGGTTCTGGACCACCATCCAGCGTCTCAGGAGGGGGAAGCAGTGCATCGTCAACACTGTGTATGGTGGAGACGGTGCGCTGCTGACCCTCGACTCAGGACGTTGTGGATCGGTGGAAGGAATACTTCGAAGACCTCTTTAATCCCACTGACACGCCTTCCGGTAAGGAAGCAGGGCCTGGGGACTCGGGTGTGGGCTCTCCTATCTCTGGGGCTGAGGTCGCCGAGGTGGACAAAAAGCTCCACGGTGGCAGGGGCCCCGGGGGTGGATGAGGTCCGCCCGGAGTTCCTTAAGGGCCCTGGATGTTATGGGGCTGTCATGGTTGACACGACTCTGCAGCATTCGCATGGACATCGGGGGCAGTGCCTCTGGATTCGGCAGACTGGGGGGAAGGGGTGACCGGAGGGGGGTGTGTTCCAACTATAGGGGGATCACACTCCTCAGCGCTTCCTGGTAAGGTCCTATACAGGGGTGCTGGAAGGAGGGTCCGTCGGATAGGATTAGGAAGGAGCAATTGGTTTGCGTCCAGGTCTTGGAACAGTGGGACCAGCTCTACACTCTCTGCAGGATCCTTGGAGGGTGCATGGGAGTTTGCCCAACCAGTCCACATGTTTTGGTTTGTGGACTTGGGAGAAGGCATTTCAAGCCGTGTCCCCTCGGGGAGTCCTGTGGGGGGTTCTCCGGGAGTAACGGGGGTATTGAACCCCCTGATACGGATTCCCGCCATTGCCGTTAATAAGTCGGACTTGTTTCCAGTGAGGGTTGGACTCTGCCATGGCTGCCCTTTGTCACCAATTCCTGTTCATAATTTTTTATGGACAGGATTTCTAGGTTCAGCCAGGGTGTTGAGGGGGTCCAGTTTGTTGACCTCAGGATTGGGGTCACTGCTTTTTGCGGATGAAGTGGGTCCTGTTGGCTATCATCAGACCGTGACCTCCACCTCTCGGGCTGGACCGGTAGGCAGCCGAGTGTAAAGAAGCGGCCCGGGATGAGAATCAGCACCTCCAAATCCAAGATTATTAGAAATAAAGTGGATATTTATTGATATGGACCTCTAAACTATAAATGTAACCTTTGACTTGACATATGATTAAGTTAGTTTTTGTGTAGCTTTTTTTTCAAAAAAAGGGGGGTTTGGGAGGAGGCTCAATGCTCTCTAATTAAGAGCAGGAGTCCAGTGGAAGCAAAATTGAAAAAAACCTAATCCCTAATAATAACTGCGTCATATAAATGGGGTCTGAATATCACGACATTTTGTGTGCCACTGGGGCAGAGCACCTTAGGAAACATATAACCCTGCTTGATTTGATGGGTGCCACACGATGAAGTTTCTTAGTTTTTGGCAAAAAAAAAGTCACCTTTTTGGGTCCTCTCAACCAGTTTGCATGCCTGCATCTATTAGTGAGTGGAGCAATCTATTTGCTTAGTTAAGGCGAAAGATGGCAGTGTCTGGCTCTGCTATTGACATTCAGAATTAATGCTCAGGAAGTTTGGATGCTGTACCCCGATGCCTACGCTAGATTTCCTTCATGGAAACTGGATGTCAGTGCATATCTCATCACCACGCGTTGGATTTATGCAAAGGGTATTGGCATGGTCCCCTTGGCGATGTAAAAAAGCCTCTAACAGGCCTATGGCAAGTCACAAAGGAGATGCCCTTAGGCAGGGTGGAGCCCCAGCAAGACCTCCCAGTGCCTTGATGTATCACGGTGTAGTTTGGTACCAGGCAAGCGACCTATCTTGGGATGACATAGTATTATTAAGTGGTTTTCCTGGTCGGAACCTGAAGGAGGTTTTTCACAGGATACATCAAGTAGGTCTAAGTATTGTAGCCATACCAGACTGTGCTGCTTTGGATTATACACTTTGGTCCAGGGTCATCTGGTCTGATCTGGGCCTGATAAGTGATTTATCCCATCTAACACTCCACAGCATAGTACCTCATCCACACCCTGCCATCCCTAAGATCAACTCTGTTCACTACACTGACCAAATGGACCCCAAAGCTGTGAATTAAACAGCAAGACACACTCAAGACATTTTTACCACCCGATGGGTTTAACCATACACCATTTGGGATGGTAATCTTCCAGGCCCCTCTTCCATGCATTGCTCAGATGCGCACACTCCCACATACAATATACATACAAATACAAAGTCATCCTCACAAGGAAGATCAGCAACTTGGACTGTGAAAAACAAGAAGAAAAAGGACATGTGCTGAACACACATGAAGTGTTTCTATGAATCCTATTTAAGAAACTATAGTGCCTCTATTTCATTCTGCACATCCCCCTTTGTCTCTCTGCCTCTAGCTCACCCCTCCCGGCTAGTGGGGTCCTTAAACAGTCCTTTGACCATCATATGGAACTTTTGTGGAAGCCCCACGTCCTCTTTGTCTCTCTATCTCTACTCTACTTATGTTTAATTACTTAACATTAAGTTTAAATTCAAAATTCAATTAATACATGCTTCATAAGTGTTCCACAATCACATATTGTGGTAATGTAATCAATTGATTAAATGCTTGTTTATTGTTGAAGTAGAAGTGATTTTTATTGTGTTCATCCATGTGGTGACATATCTTGTTAAAATTGTTAAATTCATATATTTTGTGTTTGCACTTTTATTTACTTGATTGAACTTGGTTAATTAATTCAAGATTGGTGTTTGTCACATGTGTAAATTACCTCAAATTAATAATTTAGTTTGCAGATAATTTAATCTCATCAGTACATGTGTTATTATAATGCCTGTTTTATATCAGTCAAAAGTTCAATTAAATTAATAAAGTGACAATTGATTTTTAATCAAATAATATATTTTCCTGATATCTGATATAGTTTAATATTTGAGATGTCAATTATTTATTATCTGGTGAAATCCGGGGAAGCAGAATAGGCATTGTGTTTACAGTATGTCCAACTAGTAATAAACTAGGGAAAGGCGGGCGTCTTATGAATAGGGCCAATCAGATGATGCAAAAATACTTTTTTAAAGCTCAGAAACATCCATTGTGTCATCCTTTTTTTTTTTGAAAGAAATGCGCGCTTCGAGCTGGGAGCCTGTGTGCTCCTTGTGCTTTCTCTTTCAGAGAAAGTCTCTTTCTCCGAGGAAATCCTCTTCGAGTCCTCTTGGAGTAGTTCTCTTTTGTGAGTTTGTCCTTTTTTGGAGAAAGTATTCTTCTGAGAACTTCCATTCTTTCGAGGATTGTCTTTTTCAAAACGATTAAGAGTTCCGAGAGTGTCAAATACCTTCACAGTGAGGGAGTATGTATATGTAGGAGATAATGCCCCGAGGTG